>OX377619.1:54854864-55196229 GCA_947397865.1 Polietes domitor
AAATGTGTTAGATCGGTTCAGATTTACATATAGCTCTCATACAAATTTCGTTCCTCCAGAAACCGCGTATTTTCAAAGAATTTCTTAAAATTGAGCATAAAACGTTATACTTCAACTGGAAGAGCTTATTGTGAAAGTTAGTCACTTCATTCCATGTTTGGATATAGCCCCGAAACAAATATCATTCTCGATTTGACAAATTGGATCAGGTCATATTAACCTGTGATTAGGAAACATGCAAAAATTTTTCCAGTTTTCACTTTTGTACTGAATTGAATTGTACTCCGATAGAAAGTGGAGTGTATCATATAGTCGGCCCACCCGACTTTAGCCTTTCCTTACTTGTTCTAATTATTTTTATTCTAAAATACCAATTTTCGACGAAGGTACCTTTAATATGTGTACTCATTTTGGAAATATAGGTCCGATCACATCCGCTGATATGTTCGATTAAAAGTAATTATGATGGCTACTGTAGGTGTCTTCAATATACTTTGCAATTACTATTTTAATAGATCATAATTATTTTTGTATTATTCGTTTTGATGTTTGTTGAAAATATTTTATTTTATTCCTAATTTTCAATTAATAAATATCTATAAATATTTTATAATTATGCGACCCTTACAGCTACAAATGTTGCGAATTTCACTTTCAAATAGAAAACGTAGTTTAGCAAGAGTCTCCAAAAGAGTTTGTTGGACGAAAAAAAAGAAAGAAATCGGAAAAAATATAGTGTTAAATTTTTTAATAGCGATCATTCTAACGCAAAAAATGTCAACATTTAGAATATCTATATGGAATAAATAAAGTTTGGATTGTTTAATGATGATTTTCAAAATGCTTCGTCCCTAGATCAAGCCGTCTGTGAGCTAAGCGCTCCTGAAAATACCTCTAAAAATTATGTTTTTCCCTTGTATTTTTTTGTGCTGAATTTTTGTCTTAATTTTTTTCTGCAAAAATAGACCATTGATTAAATATAAAATATGATTCTTGTCTTAGGGTAACTTATTGTATCTTTACAATAATTTTTTGTGTTTTTGCATAGTGGCAATTAATAAAATTTTCGTAAATGGTGTTAATATTTTATAAAAAATAAATAGCGGCTGTCAATACCTTTCGAATGATGCCTTCTTTATTTTTTTTTCAGCATTTTGTGATGGAGACTTGGGGAAATAATTACGAATCTTTACGCGATCGAATAACAAAAATAATTGAATTTAATTTTTCAAACCAACAGGCACAAATCACAATATTCACAATTTGGTAATGAGCGACATACCAATTTAATAGCAAAATTGGTTTCAGCAGTTTTGGGCAACGGAAAAATCCAAGAGCAGTTCATCCGCAACAATCACACCCACTTAAGTGTACTGTTTGGTGCGGTGTATCCTCCGAAAGGATAATTGGCCCATATTTTTTGGGAATTTTGCGAAAAGTTATGGAAAATATGCTAAAAGACAGGATATCATTCTTCATTAATATGCGATTAATATAATTTTTTAAAAAATACAGTGTAGTATAAAAAATTATAAACCATTTAAACCATATAGCTCATTCTGCGCCACCTTGTCGAAATAGTTTTCTGCTAATAAATATCTCCATGTCATATTGCTTGCTGATTTTTTTTTAGTGCCAGTCATAAACGATTAAAAAAATATTTTTCCCCTATTTGTATACCCTCCACCCCCACCTTAAAATATCCATCGGAGACCCCATAAAGTATATATATTCTGGGTCGTGGTAAAATTCTAAGACGATATAGCCATGTCCCTCTGTCTGTCTGTTGAAAGCACGATAGCGGCCGAACGAAATGAGCTAAGAGGTTCAAATTTTCCCTAAATGTGTCTTATGGTTGCAAATCGGCTGGGATTGAAAGTGGGCGAAATCGGCCCAGAGGGAATTTTTTTTCCCTCACAAAGACTGAAAATACCCCTAATATTTAGAGTATTTCAGCCTGTTTTTTGAACATATTAGCTTGTATTTGCTTGATATTTGCAATTTGCATTCTCTTTATAGCATAAAAGGGCACCATAGAGTGATTTTTATTTGCAGGGGTGAATGGGGCAAAAGGGGATAAAAATCAAACGACAACAGATAGAAACAAGAAATTTGGCGTGTACATTCCTCTAATGTAAAGGGTGATTTTTTAAGAGCTTGATAACTTTTTTTAAAAAAAAAAAACGCATAAAATTTGCAAAATCTCATCGGTTCTTTATTTGAAACGTTAGATTGGTCCATGACATTTACTTTTTGAAGATAATTTCATTTAAATGTTGACCGCGGCTGCGTCTTAGGTGGTCCATCCGCTTAGTCCAATTTTGGCATTTCCACGTTTTTGAGTAACAGAGACCCAATTGGTGCGAACGGCGACGAATCGAAAATTGGTGGTCATCATTAACACTGGCCGATACAGCTGCGATATTTTCTTCAGTTCGCACTCTACGTAAGCGTGTTGGTGGTTTAATGTCCAACAATGTAAATTTGGTGCGAAATTTAGTCACAATAGCCCGAATAGCCGCTTCAGTGGGTCGATTAAACTGACCATAAAATGGAAGCGCGCAATGAACTTTCTTAATAGAGCACGCATTTTGATAATAAAATTCAATAATTTGCAAGCGTTGTTCGTTTGTAAGACGATTCATGATGAAATGTCAAAGCATACTGAGCATCTTTCTCTTTGACACCATGTCTGAAATCCTACGTGATCTGTCAAATACTAATGCATGAAAATCCTAACCTCAAAAAAATCACTCTTTATATATAATATGAAATTATTTTTTCAAATTCGAACTTTTAAGGGATGAAATGGGAATAGAGGGATCAAAATGGTACCAAGCAAATGGCTGCACCTAGAATAATGAAATTCGGTGTAAATATTCTTCTGTGCTTATATATATTAAATTAAGGAAATTTTCGAAATTCGTACTTTTAGGGTGTAAAATGAAAAAAGGGGATAAAAATTGTACCAAACAAATGGATGCAGCTATAACCATGAAATTCGCTGTATACAATCCTCTAACTGACGAAACAATTTTTTTCCAAATTCGTACTTTCAAGGGATTCAATGGAAGCAGAGGGATAAAAATGGTACCAACAAAATGGCCGCAGATAGTATAATGGAATTCGGAGTATATATTCCTCTGAGTGCGTAGCCACGTACATTTTTTTTGCAAGTTCGTACTTTATTTTGTTGCTTTTACAACAAAAAATGGTACAATCATGAATTTGTTCTTATACTGCGTACCTGAGATATAAGGTATTTGCAAAAAATATACTTTTGAATTTAAAATAGATGAAAATACAAACAACCAAACCACTGTAGCTGAAAATACACTCTCTGTCCCCCAAATGGGACCTTCCAAACCGCTGAAGTTGATATCATGTAATTCGGTGTTATGACTATGAAGACTCGAAACGAAAATTTTTTTTCGAAATTTGTACATTTGGGCGGATAATGGGGCGCATGGGGATATCTTTAAAATTTGTACTTTTCTTATCAAAATAATGCAGTCACTTTGTCTGTATCTGAAAATGCTTCTCCCTAATGGCGACTGACAATCGCCTAATATTTAGGCATGTTCTCTTTCACAATTACACCAATGTATTTATTTATAGTAGTAGATTTTAAACAGTGCGCATAAGTATACATTATAGTTTGAAATAGTAAACAAATATAGTAATGTACATAAAAATAGCACAATTTTCGTAATATTGTACTGTACTTCTATGTAAAGTCGACATCCTTTAATCTACTGGTAATACTGCACTCCGTGGTGGAGAGTATATAAGATTCGGCCCGGCCGAACTTAACGCCTTCTTACTTGTTTTTTTGAAACCGTTCCATAAAATTTTTTTATTATCGTTTTCAAGTCTAGAAACATAAAATACACCAGAAAACTTTAATGATAGCCTTTCGGCAAAATTTTTGTTGCATATTGTAATTGTAATGTTTGTTAGTGTTTCGGATACCTGAATACTTGACTTGACTTGTTTCGTTCATATTAATTTTCTATGGAAATTTTGCCCACAATGACACGTTCCCATTTCTCCTGATTAACGTAAATGGCTTTGATGTCGTCACCATTTCGATCTCAATTTCCATTTCGATCTCCATCAACCGTTGCAGCCGTAATAAACTTTCCATCTGAAATTGCCTGCGAAAGCAAAGACAGCGTAATTGAAGTATACCCACCGCAATTACATACTTTATGTGCACAAGAAGGAGGACAAGAACACCAGCATCCTGCCTGCCTGCGGCAAACCGAATCACAAAAGGACAATGAACGCATTCCGCAAGGATTTTGCAAAATACACGAGAATGCAATTGACAAAGCATGCATACGGACACACAGCGACATTTACACAGATGCTACTAGCACCTAATGCTAGAACTGTGTTTGCGCGCTTCCAAGGATTGGAATTTATAGCCTGGCTGGCTGGCTGGCTGTGGAGCATCAGGACACACATCCATGTCATGCCATGCCATGCTTGGTAACCGCAAATCATGTACTCGGGTGATGGTGGAACGAAGTGCCGTAGAAATTGCTTGAAATGGGAACAGTCACAGCGGGAATTAATTGCGTGCCTTTTCACTCGTTAACAGTGGGGCGTGCTTCACGGAGCGGAGTGTAACGCTTGAATGTCCTTTTCTTGAAAAGTAATGGATCAGAAGGAAAAACAAGATTGGATTTTTGTCATCGTCGTCGTCGTTGCTGCTGTTGTTGTTGTTGAGCAGACAAACATTGTTAAACCAATTAATTTAGTTTTTGCCAAAGGACTGTGTGTCATTTAGGTGATGCGTCTGTTTTTGCGCCATATGTTTGGATATTTTGCTTTATGACCAAATAATGCTGCAAAAACAAAATCACAAAAACACAGCGTTTATTGTCGAAACGTTGCCAACATTTGTCAACATAATTTCCTTTATGGAGTCAATAAAATGTTCGGTTTATTTGTTGTATGTCATGGTAATCGTTCATCGTTCAGCTGCTGCGTTGATGTGTAACTCGGGCGCATGTTTGGCGTATCAGGATTTTGGCAAATTCAGAACTCACAGTGGTAAGTGGGTGATTGATGTTGAGCTGTTAAGAAACAATAATATTAATAGGAAAGAGGATTACCTTGAAACCTTTGCCATTAGTTAGATAAGTGATATCTACGATTACTTTTGGTAAGTTGTTGTTTAGGAAGCAACGTTATAAAAATATAATAACAATCGAAACAATTTACACTGTGGAACAATGCACAAAACAATAGGGCATTTTCGTCAATATTGAAAATTCAATATTCAACGCTCACAGCATTTCACAAATCATATAAATTTGTATACTTCAACTTATTTTTATTACACAAAATACGCAGGTTTTATTAAATTTCTTCAATTTTTGTTGTTGTAGCCTTTGCAGTGAAATTTGACGTAGAATATGTTTTCCATTCATACCACCAAATAACCCTAAAACAAGTAAGAAGGCGTTAAGTTCGGCCGGGCCGAATCTTATATACCCTCCACCACGGAGTGCATTCCACAGTATTACTAGCAGATTAGAGGATGTCGACATAGAAGTACAGAACCATATTACGAAAATTGTGATATGTTTATGCACATTAAAATCTACTACTACAAATAAATACAATGCTGTAATTGTGAAAGTGAACATGCCTAAATATTAGGCGATTGTCAGTCGCCATTAGGGAGAAGCATTTTCAGATACAAACAAAGTGACTGCATTATTTTGATAAGAAAAGTACAAATTTTAAAGATATCCCCATTCGTCCCATTCTCCGCCCAAAAGTATATATTTGGAAAAAAACTTTTTGCTTCGAGTCTTCATAGTCAGACCACCGAATACACACCGAATATATACACCTAATTTCATGATATCAGCTTCAGCGGTTTGGAAGCTACCATTTTTATCCCTCTTTTTCAATTATATCCCTTAATTTCGAAAAATCCCTCTATTTTACGTGTTTATGCAATTAGAGGGATGTACACACCGAATTTCATGATTCTTGCTGTTGTCGTATCATTGGTACCATATTTTATCTATTTTTGTCCCATTTCGCCCGCTAAAACATTTATTTTCTTTGTAGTGCTTCCAAGAGGAATGTCCGCAACAAATTTCAAATGTATGAAAATCAGAAATTTAATTAATAAGCCAAGGCTACCAATACTGTAAATATAAGGGAGCAATCATAAATACCCTAAATATTGGGGGAGTGTATTTTCAGCTGCAGTCCTTTGGTTGGTTGTATTTCCATCTATTTTAAATTCAAAAGTATACATTTTGAAAATACCTTGTCTCTCACGTACGCAGTATAAGACAAATTCATGATTCTACTATTTTTTGTCGTAAAATCAACAAAATAAAGTACGAATTTGAAAAAAAAATATTTTGCGTGGCTATGCACTCAGAGGAATGTATACTCCGAATTCCATGATACTATCTGAGACCATTTTGTTGGTACCATTTTTATCCCCTTTTTCGCATTTTACCCTTGAAAGTACGAATTTGGAAAAACGTTTTTTTTCGTATCACTCAGTCAGAGGAATATATACCGCGAATTTCGTGGTTCTAGGTGCATTCATTTGTTTGGTACAATTGTTATCCCCTTTTTCCATTTTACACCCTAAGAGTACGAATTTCGAAAATTTCCTTTATTTTATGTGTGTACGCAATCAGAGGAATATATACACCGAATTTCATTATTCTAGATGCAGCCGTTTGGTTGGTACTATTTTTATCCCTCTATCCCCATTTAACATTTAATTAACATAACATTTATCCCATTTTATCCCTTAAAAGTACGAATTTGGAAAAAATAATTTCATATTATGTATCTACTCTATTAGAGGTATGTACACGCCAAATTTCGTGTTTCTATCTGTTGTCATTTGATAGGTACTATTTTTATCCCTTTTAGTCCCATTTCGCCCCCTACAAATAAAAATCACTCTATGGTGCCCTTTTATGCTATAAAGGGAATGCGAATTACAAATTCAAGTAAATACAAGCTAATATGTCCCAAAAACATGCTGAAATACTCTAAATGTTAGGGGTATTTTCAGTCCTGTGTGATGGAAATTGTTTTCCCTCTTGGCCGATTTCGCCCACTTTCAATCCCAACCGATTTGCAACCATAAGATACATTTAGAATAAATTGGAACCTCCTAGCTCATTTCGTTCGGCCGCTATCGTGCTTTCAACAGACAGACAGACGGACATGGCTATATCGTCTTAGAATTTTACCACGAATATATATACTTTATGGGGTCTCCGATGAATATTTTAAGATGTTACAAACGGAATGACAAAAATGAATTTACCCCCATTCTGGAGGTGGAAGGTATAATGAATATAAAATGTTGACTTATTTTTGGCATTTAATTTGAGTTTTGGTGTATCCAGAGAATTATAGTAGAATTTTGACCAGATAAACCCTTGTTTTGTACAAAAGGGATTAAAAAGACCTATATTGAGGAGCTAGAGGGTTAAAATGTTGCACAAAAATGTTTCTCGTACTACTAAAGTACGGACATTTGAAGGGGACCTATAATAACACTTGGGGTCTGTGCCAAAACATGAGCCTATACAGTTCCCATTCACGGTAGGTATTCCTAGTTGAAATATATCATGATCTGCAAAATTGATCAAGATCCGATGCACGATGTGGGCTATAAAAGAGTAGAAATTGGGGTCCAATTTTAATATAAGGGCCCATATTTGGTTATACCAAAATACTCATACCGATGTCTCCTATGATTCCGGTTAATAATGGAAAATAATTTCATTCAAATGGCTGCTGAGGGCACCCCACAAATAATAGTCCAACGGTTTAATAGTTGAAAAAAAAACGTTAGATGGTGGACCCTATATTCGACTATCATAGTAAGTATTTTTAGTTGGAATAGAAAGTGATCTGCAAAACTTGACAAACTTCCGAAGCATAATATGGATCCTACAGGGGTACTAATAAAAATGGGGGCCCTTTTGTAAGGGCGCTACAAAAAAGTGAGCTCTTATAGATCACTTTCACAGTAGGTATTCTTTATTGAAATAAATCATGACCTGCAAAAATTTATCAAGATCCAATGTAAGATAAGGGTTCTAGAACCGATTTCTTCCAAATTCAACAGCATGGCCAAAAGAAAATAACTTTTGCCAAATTTCATGGCAATCGGATGAAAATTGCGACCTGTAGATTGCGAACAAACTTAGATGGACAGACGAACGCACACACAGATATCGTTAATTCGATTCAGCTGGTGATTCTAAGCCGATCCGTATGCTTAAATGTGGGCCTAGCTCGATTATTTCTTGGTGTTACAAACATTTCGCTTCCGCCAACTACCGTATAATACCCTATTCCACGAAGTGGTGTAGGGTATACTAATATATAAAGGGTGATTTTTTAAAAGCTATAGGAAAGTTTTTCAAAAAAAACACATAAAATTCAGAATAAATGAAATCTTTATTTGAATCGATAGTACGGTCCATATAATTTAATGTTTGAAGATTATTTCATGCAAATGTTGACCTTGCCTGCGCCTCAAATGGTCCATCCGCTTAGTCCAATTTTGGCATTTCCACGTTTTTGAGTAACAGAGACCCAATTGCTGCGAACGGCGACGAATCGATAATTGATGGTCATCATTAACACTGGCCGATACAGCAGCGATATTTTCTTCAGTTCGCACTCTACGTAAGCGTGTTGGTGGTTTAATGTCCAACAATGTAAATTTGGTGCGAAATTTAGTCAAAATAGCCCGAATAGCCGCTTCAGTGAGTCGATTAAACTGACCATAAAATGGAAGCGCGCGATGAACTTTCTTAACAGAGCACGCATTTTGATAATAAAATTCAATAATTTATAAACAAACCACGAAACGTGCGTCAGCTGTTTAAACCAGTGCTGTCAAAAAGATAATAGCTAAAAAATCACCCTTTATAAATATTTAGAGGTTCTTCGTCTAGAAACTGTTTCTTGAAATTATTATTATTATTTTTTAAATAATTTCATTTTATATGTTATTCAAATTATCTTAATCGCATAAAATGGACATTATAAATAAAAAAATGTTTGTTTATATCACAACACGTCAATGTGTGACTTAGACCACTTTCAAACTAACGCTAAAGACACTTTGGTGTGCATAAAATGAGAAATGTCATTGTAATGGTAAATTTTTTATAAATGTCAACAATAAAAGTACTTAATTTAGAGATCTGATCAAAGTAAAGAGAATTTTTTAGATTTTTGACTTAGACCACTATCATTCTAACTGGCATATATATTTTGTTACATGTATTTTAATACCCTCCACCTCCAGGATGGGGGTATATTCACTCTGTCATTCCGTTTGTAACACCTTGAAATATTCATCGGAGACCCCATAAAGTATATATATTCTGGGTCGTGGTAAAATTCTAAGACGATATAGCCATGTCCGTCTGTCTGTTGAAAGCACGATAGCGGCCGAACGAAATGAGCTAGGAGGTTCAAATTTTTCCTAAATGTGTATTATGGTTGTAGATCGGTTGGGATTGAAGGTGGACGAAATCGGCCCAGAGGGAAAAATTTTTCCCTCACAAGGACTGAAAATACCATTAATATTTAGAGTATTTCAGCATGTTTTTTGAACATATTAGCTTGTATTTAGTTGATATTTGCAATGCGCATTCTCTCTATAGCATAAAAGGGCACCATAGAGTGATTTTTATTTGTAGGGGGCGAAATGAGACAAAAAGTGATAAAAATGGTACCTATCAAACGACAACAGATAGAAACACGAAATTTGGCGTGTACATTCCTCTAATAGAGTAGATACATTATATAAAAGTATTTTTTCTAAATTCGCACTTTTAAGGGGTTAAATGGGGATAGAGGGATATAAATAGTGCAACCTAACGGCTGCACCTAGGATAATGAAATTCGATATATTCATTCCTCTGATTGCGTAGACACGTAAAATAAAAGAACTTTCCAAAATTCGTACATTTTGGGGTTCAAATGGAAAAAGGGGATAAAAATAGTACCAACTAAACGAATACAGCTAGAGTGATGAAATTCAGTGAGTACGTCCCTCTAATTGTGTAGATACGTAAAATAAAGAGATTTTAGATAGTCGTACTCTTGAGGGGGCAAAATTGGAAAAAGGGGATAAAAATGGTACCAACAAAATGGCCGCTGATAGAATCATGGAATTCCGTGTATACATTCCTCTGACTACATAGCCACGTAAAATATTTTTTCCCAAGTTCGTACTTTATTTTGTTGCTTTTACGACAACAAATGGTAGAATCATGCTGCGTACGTGAGAGATAAGGTATTTTCAAAATTTATACTTTTGAAATTAAAATAGGATGGAAATACAACCAACCAAACGACTGTAGCTGAAAGTACGCTCTCTATCCCCCAATATTTAGGGTATTTATGATTGCTCCCTTATATTTATTTTATGAATTGAAGTATTATATCCATTATATATATAGTATACAAATATTGGTAGCCTTGGCTTATTAATTAAATTTCTGATTTTCATACAGTTAAAATTTGTTGAAGACATTCCTCTTGTAGCTTGGAAGCACCATAAAGAAAATAAAAGTTTTAGTGAGCGAAATGGGACAAAAAGGGATAAAATATAGTACCAATGATACGACAACAGCTAGAATCATGAAATTCGGTGTGTACATCCCTCTAATTGCATAGACACGTAAAATAGAGGGATTTTTCGAAATTCGTACTTTTAAGGGATATAATTAAAAAGAGGGATAAAATGGAACCTACCAAACCGCTGAAGTTGAAATCATGAAATTCGGTCTATATATTCTGACTATGAAGACTCGAAAAAGGGTTTTTTCGAAATTTGTACATTTAGGCGGAGAATGGGGCGAATTGGGATATCTTTATACTTTTCTTATCACTTTGTCTGTATCTGGAAATGCTTCTTTCTAATGGCGACTGACAATCGCCTAATATTTTCGGCATGTTCACTTTCACAATTACAGCATTGTATTTGTTTATAGTAGTAGATTTTAAACAGTGCGCATAAGTAACATTATAGTTTGAAATAGTAAACAAATATATAAAATATCACAATTTTCGTAATATGGTACTGTACTTCTATGTAAATTCGACTTCCTTTAATCTGCTGGTAATACTATGGAATGCCCTCCGTGGTGGAGGGTATATAAGATTCGGCCCGGCCGAACTTAACGCCTTCTTACTTGTTATTTGACCCCTTGGAAATTGTTTTCCCGAATTAAATTGTAATGGGTTAGACAGTATTCGTTTAATGGTTAAATATAACGATATAATTGATTCAGAATATCTGGGAGGAAGTTCCAAATCTTTTCTAAAGAAGAATTTAAATTTCTTTTGTCCGATTTTACATGGAAAGACACATATGTGTACTTTATGCGATCCTAGCAATATTTCAAAGTGTTAATCTTTACGCAATGGCAGAGAGTATAACAAACACTTTACTAGAGTATAGGAAGGTATTAAACAGTCGTCCTTTCCTTTCCACCATAAGATTGAGTATTGAGCCTCAAAATAAACTGGCACATGTCTGAGATAGATTACTCCATTTCCTTTCAATAAATAGTGCAAGTAGTATTTCCAGCGTGATTTCTTAATTAAATGACAATCGCAATAAAGAAATATCTTTGTCAGCATGAAATAAATTCAAATCCAACCCCATGAACATAAATAAAAGTTTCGCAAGGCATAGACAACCTACTCGAAAAATAAATTCAAGCAATGACAAATGAATATCCTCTTACAGAGAACAGTGTTAGAATTGTCAGAGTAGGCGTATTCTTCGAAAGTTATGGCAAAATCAATTTCAAGTAAATTCCAATTCCAAAACAATTGCAATAATGATAAAAATCGGTTCTGCCCTCACGAACAGATTCACTCGACTCAAATTGCTCCAACAATCGGGCACCAAGAAGTTAAACAAACAAATACAGAGACTAAGAGTGAGAGTGAGAGAGACTCATACAGCGCTACCCGAAAGGATAATACAGCACAACGACAATGACAACAACTTGACATCGCCCTACTACCGACTGACTGGTTAAAGGGATACAATAACAATCTTTTGTTGCTCCGTTTTTTCGAAGGAAACGAAAGCGAATATAAAATAACAATAACCATTATTTTCCACTCACACACAGACACACACATACATAGCGAGAGAAAGAGCCAACGAAAACGAAATGCAAAAGAAAATAATGGAACCAAAATGACAAAAATCTTTCAAGAGAACCATTAAATCAAGGAAACAAAATTACTCAAGTGGTGGTGGAGGATGAGGAGGAGGAATGTTTTACAAAAATCCTTTTAAAGCTTAAAACTGAAAAAAAAACGTACTAATCAAAACAAGCTATTCTCAAATCCTGTCAAGATAATCTACGGTTAATATTCGATTACACTGGAAAGGAAAATAAACAAGTCGACATAGTCGTAGAGAGCAACAGTAGGACAAAAGGCAAAGCGTTTGAGGATATAACACGAACAGAAAAGGATGACTGTGATAATACACAGATGGTATGTGCAGACCATCCTGAATTGAAATGATATGAGGACATTTGGACAATGTCACAATAAACTTTATTTCAAGAGAAAAACAAGTAAGGAAGTGCTAAAGGCTGGCGGGGCGACTATATGATACACTCCACTTTCTATCGGAATACAATTCAATTCAGTAAAAAAGTGAAACGGGAAAATTGTTTGTATGTTTTCTAATCACAGTGACTAAAAGTGACTAACTTTCACAATAAGTTCTTCTAGTTGAAGTATAACGTGTTATGCTCAATTTTAAGAAATTCTCTGAAAATACGCTGTTTCTGGGGGAACGAAATTTGTTTGAGAGCTATATGTAAATCTGAACCGATGTGACCCATTTTCACCATAGGTGTTCCTAGTTTAAATATAAGATGTTTTGCGAACTTTGAAGAAAATCTATTAAAATTTGTGGATTCTGGAGCGGAAAAATTCAAATTGGGAGCGAAATTTGTATGGGAGCTATATATAAATCTGAACCGATCTAACATATTTTTACCACAGGTGTCTCTAGTTGAACTGTAAGATGTTTTGCCAATTTTGAAGAAAATCTGTTAAAATATGTGGAATCTAGAGTGAAAAGGGTCAAATCGGGAGTGAAATTTGTATAGGAGCTATATATAAATCTGAACCGATTTTCTTCAAATTAAACAGCGTTCGTCCTTGTCTCGAAAAACTTCGTTGTGCAAAGTTTCGTTTGGTTCTGGCTACAATTGCGACCTGTATCGTGATTAGAACAATAGATGGACAGAGGGACAGACGGACATTTCTAAAGCGACTCAGAAAGTGATTCTAAGCCGATCGGTATAATTAACAATGGGTCTATCTCCCTTCCTTTTGGGTGTTACAAACAAATGCGCAAAGACATAATACTCTCGTGGAGTGTATAATAATGAATTTTAAGCTACATAATAATAATGTCCAGTGTAATGAGATTTGGGCATATTTCCGGCAAATGAACTCCCATTGTTATAAAATTTAGCATGAGGATGAAAGAAAATTTACTCATCTTTCTACCTGCGTACCCACTTATTAGAAGTTAATGTGAAGAAAATGATTAAATTGCATTTTGGAACTAAAAAATCTGACTTTTCCACTAATGTATCCTATCTTCCAAGGGTGCAATTTCGTGCAGGCAAAAGTTACCCTACAAAAACGTGGAACCCTTCAACCTTTCCAAATATGTATATATTTCGTTAAAGGCTTATGAAGGAAAAAAGTTGTGTTGGTTCAAAGTCAGACGTTTGTTCAAAAAATATATTTTTTTAAATATTCATTACATCCGAACTGTATTTGGAACAAACATAGTTTTGGCCGCATAATAAAGCTAACAAACCATAATTTCTAATAAAAAATTGAGTGCAAAATCTCTTAAAATGTGTGAGAAACAACGACGAAGTCCAAAAAAAACGTTTTTTCAATTTTCAAAATATGAAAAACGTGAAAATCTGTAATAAAAAAACAAGTAAGGGAAGGCTAAAGTCAGGCGGGGCCAACTATGTGATGCACTCCACTTTCTATCCGAATACAATTCAATTTGTTAAAAAATTGATAACGGGAAAGAATTTTTGTATGCTTCCTAATCATAGGCTAATATGACCTGACCCAATTTGTCAAATCGAGAAGAATATTTGTATCGGGCCTATATCCAAACATGGAATTATGTGACCCACTTACACAATAGGTTCTTTCAGTTCAAGTATAACGTGTTATGCTCAATATGAAGAAATTCTCTGAAAATACGTGGTTTATGGGGGGAAAAGTCAAGCTGGGAGCGAATATAAATATAAATCTATATATAAATCTGAACCGATCTGACCCATTTTCACCATGGGTGCTTCTAGTGGAAACATTAGATATTTTGCCAAATTTGAAGAAGATCTGTGAAAATATGTGGTTTCTAGAACGAAAAAGGTGATATTGGGAGCCAAATTTGTATTGGAGCTGTATATAAATCTGAACCGATCTGACCCATTTTTTTCATGGGAGCTTATATTGGAAAAATAAGATGTTCTACAAAATTTGAAACAAATCTGTTAATATATATGTGGTATCCAGAGTGAAAAGAGTCAAATCGGGAGTAAAATTCGTATGGGGATATATCTAAATATTTTCTACAATTGTGATCTGTATCGTGATTACAGAATATATGGACAGACAGACGGACGGACGGGCAGACAGACAGACGGACATTGCTAAATCGATTCATAAAGTGATTCTAAGTCGATCGGTATACTTAACCATGGGTCTATCTCGCTTCCTTTTGGGTGTTACAAACAAATGCACAAAGACATAATACTCTCGTGGAGTGTATAAAAATTTCGCATTATGAAGAAATACGTAAAAATATGTTACAAAACATAAAAACAAAAATTTTAATTTTCTTTAAAATCAAAAAAATACGATAAGTAGTCAACTTTGGGCCGATTTCTAAAATATATCTGATTTACCGATTTTTAATGTTAATATCTCAAAATAATCCTTGGGTCCATGTCTAATTTTGTTTTATTTTTACAGAACTCAAAAATGTCTACTAGGACAAAAGTTATAGAATTTTGGCCGATGGATTTTGATTCTGAACCACTGAGCGTCGCACAGTGTATTATCAGCAGCAAAAACTTTCATGCGCCAAAATCTCAACTTTACTGATTGAATTCCGCAAACAACATTCCTATTAAGCATTTAAAGTTCATAAATGCTAAAATAGCTGCAAATTTCATCATATGAGAGGTTATATTATTGGGATGTATCTCGGAAACCATGTATCGTATTGAAATTTCGTTTAGTTCCTAGAAAATATTAGTTCTTGGGGTATTCTATTGCATTTAAAAACGTGTTATTACGTTTTTGCTTTCCTTTTAATTTTTTGTATTTATTCAGTATTGTTAATTTTATACATCATAAAACTATATTCGCGAGGCCGACCGTTGCCTCGCCGTTTTCAAATATTGTTAAACTATTGTCTTATTTATTCATTTTAAAAAGTATATTCTGCTTATCTGCTGCCAACATCGATTTCATTACTGAAATGGTAAAACGTGCTAAGCCAAAAATAAAACAATACTTTCTTTGTTGTTCTCTGCTAATATTTTTTGAAAATTTTATTTAAAGCATACCTTAGGGATGTAAGATTTTTTGGCATACGAGTACATGTAAATATTGGGTCGGTATTAATCTTAAGTTGATAATTTTATTTTTAAATAATTTTTATAAAAAATTTCGACAATCGTAAAAAACCAAAAATTTTATGTTGGCTGACAAATTTCATTTAATTGTGAACTCAAATGAAATCACTGGTATTAACATATATATTAGAATAAGGCTGGGCGAAAATTTATATACCCTCCACCATAGATTGTATTCCACAGAAGCTGTCGATTTTCGTAGATAATATAGCCAAACCAAAACAAATAAAAATATTGTTTTATAAATAAATATAAAAAATTTAATTATTTTAAACCTACCAATATGTTTATACTATATATATTGAAGTAATTGAAGTCAATTCAAAAAAGTAAATATATGGTGGCAATCTTCAAAAAAGCTTAAATACCCTAAATATTGGGGAATAGTGGGTTCATTTTCGGCTACAGCCGTGTGGTTGGTATTACTTCCATCCTATTTTAATTCCAAAGGTTCAAGTTTTGAATCTTCATTATCTCTCATGTCCACAATACAAGATAACCCATTTTTGTCGTAAAAGTAAACAAGTAAGGAAAGGCTAAAGTCGGGCTAGGCCGACTATATGATACACTCCACTTTCTATCCGAATACAATTCAATTCGGTAAAAAAATGAAAACGGGAAGGATTTTTGTGTGTTTTCTAATCATAGGCTAATATGACCTGACCCAATTTGTCAAATCGAATAGGTTCTTCCAGTTCAAGTATAACGTGTTATGCTCAATTTGAAGAAATTCGGTGAAAATACGTGGTTTCTGGGGCGGAAAAAGTCAAATATGGAGCGAATTTTGTAAGGGAGCTATATATAAATCTGAACCGATCTGACCCATTTTCACCATGGGTGTTTCTAGTTAAAATATAAGGTATTTTGCAAGATTTGAAGAATATCTTTTAAAATATGCGGTTTATCGAGTGTGAAAAGTCAAATCGATAGACATTTGTGTGGGAGCTATGTACAAATCTGAACTGATCTGACCTATTTTCACCATGGGAGTTTCTAGTGGAAATACAAGATATTTTGCTAAATTTTAAGGCAATCTGATAAAATATGTGGTTTGTAGAGTGGAAAAAGTCAAATATGGAGCGAAATTTGTATGGGAGCTATATATAAATCTGAACCGATATTTTCACCACAAGTGTTTCTAGTTGATATAAAATGTTTTGCCAATTTTGAAGTCAATCTGTTAAAATATGTGGTACCTGGAGTGAAAAGAGTCAAATATCGGGAGTGAAATTCGTATGGGGGCTATATCTAAACCTGAACCGATTTTTTTAAATTAATTACCGTTCGTTCTTATCCAGAAAAACTTCGTTATGCAAAGTTTCATTTGGTTCTAGCTACAATTGCGACCTGTACTTAGAGGGACAGACGGACATTGCTGAATCGAATCAAAAAGTGATTCTAAGTCGATCGGTATACTTTACAATGGGTCTATCTCCCTTGCTTTTGGGTGTTACAAACAAATGCACAAAGACATAATACTCTCGCGGAGTGTATAAAAAGCACGAGTTTGGTAAAATCTTTTTATTTTTCGAGTCTATCCAGTCCGATGAATTTATACACCGAATTCCATGATTCCAGCTGCAGCCACTTGCACAAGGGGATAAAAATATAGCCACGCACTTTTATCCCCTTTTTCCATTCTCTTTATTTTACGTTGCTACGCAATTAGAGGGGTGTACACTAGAGCGTACCAGGTTACAAGTAAAAAAAAAAAGTTCGCCGTACACCTTCGAATATGAAGTATTATTGAAAGGTAGTTTCAAAAAAAAATTTTTTATTTTTTTATGCCGAACGTAGGGGTCGCGCTTTTACATTTTTCTATATAACTTCTGCATTTATAAACGGATTTTAAAGTGTGATACATCGATGTTTTTGTCCGATTTTTTTGTCTTTGAAGTCATTGAGCTCAAACATGATTCATGATTTTATGCGAGCTTTAATTTTCGATTATTAGAGTGGTACATTAGGGTAGTAGCAACTGAGAAATGATGGGTAAGTACCAGAAGGGGGTGCTTGAGCTCAATGACTTCAAAGACAAAAAAATCGGCCTCGTCGAGACAAAAACATCGATGTATCACACTTTAAAATCCGTTTATAAATACAAGTTATATAGAAAAATGTAAAAGCGCGACCCCTACGTTCGGCATAAAAAAATAAAAATTTTTTTTTGAAACTACCTTTCAATAATACTTCATATTCGAAGGTGTACGGCGAACTTTTTTTTTGAGGTACGCCCTAGTGTACACACCAAATTGCTTCATTCTAGCTGTAGCAGTTTAGTTGGTACCACTGTTCCCATTGTATCCCTTAAAAGTAAGAATTTGAAAATAACCTTTTATGGTTCGTGTCTACGCAGTCAAGGGAATGTATACTCCGAATTTCATGACTCTGGCTTCGGTCATTGGTTGGTACTATTTCTATCTTTTTCCTTTTCACTCCCTTAAAAGTACGAATTTCAAAAAATCCCTTTATTTTATGTCTACGCAATCAGAGGAATGTATACACCGAATTTCATTATTCTCTGCGTAGGCTTTTAGTTGGTACCATTTTCATCCCTCTTTTCCCCTTTACCCCTTAAAAATACGAAAATTGTTTCCCTTTGGACCGATTTCGACCAATTGCAATCCCAACTGATCTACGTCTATAAGACGCATTTATGGAAGATTTTAACCTCCTAACTTCTTTCGTTTATACGCTAGCGTGTTTTCAACAGACGGTCGGGAGGATAGTCGGACATGGCTAGATCGTCTTAGAATGTTAGACTATATATTCTTTATAGGACTATATATTCTTTATAGGATCTCAGGTCGATATCTCAAGGTGTTACAAACGAAATGACAAAGTTAGTATACCCCCATCCTGGTGCTGGAGGGTATAATCAGAATTGTTTGTTTCAGCCCAATTTTATTTCTGGCATATTTGTTTCGATTTCAACTACTGTGCTGCTCATCATTCCGTCATGAGCATCCTGCTCATTGCACATGTACGGGTTGACGGGTGACACAGTCATGGCTAATTCATCATCATCATTTCAAAGAAGACATCATCAAAATACTCCATAGAACGAACCATCAACCGTTATGACATAATTTCGTATTGAGTTGAGCTGAACTGAACTGAACTGAGTTGTCATCTGCCATAATTGCAACTGATGCTGCTGCTGCTCAAATGCTTGAATTCTGTCTAGTTGAGCAGAAAAAAGATTGAAAACATTCACTTGCAGTGCATGACTTTGTAATTTTGAAAAATTATAAACTATGCATCAGACATTTGAATGGCTGGATGGATGGATGTATGTATGGATGCGACTATCTACACACATACACACACATATGTGGGAATGGATGAACATCATTTGGAACATCACATCAGCCATTGAGAGATGAACACATGGCTGCACGAACGAATGTAGTTCGTAAAGAAGACAGACACATCATTATTTTATGGTTTCTGTGGATTAGCCGGGTAAGAAATTCGAGAGTAGTCAGCCAGGCAGGCGATATTGTTGGATTTGTTTTACTACCTCAGCAAAGCAACAAAAAATTACTTTTGTCATTTCTGGGATTAAAACGATATCGAAAGAGGTTTCTCATCGCCAGGTAAAATGAATCTTAAAGAGACAGAGCGATGGGGTAAGAATTTTGATGCGAAAGCTATATAGAGACTATAGTGATCCAAAAACAGAATTTTCTGCAATGTCGATTTTTCAGGTTTTACAAAAACCGTGATTTCAAAAAAACCCTGTTGCTCGGTTTTTCTTCTTATAAAAAACCGGTCGGACCGGGGTTTTTAGGGTTTTCTTGAAACAGTAAAAAATTGGGAAATTAATCGCATACAAGATGTTGATCCATTGCACATACTCGTTCTTGGGGATAGTATAGATCTGATGTCATAATTAGATTCCGCGCACTGAAGTCTTTCGAAATTTACTCCAAATATGTCGGTCTCAATTAGCTTGTGGAACAATTTGGCCTATTGTCAAAAAAAATTTGTTCGATAATATATATATTTCTTAAATTTAAGTATATAGAGAAACCCCATCATTACTTCCCCCCCCCTGCAACTATTTTTCCCATAACATCAGATTAGCAAAAATTATGTCTTGCAGAAATGTGTAATCAGCTATAATCCATTAATAATAAGAAAATAAAGTACCAACATCGGACTAGTGTAAAACTAGAACCACGTACAACTTTGGCCTAAGGTAAACGTCATATCTTTTACAACAACGAGTAACATTTTTATCCCCATTCACCCCATTTTCCGATTAAAATTACAAATTTAGAAAAAATCCTCTTTATTTCGCATCTTCACATTCAGATGAAAGTACACACACGATTGGCCCTAGATATTAGAACAAAATAAAACAATAATAAAGGTTTTGTTAATGCTGAACTAACACAGATATAAACATGCAATTTTAATTATTTTTAACTGATATCATTACAGGACTAGCGATAGTACGAAAATAAATAAATTAATTAAAAGTCATGTAAACAATACAAACAATCACGAAATAATAAAATGCAGTTTTGCTACTGGTGACCTATAGTTAAAGTTTCATATATTCTTGTGTTTAGGAGAAGAATAATGATGTAATTTTTGGCACGGCGATATACTTTATTTGCTTATAATTTATTTAAAACAATTTGTTCTTGATTTTTTAAATGTCGCTATTTGAAGCCTATGAATTCCTCGTACAAAATTACTTCTGAGAAGCTGATTTATCAGATCAATTGGTAGAAGATATATGAGAAAACTAAGTAAAATAGAGGGCCCTAATGCAGAACTTAAACTCCTCACTTTAAAGGAAATTTACTCATCATTTTATCTGCGTACACAATTTTCAGAAGTTAGTGGGAGAAAAAATAAAGAAATTGCGTTTTGGAACTAAAACATCTGACTTTTTGGACTAAATGTATCCTATCATCCAAAGGTGCAATTTCGTGAGCGCAAAAGTTACCCTACAAAAAGGGGGACCCTTCAACCTCTCCAAATATGTATACATATTATTAAAGGCTTTTGAAGGAAAAAAGTTGTGTTGGTCCAAAATCAGACATTTGTTCAAAAAGTATATTTTTTACAATATTCATTACATCCAAATTATGTTTGGCACAAACATAGTTTTCGCATTATAATAAAGTTAAAAAACCACAATTTCTAATAAATAAATTGAGTGCAAAATCTCTTAAAATGTGTGAGAAACAGTTCGACAAACTCAAAAAAAGGAATTACGCTTTTTTCAATTTTCAAAATCTGAAAAACGTGAAAATCTGTAATACAATAAAAATTTAAATTTTTTCTTCGCATTATGAACTAATACGTAAAAATAATAATAATAATAAAAATAATGTGTTAAAAAAAAACACAAAAAAAAAATTTAATTTTCTTTAAAGGAGAAAAATACGAAAAGTAGTCAACTTTCGGCCGATTTCTAAAATATATTCGATTTTCCGATTTTTAATGTTAATATCTCAAAATAATCCTTTGGTGGTTGTCTATTTTTGATTTTTTTTACAGAACTAAAAAAATTCTACAAAAAAAGTTAAAAGTTATTGAATTTGGCCGATGGATTTTGATTCTGAACCACTGTGCGGTGGTCATCGTATTTTTTACAAACATCGTTCGATATGTAATATAATCGTTTGATATGTAATGAACAATATAAATCTACTGGTTGATTTTGTAAATGTTCTAAATAACATGACACTCTAAATTGATTAATATATCGTAAGACCACAAAATCAACTGAACACCTCGGCGTATAAGTGTCAATCTCGCAGTGCTTCGAACAACACTTATACGCACCCGAACACCACAAACATGTTCTCATTTCCTTGGCAAGTTCATTTAATTAATTTGAAAATTTCACTTGTCACAGACTTCCAGGTTTGTGTTCTTGCCCTCCTAATTGATTTAGAGTCTCGACACTGTAGCAACACACTTACCTGTAACATCAGACCATGGAAGAATTCCGTTTGGCTTTTTTGTTTTGTTCAATTTAATTAAAACTCCTAGCTGGCCTCCTGGTGCAGCACATTGAGTGGGGGGAGGGGTGTTGTTGCTGGTCCTTGTATTCAGTTATCCGTAATTTGTCGATAAAATCAATTCACAATCGCAGCAACCGCAGAATGTTATTTCAAGTTGAGGCTTCCTGGCGAGCTGTTGGGGACGGGGAACACGGAGAGGACTTGCACAACGTGCAATGTATTGGCGTAGCAAACAAATTGTAATTCAACACAGCAGAAAATGCAGTCCAAGGCAATTATTTACATTCACAGTGTTGGCGTTATTTATGGCAAATTGTATTGAAATGAATATTACACACACACACATGCATGCACACACAATGTTTAATTGTTTATTGATGGACTGGATGTGACAAAAATAAACATTTTCCGTTTAAATGCCAAAAGTGAATTGAACACATTTTTGTTTTGCACTGATTTAAATAATTGATTTAATTTTGTTAACACTTGTTTTTTTGTTGTTGTCACGCAAATTTCGAGCGTTTAGCATTCAAATTTCACTTTCACAACTTTAACGCACAGGGCGACGATGACGACGGCGACACTGGTTGACGTATTGTTAAGTAAGACGTTTGAAAGGATACTGCAAAAGAGATTTTAGAAAAATTCCATTTTTAAAGATTTTCTTCGCACAAAGCAGGCACACACACACACAGACGCACACTCGAAAGGAAGCACGGAGACGAGTTCTAAATTTGGGTGAAAGAGAGTTGCCAACTCCACGCTTATCTCACAGTACAGAGATTGCAATGGATTCTGTGGGTCATACGGAAAAATGCAAAAAGAGAGAACGTGAGAGAGAATTACTCTCTTTCGACGAATTGTTGTTGCACAAGTACACAATATGGGTATGCAACACATTTGGAGAAAACATGTGTTTAAGTGAGGTGCCCAGACTTTCTGTTAGCGATAAACTCTGGCTATGGTAAAGGACGTGGACCGAAACAAAGTCGATTTTTTTCTATTTTAAATATTTCTCGGTAAATGAGAGACAAATGATGAATTTTAATCGAAACTGCAGGTAAAGTTGCATCTGTTGGCCTTTTTTAGTTCTTTTTTGTGGAAAGACTTGTGTTCCGATAGCGCAGCTAATGTTTTGTTAGAGAAAGGGAGTGTCTCAGAATTCGCTGAGGATACAGAGAATGACCTGCCTAAGCATATGCAGATAAATAAAGATAACTTCTATATAAGAATTACAAATTCTGCTGCATGTTAGGACGATCTATATAGAAGGCAATCATACAGCAACTAGATCGGCGATCTCTCCTAATTGACTGCCTGATAAAAAACTTGATATGGAATGAATGATATACATCCACGATATAAATATCCCAAGGACCAAAAAATCCACTGCACACCTCGGCGTATAAGTGTCAATCTCACAGTGCTTCTAAAATCACCTATACGCACCCGGTCACCACAAACACAAAATCTATAGAACATGGGAATTCCATTCAAATGAAATTCGCCATTACTCCAACTTTTTGAAAGACGCATACCGTTCCATGCTCATGGACAAAAATCAGAAAGCTGATTTAAAGATCCAACAAAGAAAAATTCGCAAAGATTTTTTCTCAGAAATAGTTTTTTTTTGCCTCCAGAGAGTGGATTTGTATGTAAAATAAATTGATTTTGTTGTTTCGTTCGTGAGTAGAACTACGAGTTTTTTTTTGTCTAAATCTTAAAACCCCTCTTTTTAGTTAACTTTTATATATTTATACACTCCACGAGAGATTTATGTCATTGTGCATTTGTTTGTAACACCCAAAAGGAAGGGAGATAGGCCAATTGTTAATTATACCGATCGGCTTACATCCGTCTGTCTGCCCGTCCGTCCTTCCATATATTCTTGTAATCAAATTACAAGTCGCAATTGTAACCAGAACCAAACTTTGCACAACAAAGTTTTTCTTGTTAAGGACGGACGCTATTTAATCTAAAGAAAATCGGTTCAGATTTAGGTATAGCCCCCATACGAATTTCACTCCCGAATTGACTCTTTTCACTCTAGATACCATATATTTTAACATATCTTCTTAAAATTGGCAAAACATCTTATATTTGAACTAGAAAACCTGCGGTAGAAATGTGCTATATATATAATTGAGCATAACACGTTATACTTGCAAGTGGGTCACTTTATTCCATGTTTGGATATAGCCCCGATAAAAATATTATTCTCAATTTGACAAATTGGGTTGATTACGAAACATACAAAAATCCTTCCCGTTAACACTTTTTTACCGAATTGAATTGTATTCGGATAGAAAGTGCAGTGTATCATATAGTCGACCCCGCCCGACTTTAGCCTTTCCTTACTTGTTTTTTATAATTTTTGCTGGGCAAGACAAGAAAACATCATAACATTTGGTGAATTTTTTAGTCAAATATGAATAACTTTTTTAGCTGATTTTTTTTTTTCTTATTAAATTAATTTAATGCTACTTTAAATATTTCCTAGCAACTTTCTGAAAACAGTTGAAAGAACCAAAACTGGTTTAAAGGGGAAAAATATATATTATGGGCTTCAGGAAGAAACTACTCTGGAGGTTAAAAGTGGTCCATTTTTTATCTGCACTTTCTACTTCACATTTCTATGATAGTAAACAAAACGTATGGTGGTTTTTTATGAAAAGATGGATTAAGGAATATTCGACGTCCAGCTTCTGGTATTGTGTGCCCCGTCAATGCCGATATCAATGTAGACATTTGAAATATTTTAAGTGAAGAAGGTAGTTCGACATCTTCCCGATTAAAACAGTTCTGCCAGACATAACGATTTTTCGTCATTTGGAAGATTTGTCTTTGGGAAAAATAATCAATATGATGATTAACTACACCTTACTTTACCTTTAAATACACTTTGGTTGGTTCTCTCTCTTCACAAAAACCCACATCATGTTTTTATATGCAGTTTAAGCTCTATGGTTTACATGAAATATTGTAAATATATTGAAAAGAAATAAAAGAAAATCTTTTACAAAGACCTCGAGGTTCAACTAATTACTTTCTACAATGGTTTACAGCTATCTGCGAGATTATCTCTGATTAAAAGTTGGGCAGCCAAACGAGAACTTTATTTGGGTAATCGTATAGGGTGGGCCATTTAAAATTTTAAATATGAACTACCGATTACATTGACTTTGAAAAGGAATAAAATTAATTTTTAGTTTCAGGTTTATGTTTGACATTTGCAAACAGCTCCGCAACGTCGAGAAACCGTAAGACCAAAATTGTTCACGTTGTTCAAATATATTGTAATGGACACTTGTCGAAGATTTAGCTTTATGATTTCATTTCAGACATTTTGGCCAGAAATGTTTGCAATTCTCTCGGCATCATACTGGTGCGTATTAGTTATATGCAAAGGTTAATATAAATCATCTCTATAAAACAATAAAATCTTATAATAAGGTCTAAAGATACAGGCTTAGTGGAGCAAAATCATCGAATACCAAACCAAATAGTATGTAGAAAAACCTAATATTGATTTAGAGATGTTTTCTCTTTTTGCAGGACTATTAATTTAAGGATGTAGATGTTTTAATATAGTAATATGGATTTGTGCATTTGTTTGTAACACCCAAAAGTATACCGATCGACTTAGATTCACTTTTTGAATCGATTTAGCCATGTGCGTCTGTCTGTCAGTCCATCTATTCTTGTAATCACGATACAGGTCGCAATTATTTTCCGATTCTAACGAAACTTTGCACAACGAAGATTTTCGGGGCCAGGACGATCGCTATTTAATTTGAAGAAAATCGCTTCAGATTTACATATAGCCCCCACACGAATTTCACTCCCGAATTGACTCTTTTCGCGCTAGATACCACATCTTTTAACAGATTTTCCTCAAATTTAGGAAAAAATTTTTATTTCAACTAGGATCACCTGTAGTTAAAATAGGTCAGATCGGTTCAGATTTTCATTCAAATTTCGCTCCCGATTTGGTATTCTTTGGTATTCTTCACATTTGGCAAAACATCTTATATTTCAACTAGGAATACCTGTGATGGAAATAGGTCAGATCGGTTCAGATTTATATCTAGCTCCCATTCAAATTTCGCACCCGATTTGACTTTTTCTGCTCTAGAAACTACAAATTTTAACAAATCATCTTTAAATTTGGCAAAATATCTTATGTTTCTACTAGAAACACCCATGGTGAAAATGGGCCAGATCGGTTAAGATTTATATATAGCTCCCATACAAATTTCGCTCCCAATTTGACTTTTTCCGTTCTAGAAACCACGAATTTTCAGAGAATTTCTTCAAATTGAGAATAACACGTTATACTTGAACTGGAAAACCCTATTATGTAAGTTGGTCACATCATCCCATGTTTGAATATAGTCGCGTTTTCAATTTTTTACCGAATTGAATTGTATTCGGATAGAAAGTGGATTGTATCTTTACTTATATACAATATAATTTATTAAAACACCGTGTGAAACTAGAGATGGTATGTAGAAAAATTGTGTACTCAATTTTTCATTTGGAGATGTTTCCTCCTCCTTACAGGACTTTTAATTTCCAAAGGATATATGGGTATCTCCTAAAAAGGTCTACCAAAAAAATGAAGTCAGACCACACTAATAGCTTTCAACTTAATTTTTTTCCTTATTTCGCCAACTTTTTTATTATGAAACTGGAGGTTAACTTGTTTTCTTTTATTTTTACTTAAAGTTGAAGTGTTATAACGAAAATTACTAAATTTTTTTACTACGAGTGGAAATTTTTGTCCCGTCAGTTTTGTCGCGTCCGTATTTCTGCTGTACCTAATGAAAAAATTAAGAGATAATTCTCATATTTCATAAATCTACGAACAAAATATATCCTCTCACCTTCAGTTACATTTATTGGAAAGGCAAAGTTCTCAAAAAATCGCTAAACTTTGTATATTTCTATAATACCTTCAAAATTACTTCTGTTTTTTGTCGCGTCCGTTTCGATGTAAAATTGTTTATAATTTTGTACTAAATCGATATAAAGAGTGATTTTTTTGAGGTTAGGATTTTCATGCATTAGTATTTGACAGATTACGTGGGATTTCAGACATGGTGTCAAAGAGAAAGATGCTCAGTATGCTTTGACATTTCATCATGAATCGTCTTACAAACGAACAACGCTTGCAAATTATTGAACTTTATTATCAAAATGCGTGCTCTGTTAAGAAAGTTCATTGCGCGCTTCCATTTTATGGTCAGTTTAATCGACCCACTGAAGCGGCTATTCGGGCTATTGTGACTAAATTTCGCACCAAATTTACATTGTTGGACATTAAACCACCAACACGCTTACGTAGAGTGCGAACTGAAGAAAATATCGCAGCTGTATCGGCCAATGTTAATGATGACCACCAATTTTCGATTCGTCGCCGTTCGCACCAATTGGGTCTCTGTTACTCAAAAACGTGGAAATGCCAAAATTGGACTAAGCGGATGGACCACATAAGACGCAGCCGCGGTCAACATTTAAATGAAATTATCTTCAAAAAGTAAATGTCATGGACCAATCTAACGTTTCAAATAAAGAACCGATGAGATTTTGCAAATTTTATGCGTTTTTTTAAAAAAAAAGTTATCAAGCTCTTAAAAAATCACCCTTTATCTTTAAAATGTAGTACTCTTTAAGCGCTTTAGAACACTAAAACGGCTGATCGACTTTTTCAATATCTTTCTTGTTTTTGGCGTAGTTTAAGGCGTGCGAATGTAGTGTCCGGGCCACTGGGAGATGCCCATATATGTTTATACTTAATATGTATAATTTATTTTCTTACAAAGCCGATCAGATGAAAAAAAAGAATATCCGTTAAAAATACTTTAAATAAAGGGTGATTTTTTAGCTATTATCTTTTTGGCAACTCTGGTTTAAACAGCTGACGCACGTTTCGTGTTTTGTTTCACTGTCAAATATCTTCAGTTTGGTCTATAATTTAACCATAAGTCGTCTTACAAACGAACAACGCTTGCAAATTATTGAATTTTATTATCAAAATGCGTGCTCTGTTAAGAAAGTTCATCGCGCGCTTCCATTTTATGGTCAGTTTAATCGACCCACTGAAGCGGCTATTGTGACTAAATTTCGCACCAAATTTACATTGTTGGACATTAAAACACAAACAAGCTTACGTAGAGTGCGAACTGAAGAAAATATCGCAGCTGTATCGGCCAGTGTTAATGATGACTATCAATTATCGATTCGTCGCCGTTCGCAGCAATTGGGCCTCTGCTACTCAAAAACATGGAAATTCCAAAATTGGGCTAAGCGGATGGACCATTTGAGGCGCAGTCAAGGTCAACATTTGCATGAAATAATCTTCAAACATTAAATTATATGGACCGTATCGATTCAAATAAAGATTTCAGGCATTTTTCTGAATTGTATGTGTTTTTTTTGGAAAAACTTTCCTATAGCTTTTAAAAATCACCCTTTATAATGTTACTGTCTGTATTAAGAACAATTTCAAGTTTTCCCCCTTATTTATTTAGTTTATTCATCTTTTACTGTTTAAGCGGGGAAACTTCAAATAGCTGCTAATGCTAAACTAATACAGATACAGCCACGGTACAGTATTTTTAACAGACATTCTTCTCTTTCATTTGATACCTATATCATTTGTGTATGGCTCTTGAAAGTATGAAAATAAATTATTAAAAAATTAGAAAATATTACCAAATGGAAAACTGTGTACACAGTTTTTCTACATATTAGCTCTAGTTTCAGGTATATATGGTCTTGTTCAGGTCCAGAAAGTACTGTCACACTGTGTATCCTTTGGTTTTCAGGTTAAAAAAGTTCTGTAGCACTGTGTTACTATAGGTATTGCAAAACGATCACTTAGTTTTTATGCATAAATTTGATGATATTGATAAGCAATATTATAGAATTGTCTCGTGATTATGCTCAAAATTGGACCATAAAATCATGAAGGCAACTGTAAAAAGTAATTTTGCGGTCATTGAGTGCAAGTAAATTTGTCTGCACGTTTCATTAATACATATATTCCATTATGCGAAAGTTACTTGTTCCCCAAATTTGTTTGCACTTATGGCAACTCTTTCTCCGATACTTTTTTCGCGTGAACCGAGAGTTTATGACACGCTAACATTTTGTTTGTTTACAAAGAGAACACATAAACACTTTCTCTCAATATTTTCTCTTCGGTTGTAACGAAAAGAGTTCGGCAAAAGACATTTGGGAGAACTAAGAAATAAAGAGAGAGCACGGGAGAGTTTACTGGAAAATTATTCTGTGGAGGGGGGCGGGGGTGGACAACCAAACTGCTTGCGGGAGATGTACTGTATGTGTGCACGTCACTTGTATTTTTGCTTGAACAGGAATTACTGGAGATTTTTCCATTTCCTCTTCTTCTACTTCTTCTTCATCGCTGTCGTCTTTTGTGTTGTTTGTGTTTTTATTATTAATCTATGAATATTTTATAGGCAACACAAGAAGACCAGAATATTCACACGCTTTAAAGAGATTTAATTTTCATGCGATGAATACGATACGATGAGAAGTGAAATGTTTTTTTTTGGTGTGTGTTTTAGTGAATGACATTTCTTGGTGCCATTTTCCGGAGGACTGATTTCTCACTGGTATTCGAGAAACACCAAAGATTTGCTCGCAATGATTTTTCGATTTTCTTTAGCATTTCTCGTTTTTCATTTGCACTTTTCTATTTTCTTTTGGATTTTATTCACATTTTGAATATTTTCTATTTCACAAAGTTAAGTGATATATTTTTACACAAAATTTGTTATCAACCGTTTGCAGCAGCTCACACACAACAACCCATCCGTTACGTTCTGAGGCTCCGACTTGAATGAAACGGAACGTTTGCCTGTTTTCTTCCTCAGTTCCGTATCATCAAAATCATACGGACGACAAGAGCAGCAGCAGCAGCAACAACAACAGCCATCGCTTTTCCTTATCCCAATTTCTCCACGGACACACACTCTCCAACTCACTCAATAAATCTCTCGTCCGATTTGTATCGGATAAGCGAAGGAAGAAACAGAGGAATAAGGCAAAATAGTAGCAACAACTACAAGAGTGAACTAGGAAAACATACACTCCGCTCCTAACAAAACTTTCCTCGACATTGCGATGAAAACGCACATTTGTTGTAGCTGTGCTCTGTGCTCTGTTTTTCCTACATACATTGTATACCCTCTGAAAAACGGAATGTTTTTGTATTGATGTTGTCGTTGTTGTTGCTGTTGCTGTTGCCGTACTCCGTGTGCTTTCACTGACACTTGTGCCCTTTTTCTTTGTTTTTGTTTTCCTCCGCTTTCTGGTCTTTTTCCATTCTTTGGTGTGCCCCAAAATTCCTTCACCTAGTAAAGCTTATTTCCTATTGTAGCCCACAATGCTTTTGTTTGTATTTGTTGTGCTGCTGCTACATGATTTCCTCTTGTTAAGCAGAGAGTGGATTATGGAAAAGAGAGAGAGCTAAAGCATTTGGGAGAGAGAAACATGTGTAAAGTAGGCACTACATTTGTTTTGTTTATATTCCAGTCAAATTTGTTGTTTATAGTAAAGCTTTTCAGCTGTCATGCTATTGAGTGAGTTTTGTTTTTGGAAAGCTAAAACAGCTGATTGTTTGTGTCAAGCTATCAGATTGACATTTCATTTGGATGAAATTTGAATTTTTGGAAGTATCAGGGGCAATGCAAAAACTTGGTTGTCAATTTTATACAGAAATATTATAAACTGAAGAACTTCTCTGAGGCGCACAGGGTATTATCAGCGACAAAAACTCTAAAATTTCATGCGCCCAATTCTCAACTTTACTGATTTAATTTTGCAAAAAATATTCCTTTTAAGGATATTCTAAAAGATTTTGCCAATATCGCAGTTAATTTTAGCAGTGGATGCATTTAAAGTTCATAAATGCTAAAATAGTTGCAAATTTCATCATAACAGAGGTTATTTTATTGGGATGTATCTCAGAAACCATGCATCGTACTGAAATTTCGTTTAGTTCGTAGCAAATAGGAGCTCTTGTTATTTTGTTTTTGCTTTCCTTTTCAGACAAAGGTTAACCTGAAGGTTGTATCTATTCAGTATTGGTAATTGTCTATAGTATAAAACTATATTCGCGAGGCCGAACTATGCCTCGAAATTTACAAATATTGTTAAACTATTGTCTTATTTATTCATTTTAAAAAGAATATTCTGCTTATAGCTGCCAAAATCGATTTAATTAATGAAATGGTAAAACCTTCTAAGCCAAAAATGAAGCAATATTTTCTTCGTTGTTCTCTGTTAATGTATTTTGGAAAATTTATTTAAAGCATTCCTTAGAGATGTAAGGTTTTATGGCATGCGAGCGCATGTAAATATTGGGTCGATATTCATTTTAAGTTGAGTATAAAACTATAATAGCCGTGTGTCAGCGATTAAAAAATAAAATAATTTTTAAAAAAATTTCTAAAATTTCTGTGGGCGTTGGGTGTGGCACTGAAAATTTTCATTTAATTGTGGTCTCAAATGAAATCACTGGTAATGATTTCTATTCACATATATATTAAAATAAGAAATTTATGACGTTTTTTCATTTTATCTTACACAAGAGTGGTTGTAAGCGGATTTAAACAAAAGTTTAGTTTTGATATAATTTGACGATATAAGGGATTTGTGCAAAATTTCAAGGTCCTAGCTCGAATTCTCCTATTTTTGTCGCAGCTCGTATGGAAATATTCCACCATGGGGCGTGAACAATTTATTTACGACTTAGAATGTGCATATTTTAAAATGCGGAGGAAGTTGGTCACCGCATTTTTGAATTTCAAAAAAAAATAAATAAAGTGCAGTGCGAGATATTTCGGAAAAATTTGATAAAGATCAGAATAAGCTGAGGATTTTAAGGCGGTAATATTGAAAACTGAAGGACAGTTGCATGGGGGTTATTTGGAAACATGGGCTCATATGGTCCAATTTTACGGTAGGTATTCCTAGTTGAAGTATAACATGATCTGCAAAATTTGAAAATTTTCTTGTGTGTTAGCTAGAGCGGTAATAACCGCTGATTCATCGTAAGCAACTGAACTCTACATTTGTATTATCGGTTAAAAGAACAATTTGTGGCTTTTAATGTTTGGAAATTATACCATGTAAATGCTGGCCACGACTACGTCTGAGATGGTCCATTCAAAAGGTCCAATTATGGGCGGCTCGTTCGATCATTGCGACTGCAGAGCCCCTTAACTGAAAATAACACGCAAATTTAAGTTGTCTGACTTCAAATCTTGCTCAAGTTGAATTTTGCACGCTTTAAGGCTGAGATCATTACATTGCTGAGAACGACGACAAGGGGCGAATCCCTGTCTTCTTTCTCACAGAAAACTGTTTTTCGTAACACTGTGTGTAATTTTTGAAGTCATGGCAAAATAACCAAATACGGACACCACTACGTGATAAAAGACCGGTGTCTCCCAGTTTTGCCCAAGGATTTGGGGCCTCGGTGTTATTTTTACCAAAAAAGTGATCATTTTCTCAGGCTCATACCTTGCAAACCATTTGTATTTTTGATTTACTCTCTGAGGCAAAGTTGTAGCTCTTGTGAATATATAAGTCAAAAAACTTCATCTTCAAGTCCAAATTGGCAAATGTCGTCGAAGAAATCTTATAGGCTGTAGTGGGTGTAGGTAGCGTATACGTGTTATTGATAAAGGATAACATCACTCATACGCACCGTAGTCGGACTGACCATTAACAAGATATATTTTTTCCTACCAGTGTTAAGAATCATTCCGAGGAAAAGCATATGTTCTAGAAAGTTGTTTATTGAGCTCATAGGTACATTTTTGTAGTTGATTGTTTCCTTTAATTTTGAACGGCTTGCTATCTATGGACCTGAACAGTTTCTTTTTGCGATTTTGACCTTGAAGATGAAGTGTTTTTGATTTTATTTGTTCACAATTTTTGTTCTTTATGCCAAGCTACAACTTTGCTCAGGGAGTAAAACAAAATTCCCATCGGTTTGAGGGTGATTCCGAGAAAGATTTGGGTCATTTTGTATAGTTTTACCTCTTTTCCCACCATTGACCCGATGAGCGGTTTTTGGCTCATGAATTTGTTTCCGAACCTCACATAATTAGGCGTTCTAGCATACCGAAATCGAAAAGTCATGCAATATCCCATCCCTAATGGAGGCCATATCCAATAAACATGAAATAATAGCAAGTAGTGTACATTACACAGTGGAGCAGAATCAAAATCCATCGGCCAAAATTCAATAATATTTTAGAGTACTGTAAGGATTTTTTGATATATTAATATTGAAAAAAACAATCGGTATATATATATCTAGTACCAACCAAACAGCTGCAGTTAGAATAGTGAGTTCAGTGTGTATATTGCTTTGACTACGTAAACGCGAAAAATAAAGCTATCTTTCGATATTCGTACATTTAGTACCAAATGGAATCATGAAATTCAGTGGTTAAACCCGTCTGACTGTGTAGACATGAAAAATTGGAGTATTTCTCCAAATTCTTACTTTTAAAATCGAAATGAAATAAGAATAAAATTGGTATCAAACAAACGGCTGTAGCTAGAATAATGAAATCAGGTGTGTACATTCCACAGTGGACACGACACATAATGGATCTGGCCCTAATGACGACTGGCAATACACCTAATATTTAGGGCACATTTTTGAAGATTGCAGTCTCATGTTCACTTTTTGAATACACTGAAGTATTACATTTATACATAGTTTATTTATAAGTTTATAAATGTATTTAAAACAGTAAACAAATATCCTAATGTGCAATGTCATCTTTCCTAATATGGTACTGCACTTCTACGTAAAGCCGACAGCCTAAATCTGTCGGCAATACCGTGGAGTTGAAATAGTATATACCCTCCACTCCACTTAATGGAAGTTCCGCCCGGCTGAACTTGGCACTCAAATTTATGGCGCCAAGACAGTTTGTTTGTCAAATAAAGTTTGTTTGAAATAACCCTACGGGAAATTGGAGGCAATTACTATAAACGTACCTATCCTGGGATAGGTCGATATGGATATATCACAGAACTGGTCCCAAAGTGTGAATAAATTTGTAAATTCACTTGAGGTGCGTTCAAAGTCATGTCCTTTGAAACCGATTCCAGGTCATATCCTTTGTTCCATGTTCAAATCCTTCGAGACCGATCTAAGGTCATGTCCAAGACATACCACAGGGGTCAATGACAAACAATGTTAAAAGGGACCGGTCCCCTTCATACAATTGGGTTCGAACCAGGACCGGTCCTTACCCACCAGGGACCAGTTCTGGGACTTGTCCTGGGACAGTTCATTTTCCCGTAGGGAAGAAAATGACTTTGGAAAAAATTTATGATTTTGGACCAACATAACTTTTTAGACACTCCACGAGAGTATTATGTATTTGTGCATTTGTTTGTAACACCCAAAAGGAAGGGAGATAGGCCCATTGTTAATTATACCGATCGACTTAGAATCACTTTTTGAATCGATTTAGCAATGTCCGTCTGTCTGTCCATCTATTCTTGTAATCACGATTCAGGTCGCAATTGTAGCCAGAATCAAATGAAACTTTGCACAACGAAGTTTTTCGGGACATGGACGAACGCTTAATTTGAAGAAAATCGGATCAGATTTAGATATAGCCTCCATACGAATTTCACTCCCGATTTGACTCAGAACAGATTTTCTTCAAAATTTGCAAAACATCTTATATATCAACTAGAAACACATGTGCTTAAAATGTGTTAGATCGGTTCAGATTTATATATAGCTCCCATATAAATTTCGCTCCCGATTTCACTTTTTCGACTCAATAAACCACATATTTTAACAGATCTTCAACAAATTTGGCAAAATATCTTATGTTTCCATTAGAAACACCCATGGCGAAAATAGGTCAGATCGGTTCAGTTATGTATGTAGATCCCATACAAATTTCGCTCCCAAATTTTCCGCTCTAAAATCCACATATTTTAACAGATTTTCTTCAAAATTGGCAAAACAGCTTATATTTCAACTAGAAAAATCTGTGGTAATAATGTTTTAGATCGGTTCAGATTTATATATAGCTCCCATACAAATTTCGCTCCCAATTCGACTTTTTCGGCTCTAGAAACCACATTTTTTAACAGATTGTTTGAAATTTTGGCAAAACATCTTATATTTCATCTAGAAACATCTGTGGTAAAAATGTTTTAGATCGGTTCAGATTTATATATAGCTGCCATACAAATTTCGCTCCCAATTCGACTTATTGCGCTCTAGAAACCACATATTTTAACAGATTGTTTTCAAATTTGGCAAAACATCTTATATTTCATCTAGAAACATCTGTGGTAAAAACATTTTAGATCGGTTCAGATTTATATATAGCTCCCATACGAATTTCGCTCCCAATTCGACTTTTTTCGCTCTAGAAACCACATATTTTAACAGATCTTCTTCAAATTTGGCAAACTATCTTATATTTCCACTAGAAACACCCATGGTGGAAATGGATCAGATCGGTTGAGATTTATATATAGCTCCCACATAAATTTCACTTCCGATTTGACTTTTTTCACTCTATAAACCAAATATTTTATTCGACTTTTTCCGCTCTAGAAACCACATATTTTAACAGATTGTATTCAAATCTTATATTTAAACTAGGAAGACCTGTCGTGAAAATAGGACATATCGGTTCAGACTTATATATAGCTCTCATACAAATTTCGCTCCCGGCTTGACTTTTTCCGCCCCAGAAGCCACATATTTTCACCGAATTTCTTCACATGAGCATAACACGTTATACTTGAACTGTGCAAGTGGCTCACTTCATTCTATGTTTGCATATAGCCCCGATACAAATATTCTTCTCGATTTGACAAATTAAGTCAGGTCATATTAGCCTATGATAAGGAAACACACAAAAATACCTCCCGTTTTCACTTTTTTACCGAATTGAATTGTATTCGGATAGAAAGTGGAGTGTATCATATAGTCGACCCCGCACGACTTTAACCTTTCCTTACTTGTTTAGTTTCAAAAACCGATTTACTCTATTTATACTCATTAACTTTTGAAAAGTAAGTACGTAGCTAAAAAATTAAAAAATTTCCTTGTGTCTCCAAGCTGAATGCGTAATTATTCGCATATTGATTTTATGAATTATTATATTTATATGAATTATGAAAAATTGGAAATAATTATGGCTTCCATAATGACATAGAATTATCTTTCTAATAAAGTAAATTTTCAGTTTGAAATGATGTTTTCTCACTATTCTATTTCAACTTCCACAGATCTAAATCCACGCTTTATGGAAAGTGTATTTTAGACTTTTAATTTTTAAAAATGCGTATGATATTTCACAATTTCTTAACACTTGTACACTAAATAGATTATTTTTAATAAATATTTTATTGTACAATTTATCTTCATGTGTAAACACACCTTATAATGTTTAACGGTCACCTATTCCACTGTCAATGTGTACTCTAAAACCAGACAACCAATCTCTCTGGAAGTGGATACGAACATATATGCGGCACACTTCTCTTCGAAGTTGCCTTGAGCTTCTAAGAGAGTCCAGAAATTATGGCTACACACAAAAGCCTCGCAGTATGGCATTTTCGTGAGAATCTACGTTTGGGTGGGTGTGTGTGAGCGTGAGCTTTGTGTAATACGAAGCAACAACAACAACAATGTCAAATATCAGCAACAATGTGAAATTATGCATGTGCACGAGATTTGTTTATATTACGAACGACTTCGTGTGGCGGTGACCGAGAGTGCGAAATTCAATTCATTGATGGCAAAAAAAAATATGGGTCAACAACGTGGTCCCGGAGACACGAATCGCATGCACACACACACACCCGCATGGAACAACAAACAAAAACAACATCAAACAGAATGTCTGTTTCTTGTTCTTCTTCTTCTTCTTGCTCTGTGTTACCGAGAAATGTTAAATCAGCAAAGGAAATGGAATGCAAAGCCATACCATACCATGAGTATAAGTAGATACATATGTACGTATGTACATATCTGTGTACAACCGTATAAGGATAATGAGAGACGAGCCGCGGGTCGACTTGAATGAGTGCATTGCACAGTGAGTAGTAGTGCGATTTCGTAACGAGTGTGTTGTGTGTGTGTGTAAGGAGATGGGCGCCGTGATGTTGCTGTCACAACGACGATGTGACAACATGTATGCGCTCGCATTGTGGCTTTTCGGGTTTTCCCCCGATGGGGTTATTCGGCCTAACACACGGAAAACATGCATATTAATGTTGCTCCCCATACTCACACACTCTGCGTGCGGTTTGAAAAGCACGGATTAAAATTAAAGTGTCAGCCAACGAAAAGTGTAATAATTTACACTTTGTGTACATTTCAAAAGGTACAAATGTACGTATGTATGTACAAATGTCTGCACTAGTATGTACATACATATGTATGTGTCAATGTGTCTGTGTAAAACCGCGTAACCCTTGATGTCCTAGTTTTCTTTGTGCACTGTGACTTTTTTAACAAGGAATGAGGACGGTATTAAAAGGCTGGGGAATTTCGTTAGGCATATGCTGCCCAAATTGATAAGATTGTGTCGCAACGATTGCTGAAGCATCTCTTCTGTGGACATCTCTGATATGTCAGTGGTGAAACTGTTGCACTTGCTTCATTTTATCCGAATAATTTTGTGTATTTTAAGAAGTAAAAGAGGAATACGAGGAAGTGGTATCTGACTATGAGATGGACTAATCGCCCGGCGCACAGTGGGAGATTCGAGAAAAACGAGAAATAATTAAGGCGCTCCTAAATGGCTTGACCTGATTTGATGAAATTTCATACACACATATTCGAAGTGTTGAGGAGCTTATGTTCTGCGACATGGCCTTCTAAGTCTAATGGGTCCTAACCAGTGGGGGTCCAAATTGAGGTGCCCCCGAAAAATAAATTATTTTTCGTGTTGGCAAAATTGTATTTGTAGATTGATTGTGAGTGTATTCATCTTCAAAAAAAAAAAAACAAATAAGGAAAGGCTAAAATCGGGCAGGGCCGACTATATGATACCCTCCACTTTCTACCCCATTACAAGTAAATTCGGGGAAAAAAATGAAGTCGGGAACGAATTTTGTATGAACCGATGTGACCTACTTTCACAATGGATGTTTTCATCTAACATAGAACGTTTTCTGCTAAATTTCTGAGAGAAAAAAATTAAAACGGGAAGGACATTTGTATGAGGCTTTATCTATAGGTTTTTCTATTTGAAATATAATATATTTTGGCCAATTTGAAGAACATCCGCTCTAGAACAATGTATGGTTCTAGAGCGGAAAAAGTCAAATCGGGAGCGACATTTTTATAAGCCCTACATTGACCCACTTTCACCATAATGTTTCCGGATGAATATAAGTTGTTATGGCAAATTTGAAGAAAAACGATGGATAAATGGACACCGAAAATTGTATGGGAGTTATATCGAAATTACTAGCTCAAATGTAAGGTTTTGTGCCAAATCTGAAGAAAATCGGTTAAAATATGTCATCGGTTAGAGAGCAAAAAGTTAAATGGATGCCGAAAATTGCATGGAAGCTATGGAAGCTATGAATCTGAACCGATCTGACCCAATTTCATCGCAGATATTTCCAGTACAAATATAAGATTATCTGCCAAATTTGAAGAAAATCGGATAAAATATGTGGTTTCTAGAGAGGAAAAAGACAATTCGGGAGCGAAATTTCTATTGGAGATATATCTAAATCGAAACCGATCTGACTAATTTTTACCACAGACGTTTCTAGTTAAAATATAAGGTTTTGTGCTAAATTTGAAGAATATTGGTTAAAATATGTAATCTCAAAAAGTTAAACGGAGAACAAAATTTGTATGGCAGCTATATGTAAATCTGAACCGATCTGTTTCAATTTCACCATAGATATTTCTAGTTTAATTATAAGATACTGTGCTAACAAATCAAGTAAAATATGTGGTTTCTACAGCGGAAAAAGTCAAATCGAGAGCGACTTTTATATGGGGACTATATCTAAATCTGAACCGATCTTCTTTAAATTAAACAATAATTGCGACTTGGACATTGCTAAATCGATTCAAAAAGTGATTCTAAGTCGATCGGTATACTTAACAGTGGGTTTATCTCGTTTCCTTTTGGATGTTACAAACAAATGCACAAATACCCTAGTGGAGGGTATAAAAAAATCAAAAATTGATTAATGTTGAAACAATCTTGTTCCTAAGATTGTATGGTTTCATGAAAGGAAACAGCTCAAAGGTTTTATAAAATATTTTCCACACTTTATTTAGAAGGCACCGTCGCACAGATGGTTGAAATCGCCAAAAATGGAGATTAATTCGGGGAAGCATTCGAGTCAGGTAATACATATTTATATTTTTCCAATATTTATATCAAAATCAGTAAAAGAAAAAGCAATTTGAGTACAATTTAGTGGAAAAAAAAAGTTTTTCCTGGAAAATAAATTAATAATCCGTCCGTGTATATATTCTTGATATCGAAGTACAAGTCGCAATTATTATTCAATCCCAACAGAACTTGGTACAGATAATTTTTTCGCATCAATGACGGACGCTATTAAATTTGAAGTAAATCAGTTCAGATTTAGATATATCTTCCATACAAATGTCACTCCCGATTTGACTTTTTTCGCTCTAGATACCACATATTTTAACCGATATTGTTCAAAGTTGGTACAACACGTTATATTTCAACTAGAAACATTTATGGTGAAAGTGATCACATCGCTTTAGATTTAGGTATATCTCCCTTACAAATGTCGCTCCAGATTTGACTTTTCCGCTTTAGAAACAAAATTGTTTACCTAATTTTGTTCGCATTTGGCACATAACAGTACATTGCACCTACAAACAGCTGTTGTTAAATTCGGCGATATCGGTCCATTGTTTGGTAAAGTCGGTATCACCCGACTTTAGTCTTTCCGTACTTCGTTTTTGTATAGGGATCTTTATAAATTAACATTTATTGTGCAACTTGGAATCTCATTCTGCTTCTGTGAATGCATTTCATGAGAAATAATTGTTTCATTTAAGTGTTAAGTAAATAAAAAGACTTATTTTTCATTACAAAATACCTAAATATTAAGTTTTCGTCATATTAAAAATTACAGTTGTACAAAAAAATTTAATGTATAAGTTCCCATAAAGAGTGGCTATTTTCACAATTTATTTAATAAAATAAATTAGCGCAAAAACGTACAGCATGTAATTGCGGAATATTGAAGCTAACACATTGTAATTTAATTAGAAATTCACCATCTGGCGGTTTGTTACACAATTCACATTTAAAACTCCTCATATATTTTGAAAATACCTTAAATTTAGACATATTTTCAAACATTGTTTAAAAATATTTCTAAAATACTTTCGTTAAAGCATTTTTTTGTAAAAATACTCTAAAATAACTGAACTTGAAGATTTCATAATCAAAGTGTTACTTTTTATCAACGGGCAAAAAGATATTAACCTTTAAAATATGTCAATTTGAACTTTTCACAACTGATCGTGTAAATCTCAAAAATTTATTGACTTTGAGGTAGTGCAACTGGGAAAGTAAATAACATACGTCATTGAAACTTTCGGTAATGATGTAGAATTTTATATTCTTTAATCGTATAACAAAAAATTTTCAAACAAATAAATTTTGATTTTGAATTAATCTCCATTTTTGGCGATTTCAACCCTCTGTGCGTCGCTTATAACTACAAATGCTCGCTTCTATTGTTCGATGTGAATTGATTTTCCAGAGCAACTGATCTGCCTTTTATACACAAATTTAGATAGAAACAAGAAAAAAGGCGTTAAGTTCTTCCGGGCCGAACTTTACCATTGATTGCATTCCACAGAGGATGTCGATTTTCGTAGAAGTGCAGTAATATTACAGGAAAATATAAATTTTTTCATATAGCCATATATTTGCATATAGCCAAACCAAATACAACTATTGAAAAAAAAATTTTGTAAATAATTATAACATTTTTATTATTTCAAACCACTACCAAGGCTACCAATACGTTTACATATCGAAATAATACTTCAAGTCAATTCAAAAAATAAATAATCTTATATTTATATTTTCAAAAAGCTTAAAAACCAGAAATATTGGTAAATAGTGGATGTTAGAACTGTTTGTATTTCCATTCTATTTTAATTCCAAAAGTACAGATATTGAAAATCCATTATCTCACAGTGCAAAGTAACCTAACTTCATGATTCAACCAATTTTTGCCGTAAAAGTAAAAAGTACGAATTTGGAAAAATGTATAAACCGAATTCCATGATTCTAGCTACGGCCATTTGGTTGGTACCATTTATATCCCCTTTTTCCTATTTTACCCCCTTAAGAATACGACTTTCTAAAATCTCTTTATTTTACGTGTCTACGCAATTAGAGGGACGTAAACACCGCGTTTCGTCATTCTGTCTGTAGTCGTTCATTTGATACTATTTTTATCCCTCTGTACCCATTGAATCCCTTTAAACTACAAATTTGGAAAATAAAACTTTTATTTTTCGTGTCTACGCAATCTAAGGTATGTATACTCCGGATTTCATGACTCTAGCTGCGGCCATTTGGTGGGTACTATTTTTATCCCTTTTTTCATTTTAACCCCAAGAAGTACGGATTTCGAAAAATCTCTTTATTTTACTTGTCTACGCAATCAGAGGAATGTATACCCCGAATTTCATGACTCTAGGTGCAGCTCTTTGGTTGGTACCATTTGTATCCCTCTATTACCATTTTACCCCATTAAAGTACGAATTTTGAAAAAATTCTTACATATTATGTATCTACTCAATTAAAGGAATGTACACACCAAATTTCATGTTTCTAGCTGTTGTCGTTTGATAGGTACCATTTGTATCCCTTTTTGCCCCATTTCACCCCCTACGAATAAGAAGCACTTTATGGTGCGCCTTTTTGTTATACAGACAATGCGCATACCCAATATCAAGAAAGTACAAGGAGACATATTGAAAAAATATGCTTAAATACTCTAAAATATTAGAGATTATTATGTGTATTTTTAGTCCTTGTGAGGGAAAAATTTTTCCCTTTGGTCCGATTTCGCCTCGATTCAATCCCAACCGATCTACGACTATAAGACGCATTTATGGAAAATTTTAACGTTCTAGCTCCTTTCGTTTAGATGCTAGCGTGCTTTCAACAGACGGACGGACATGGCTAGATCGCCTTAGAATTTTATGACGATCAAGAATATATATACTTTATAGGGTCTAAGGCTGATATTTCAAGGTGTTACAAACGGAATGACAAAGTTAGTTTACCTGGAGGTGGTGGGTATAAAAAGTGGTTTGAAATTATACATTCATACATGTGTGTCGAATAAAATAGTAACAGAACTAATAATTTGTTTCAATGTAATAATTTCGAAAATCACAATAAAATAAATAAAATTGCAAAAAAATTAAAATTTTTCGAAATTCGTTCATTTATGGAGATATAATGGATTAAAGGGATACAAATTGTACCAACCAAACAAATATCCGCAACCAAATAGCAAAATCATGGTATTCGGTGTGTACATTCCTCTGAATGCATAGACACGCAAAATAAAAAGATTTTTTAGAAATAATGTCACATATCAAAATGACAAATTTCAAGATTTGATGATGGTAACTAAAAATATTATAGGTTTTAGGCCGTAAGATACCACAGTGCTTCGGTGTGTACAATTTGTTCCTCTTTCTTCATATCTTCCACAGCATTTGTGCCAAACTTGTGTCACACAACACTCATATTTCCCACAAAACCCTTCCAATTTTCCAAAGGACATCTCAGCAAATAGGTGCAATTTCCCCTTTTAAAGATAGTCATTCCGTTTCCATGTCCGCTCTTGTCTAAGTTTGTTTTTTGCCCGCTTTTTCAAATCATCATTCGCCGAAAACCAGTCAGTCAGGTGTTCTGTGTGCCAAAAAAACCAAAACCAAAAAAATGCTGACGTTCTCAACATCCGGTGTGCCAGCATTTGTGCTGTGCCTTCGTCCTGTTCTCAAAAGTGTCTGCTGACATTCAGTTCGGCACTGGCGCTGCTTTCATTCATTATCTTTGCGTTCGCTTTATTTCCAAAGCGTCGCTTTTCGACCACAAAAGCAGTCGTCTAATTGCTTTCACATTTCCGCTTCATTACCGAGCTGGTGCTGCTGCCTTTGTTTATCAAGAGCAGTTTGTGTCGTCTTGCATCTTTTGAACTGCATGGCCACCGCCATTGTGCTGCTGTTGTTTCAGGTTAACGGCAGAGTAATGGATGCTTCATCAGTGGTCAGTGGCCACCGTTCGAATTTGTGCGCCGGTTGCCAAAAATGTTGGCAAGACTTCATCAAAAGATAGTTGCAGAGGCTGTTATGATTTGATGTGGACATTCTTGAGAACATTGTGGAAAATTGAAGGTGTGAGAAAACGGAGTCCCAAGGAGATCGAATTTATGTTTCCTTTACAAAGCACGAATTCAAATCCTTGCTTAGTTAAAATTGTATTTTTTACAAAAGAAACCCCCCATCCCAAAAAACCTTCACAGTTCCTCTTTCCTTATTGTTATCGTTAATGTTTACAAATCATCCGAGTATTTGAATTGCAATATCCGTTGCCACAATATCTGTCGACATCCGTTGGTGGTGATGGTGGTGGCATTGTGCTGTTGCCAAGAAACAGAACCATAACCAGAGGTGATAATTGAATGCAATATTTTGTTGGCACAAGCCACCAGAAAGCAATGATGTGTTAACCATAAAATCAAAATTTAATTTTCAACAAATCAAGCCAGAAATTAAACAATTAGTTATGTTGCCTACTCGTAGGTATGCAAGTAGCCGTCTGCTTTAAAATATCTGCAACAAGAATATAACACACACAATTGTCTGTGATCCGATGTTGTTTGTGTTCAACAGCAACAACAACAACTTGATTAAATTAATGACTTTGAAGTCTATTAAAATAGTAACACAACCCCGAAAGCTTCTTCTTTTCAGTAATGAACAAAAAGGGTGAGTCCTGGTAGTGTGATGGAATTGAGATTTCGTGGAAGTACATATCATCCAAAGAGGTTTCTAAGGATATTAAAAAGGCAACAAGTAAAAAGGCGTTAAATTTGGACGGGCTGAATCTTATATACCCTCCACCATTGCATTCCTCAGCATTACCGGCAGAATAAAAACAAATAAAACAAGTAAGGAAAGGCTAAACTCGGACGGGGCCAACTATATAATACCCTACACCACTCCCTGGTTTCATTACTAAACCCAGGTACTCCATGGGAGCAATTTTATGTAGTTCATATAAATTATACAATTACTATCAATTCATCTTTAGTCAAATTTAATGAATGTGGTAAATAATAAAGTAATTGATCCAATCTTCCAGCAGATATTCCGAGTAAAGTAAATATAACATGATATGGAAAAATTGATCAAGATCCATAGGTTTTTTAGTTGGATTTTTTGATGTTGTGCCAATTTTAAAGAAAACCAGGTAGAATATGTGGTCTCTCAAGCGGAAAAAGTGAAATCGGGAGCGACATTTGTATGGTGGCTATATCTAAATCTGAACCGATCATACCCATTTTCAAAATAGGTGTTTCTAATTCGATAATAAAATGTTGTGTCAATTTTAAAGAAAATGTGGTTTCTAAAGCGGAAAAAGTGAAATCGGGAGCGACATTTGTATGGGGGATATATCTAAATCTGAACCGATCTTACCCACTTTTTCTTAAATTTGCCCAGCACCTTCTATTTGAACTAGAAACATCTATGGTAAAAGTGAGCCAGATCGTTTTAGATTTATTCGCTCTGGATTTGATCATGCAAAAATCGTTCCAGATATCACTTTTTTCTCTGAATTCCATTGTAATAGCGAAGAAAGTGGATGGTATTATATAGTACGCCTCGTCCGACTTTATCCTTTCCTTACTTGTTTTTTTTATGAATAATATTAATCGGACAATAATAGCGACCTGAAATGTGCGGCCAAGATTTAGATGGATGGACGGACAGAAAGACATTGTAATCGACTCAGCTGGTGATACTAACTCGATCGGCATTCTTAAAGTTGGGACTAGCTCGATCCCTATTCCACGAAGTGGTGTAGGGTATAAAAACCGGTGGACGGTAGCTATAGCTAACTTCGGTTAACCGGTTTCGTTTGTGACATATGTCAATGTTATACGCAGTCTTTCGACTCAATGGCTGTAAACTAGTGTAATAAATACCATCTCACACAACTAATACTACCGACTAAACTTTTTCAATTTGTTAGTGTGATGAGGAAGCAATAAAAATACAAAAACACAAACATTACTTCAAATGTACTTTATAATTCAAAGAAATCATCGATTTGTGTCTACACCGTATTGGATAACATCAATATTAACATAACACTACTGTGTACGTCATAGAATGGGGGTTTTCTCTCATGTATGATGTAATTTTCCAAACTGGAATAACAAAATTTATGAACAGCAGTATAATTGCACTTGGGGTTGTCAATGGAATCAGTGTTTTTTCTCCATGAGGCCGAACCGTCCACAATTAGCCTATGGATTTAGTGGTCATTTTATTCTATTTCGCATGTGGTTCATCTTCAGTCATACCAGTCTGTGGCATTTAGTCTTCCAACTCACTCACTCCTAACTATCAACTAAGCAACCAATTTGGGCTTAAATACGAGTGCAGTTCATAAGTATCTGAACAAGAAAACATTTTTGTATACCCTCTACTGACGCTAATAAATATGGAGATTAAGGAGTGACTTATGTCTACTGCGTCGTACAGTGGTATTTTGAGGAAGTCACTTAATTATTGCAAAACGACAACTAAACATAAACTACTGAGTTAGTTTATGCATGTGCGATATTCTAATGTATTGTTTATTGAAAAACAGGGCATTTTTAATTAAAACGGCGTCAAGGTTATTACTTTATATACCCTCCATCATGGATTGCATTCCACAGAGGCTATCGATTTTCTTAGAAATACAGTAACATTACAGCCAATTATTTATACCCTACACCACAGGGTATAATGTCTTTGTGCATTTGTTTGTAACACCCAAAAGGAAACGAGATAGACCCATCATTTATTATACCGACCGACTTAGAATCACTTGTTGAGTGGATTTAGCGATGTCCGTCCGTCTGTCCATCTATTCTTGTAATCAAAGTCCAGGTCGCAGTTGTAGTTAGAACTAAATGAAACTTTGCACAGCGAAGTTCTATACCATACGGACGAACGCTATTTAATCTGAAGAAAATCGGTTCAGATTTAGATATAGTTCCCATACAAATTTTGATCCCGATTTTATTTTTTCCGCTCTAGAAACCACATATTTCAACAGATTTTCTTCAAATTTAGCAAAACGTCATATACATATTTTAACTAGAAATAGCTTTAGTAAAAATAGGCCAGATCCGGTCAGATTTATATATATCTCCCACACAAATGTCTCCCCCGATTTGATTATTTTCATTCTATAAACCACATATTTTAACATATTTTGTTCAAATTTAGCAAAGCAACTTATATTTTAACTAGAAACAACTCTGGTCAAAATAGACCAGATCGGTTCAGATATACATATTGCTCCCGCACAAATGTCACCCACGATTTGATTATTTCCGCTCTATAAACTACTTAATTTAACAGAATTTCTTAAAATTTGGCAAAACATCTTATAGTTCAACTAGAAGCACCTGTGACGAAAATGTGCTAGATCGGTTCAGATTTATATATATATCCCATACGAATTTCGCTCCCAATTTGACTTTTTCCGCTCTAGAAACAATATATTTTAACAGATTTTCTTCAAATTTAGCAAAACAACTTATATTTTAACTAGAAACAATTCTGGTAAAAATGGGCCAGATCGGTTCAGATATATATATATAGCTACCACACAAATGTCTCCCCCTAATTGATTATTTCAGCTCTAGAAACCACATATTTTAACAGATTTTCTTCAAATTTGGCAAACCAGCTCATATTTCAACTACAAACATCCACGGCGAAAGTGGGTCAAATCGGTTCAGATTTATATATACCTCCCACATAAATGTCTCCCCCGATTTGATTATTTCTGCTCTATAAACCACATAAATTAACTGATTTGATTAAAATTTCGCAAACCAGCTCATATTTCAACTACAAACATCCATCAAATTGGGAAAGCGTCTTATATTTCAGAAAGCCTATGCTAAAAATGTGTCAGATCGGTTCAGATTTATATATAGCTGTCATTCAAAGTTTGTGTTCAATTTTTTTTTACAAATACAGATAGGAGTATGAAATTTGTAGTATATATATACTTGGTTCAAATGTTACGACCTTTTTATACCCTACACCACATGGTATGCTGACTAGGTGTAGGGTATCATATAGTCGGCCACGCCCGACTTTAACCTTCCTTACTTGTTTTTTATTTCCCAATATTTCGACCAACTCCATTCGTTGGTCTTCTTCAGGGGTCTAGTACAAAAAACACAAATTATTCAATTACAAGTTACAAGCATAAACAATCAAAAAATATCACAATCTTTATATTTACAATTTAAAAAAGTTTTTACAATAGAAAATTCTCCTGCCACTCTCTGCAAGCTTTTGTCAACTACTGTCTAATTTGTCGTCTATGTTTTTCCACCGTGTTCCTATATATTTGAGCACAACCGTCTGTGTCTCTCTTATAATTAAACCTTTTTCCAGGGGAGACGTTAATTATATTTAGCATTTCCAATGTGTATCTCCTTGTATAATTATTCTCTTCCGTCCCGTCAAGGTACAGTGGGCTGCAAGGGCAGTTTTTTGCTCAATGGGTTTGTCAAGAGATTTGTGTTCGGTTTTATGTGATGAAAGTCTGGTTTTCAATTTATTTTTCGTAGTGCCGACATATACCTTCTGGCATATGTCGGACTTGTCACTTTCTTGATTTCTGATTTTGTCCTACTAAATAGTTGGTTGACGGTCCTGTGTGTTTTATATGACAACTCAAATTCTTCCTTGTCGTACATATTAGAATGTTTTAGCCTTTCGGATAGTCCTGGAATGTACGTTGTGGATTTATACATTTTGCTTGGTCTTTCGTCATTTTTGTTAAGTTTTTCTTCCGTCGTTCGCTTGAAAGAAAGACCAAGAAAAAATTATAAATACACAAAGTACATTCCAGGACTATCCGAAAGGCTAAAACATATATACTAAAAGTACACAATTCCAAATTCCTTTATGTTTCGCGTCTTACAGGGTTTCAATTTCAGCGGTTTTGTTGGAACCATTTTTATCCCCTTCGCCCCATTTTCCACCTAAAAGGACAAATTTCGAAAAATGAATTTATGTTTCGCGTCTACACATTCAGATGAATGCATCACCGAGTTTAATGATTTCAACTTCAGCGGTTGTTTGGTACCATTTTTATCCCTCTTTCCAATCGTATCCCTATAAAGTACAATTTCCGAAAAATCACTCTATTTTACGAGTCTACGCAATAATAGGGAAGTATTCACAAAATTTCATTTCTATCGGTTGTCGTATCAACGGTACCATTTGTATCCCTATTTGTCCATTTCGGCTGATAATTTTTGTTTTTTGTTACTTTAAAGCTACAAGAGGAATGCCCACAACAAATTTCATGTGCATGTCCGCAACAAAGCAGATATTAGCTATATATAATATAATTCAAATATTAGGTGGTATTTTCAGTCCTTGTAAGGGGGAAATTTTTTCCCTCTGGGCCTATTTCGCCCCCTTTCAATCCCAACTGATATGCAACCATAAGACACATTTATAGAGAATTTGAACCTCCTAGCTCATTTCGATCGGGAGTTAGCGTGTTCTCAACAGACAGACGGACGGACAAACAGACAGATGGAAAGACGGACATGTCTAGATCGTCTTAGAATTTTACCATTTATATTTATGGAGCCTCCGATGAATATTTCAAAGTGTTACAAACGGAATGACAAAATGAATATACTCCCATCCTTAGGTGGAGGGTATAATAAATAAAATTAATTAATTGATTTAAAGACCGTACCCACATGTAGGCCGTTTCTACAAATATGTTTTTTATTGCTTGATAGCCCTTGACTGTATATCAAAGTAATTCTTCGGAAAGGCAAAGTACGAATTTCGGGTTCACATACACCTAATTTTTAGATTCTAGCTACCAGCTTCATCTTCTTAACAGCATTTTATCCCTAAAAGTACGAATTAGGAGAAAACTTTTGTTTTGCGCGTCTACGAAGTAAGAGAAATTTATAAACAGAATTTCGTGATTCTAGCTGCAGCAATTTTAGGTACAATTTGTATCCCCTTTTGCTCCTTTTTCGATAAAAGTACAAGTTTCCCAAAAACCTTTATGTTTCGCGTCTACACAATCAGAGGAAAGTACACGCCGAAATGTATGATTATCTATCTGCAGCTATTTTGTCGGCACCAATTGTATTCCTTTTTGGCTCTAAAAGTAAATTTCGCTCTCGATTTGAGTTTTTTTGCCAAAATACCCACCGAATTGAATTGTAAAGGCGTAGAAAATGGAGCGTATCATTAGACTTTCCTTACTGGTTTTTAATTAATAACAAGTAAGGAAAGGTTAAAGTCGGGCGGGGCCGACTATATGATACACTCCACTTTCTATCCGAATACAATTCAACTCGGTAAAAAAGTGAAAACGGGAAGAATTTTTGTATGTTTCCTAATCATAGGCTAATACGACCTGGTTCGATTTGTCAAATCGATAAGAATATTTGTATCGGGGCTATATCCAAACATGGAAAAATGTGACTAACTTTCACAATAAGTTCTTCCAGTTCAAATATAACGTGTTATGCTCACTTTGAAGAAATTCAGTGAAAATTCGTGGTTTCGATATTTGTATGGAAGCTATATATAAATCTGAACCGATCTAACACATTTTTACCACAGGTGTTTCTAGTTGAAATATAAGATGTTTTTCCAATTTTTAAGAAAATTTCTTTTAATATATGGTATCTAGAGTGAAAAGATTAAAATCGGATGTGAAATTCGTATGGGTGCTATATGTAAATCAGAACCGATCTGACCCATTTTCACTATGGGTATTTCTGGGACAAATATAATATATTTCGCCTAATTTGAAGAGGATATGGTAAAATATGTGTTTTCTAGAGCGGAAAAAGTCAAATCGGGAGCGAAATTTGTATGGAAGCTATATATAAATCTGAACCGATCTGACCCATTTTTACCACAGGTGTTTCTAGTTAAAATATAAGATGTTTTGCCAAATCTGAAGACAATCTGATACAATATGTGGTTTCTAGAGCGGAAAAAGTCAAATCGGGAGCGAAATTTGTATGGAAGCTATATATAAATCTGAACCGATCTGACCCATTTTTACCACAGGTGTTTCTAGTTGAAATGTGAAATTCGTATGGAGGCTATATCTAAATCTGAACCGATTTTCTTCAAATTAAACAGCGTTTGTTCTTGTCCCGAAAAACTTCGTTGTGCAAAGTTTCATTTGGTTCTGTCTACAATTGCGACCTGTATCGTGATTACAAGAATAGATGGACGGACGGACGGACAGACAGACGGACATTGCTAAATCGACTCAAAAAGTGATTGTAAGTCGATCGGTATAATTAACAATGGGTCTATCTCTCTTCCTTTTGGGTGTTACAAACAAATGCACAAAGACATATTACTCTCGTGGAGTGTATAAAAATAATTTTAATCCTTGAATATCATGAAAAACATATATTTTACTTCATTCTCTACAAAATCTTAAAAAATCAGAGTGGGGTGGCCATAGGTTAAGAAATTATTTGAGAGGTATTGCAGTTTTAAGATCTTCTTAACCCATTAATGGTCGCACATTTATTAATGGGTTAAATGTGAAATAACAACTGATATATGGTTTCATTTGCATCGTAAACACACTTTAGTCTTATGCAAAGCTAATTTCTGAAAAAAAACTGAAATGATGGTCTTTCAATAAATAAACGAAAGGAAGGATATCTGTTAAAAACATTTTCAAATTTCGTACTTCTATCTATATAAGTTTAGCATTTCAAATTTCCCTCCTTTGAATTTGAAATGATTGTTAATGCTTAAATAATACAGATAGAGGCATGCAATATGATGTATTTTTAACAGATATTCTTCTCTTTACATCTATACCCTTTAGAAAAAGGTCATCTAATAGGACCAACGACCACGAAATAAAAAACTGAGTATGTAGTTTTGCTATTATATAGTCACATTCTTAGGAGGGAAATCGTGTCGCACGGGGTTTTTATAACAGCTGATGTGCAGTTTTCCTTCCAATTTATCCATTGAAAGACCAAAAGTTAAGGTTTTTTCAAAAATTAACTTTGCATAAGACTAGAGTGTGTTTACGATGCAAATGACTCCACATGCCAGTTGTTTTTTTTCACAATTCACCCATTAAGGTCAAATAGTTCGAAAATGGGTTAGGAAATTCTTAAAATTGCAATTGGCGATCAATACCACTCCAAATTGAACTAAAAACGTGGATGTTTGCGGATTTTATAAAAAATGCATAAAAATACCAATGAAATCGCAAAAATTTTGGGAGATAACGTAAATGGAATCAATCTTTCATTTCAGTCGGGAACATCGACAACTTTTAATTTGAAGCCACTCTAAGGTATATATATAGAAACGAATGAAAAATTTTGGCCTTGTTGAAATAATTCAATACTTTGGAAAAACACCCGTAATTTCTTAACCTACACCACTCTGATTTTTTGATATTTTGTAGAGAGTAAAATAAGCTAAAGTACAAAAAAATATATATATATATGTTTTCAGGATATTCAAGGATTAAATTTATTTTTAATTTTTTGAGTCCTTCAACCACAAGGACATTCATGTTTTCATAAAACTCGGAAATAGGAAGTGTAATTCTTTCAGATGATACCAATATCATAAAAATCTGATGCCGCGATCCAAAGTTATGATATCGCAAATGAAGCCATCTATCCAAAAAAAAACTAGATAATCAATTTTGGACCGCTGTAAAATTTAAAGGACGTACCGCTTTGAGCTACGATAAACGGTATATTACACGCAACCACTAGTACACAAATTTCATCAAAATCGAATAGCGTCGAAATCCATGATGGGTCGAAATCTTGTGGAATTATCCTTTTCACAAACCCTCTATGGTACCTCTCCAATAAATATCTCCATCATACAAAAAAAATAAAGACTAGGAAGAAAACTTCAAAAGAGTTTTGAAAATAAGTTATTTTTGTGGGAGCTATGATAGCTCAAAGTTCGACTTGTAGTTACGTATTTTTTTAGAAGCAATAATTCTATAACAAAATAGTCAATATTAAAATGACTCAGTTATAATGTAGTACTGAACAATAATAAAAACCTTCTTAGCATAGTTCGTATGACTCATTTTAATGAAGAAAAAGTATTTGTTTTATTATATATTATATTAATTATATATTATATATAAAACCACGGTATATTAGATTGAAGCTACACCATGCTTACTACAATGTAATGCAACAAGTACAAAATGACATGTAATAGGAGCATTCCTGTAAGAAAACATCTATATAAAACGAAATGGAGTTATATGTCGACATGGTGAAGTAATGAATACGGCTAGAAGATTTTTTTGGCAATATCGACAATTCATGGAATATGACCAACGACCAATTCACTAATCGACTTTGTCAGAATTTTTCACTCCACACTTACTCGTATTATGTCCAATGAAGTATATATAGCACATACTCACTCACTCTTATAACAACATATACATATATGCTGACGTCATGAATAGCTTAAATTTGATTTTTAAGCAAAGATTTAACGTGTTCCACAAAAACACCCTTTCGGCAGTCATGCATGGATATACACCAGCTTGTATGTATGTATATGTTTATATTTCCACACTCTGTACTCTGTACATCTCCCAGTAGCACGTCTGTATTGTGGTTTCTGGGGTCATTGTATTATAACAAGGATAGAACATCATAGAAACATCTGTTAGTTGCAAATAGTACTCCGAATCTCACCGCCACCCTTACACAATGCGGACTGTTGAGAAAAATCTTGGGAATTCGTCAGTCAAGTCTAACGGGAAAGTTCAAACTGAGACACAGTGGAGGATATAACACTTTCAAGACTCGGACAGGGTGGCACAGAATTCCCCATATAAATTGGGCTCTTTATAATTTGTATGTCCTCCTCTTTTATACCCTATATACCCTCCTCCTCTATACCCTCCCCCTTAGGATCATCATCATGACTTATTCAACGTGGTATATATATGTGGTAATCCATTTCCTGTGGAAATTATTATTACTTATTATTATTTCAAGATTTTGTAATATTATTTCAATCAAGTTACCCGAAAAAATTATTTCGATATATCTGTGGTCACAACCCTTAACAGCCTAACTCGAGTTAGGACACAATTGAGTTATTAGCACCATCGTATTCAGCGTATCTAAATTTATTTGCTCATGTTTGTATCTCTTCTAGGAAGGCAATTAATCCTAAAAAACCTAATAGCTTAAGTTATTTTTCTAAATTACTGTTTTGACATAACTGCCTAAGTCAATTTAGGATTACAACAAATATAAATATAATAAATATAAACATTATTCTTTCGTCATTGTCTAAATCAACTTAAGTCGTTAATCCAAAAAAAAAAAACAAAGTAACAATTTTATTTACCTAACTTGAGTTAAGCTCTTATTCCGAATTACAATTTCGTTTTTTGATAAACATAAATTGAGTTAAGGTCTTTCTCCAAACAAAAAAAAAGTTTTAAAATATAACTCAACTTGAACTTTTTGACTTTCTTTCGTTCAACAATTCATAAGAGCCTAAGTGTCTTTTTCGATAATATCTTTTGACTGCGAGAATAAACAACTATTTTTTGTTAACAACTAAGTAAAGAAATTCGTTTCCTTGGAATCTGTAGCAAAGTTTTCCAAAAAACACCTTCTTCTGATTTTCACTGAAGATTCAAAACTTTAAACTCCTGTACTGAAAATATTGAAAAACAGACTTAGGCTGTTATGGGTTGTGACCACAGATATATATATATATATATTATATTTTCATTTTCAATCATACTACCCGATATAATTATTTTCGGTATTTAATTTTCATGTTTCGAATATTCGTTTTACTGTTGTCATTGAATTAGGCTCGTTAATTCATGTGTTCCATAATTTTGACTTTGTTGTTAATTTAATATTTTCGGTGAGTAAAGTTCATATTGAATTTTTTAAAAACTATTGATTGGTGTTTTATTTATATCAAATCGTAGATATATTAGGAGTTTAGGAGTATTTAGGTAATTTTTTTAATTCCCGCCTCATATTCGAATTTGGTACATACATACAAATTCACACTATTAAGAGGTTATATGGGACAAAAAGTAATAAAAATGGTACCAATTCAGCCACAACAGTTAGGAACATGAAATTCGGTTTGAATACCTTTCCCTGCGTAGAATTGTAAAATAAACGGATAATTCGAAATGTGTCGCCGAGGTTGCGGCGGCCATTTGGCCGATATTTTGTTCCAAACATAATTAAATTATATCAATATTATCATAATAAAAAGAAATGAAAATAATTTCCTAAATATTTTTGTTTTATTCGAAATAAACATCGGCCCTTAAAATTTAATCACCCTTTATAAATGTGAACCTATCAGAGTCACTTTCAACATAGATGTTTCCAGCTAAATATAACCATAGATAATTCTAGCAGAAATATAAGGTGTTGTGCTCAATTTGAAGAAAATCATGGTCTCAGAGCAGCCAGGATCGCACTTTTTTCTTAGGATCGGACAAGAATTGCAACCTCTACTTTGTTTACAAGAATAGATGTACGGACGGACGTATACACAGACAGACAGACAAACGGACATCGCTATATCGACACAGAAAGTGATTCTAAGTCGATCTGTATAATAATTTCCTTCTGGTTGTTACAAACAAATGCTCAAAGACACTACCCTTGTGTAGCGTATAATTATAAGAATGATACATCAGAAATTGTTTAACTTTAATTTAATTTAATATCGCAATTAGCAAAAATATGTGATAAATCCCCTAATATATTACAGCACTTTTACGTGAAACCGACAACAAAAAAAAAATAACTTTTTATACCCTTTTATAACTTTTATACGTGGTCTAGGGTGTTATAAGTTAGTTTCGCGCCAAATGTTTGTAACACCAAGAAATAATCAAGCTAGACCCACTAGAATCACCAGCTGAGTCGATTTAACGATGTCTGTCTGTCCGTCTGTCCGTCTGCTGTCCATCTAAGCTTGTTCGCACTCTACAGGTCGCAATTGTTGTACGATTATCATGAAACTTGGCAGAAGTTATTTTTTCTGGCCAAGGACCATCGGTATTGAATTTGGAGGAAATCGGTTCAGATTTAGATATAGCCCCCATACAAATGTCGCTCCCGATTTGACATTTTCCGCTCTAGAAACCACATTTTGTACCCGATTTTCTTTAAATTTTGCAGAACATCTTATAATCGAACTAGAAACACGTATGCAAAAATTGGGTAAGATCGGTTCAGATTTAGATATAGCCAACATACAAATGCCGCTCCCGATTTGACATTTTCCGCTCTAGAAACCTCATTTTGTACCCGATTTTCTTTAAATTTTGCAGAACATCTTATAATCGAATTAGAAACACGTATGCAAAAATTGGGTAAGATCGGTTCAGATTTAGATATAGCCCTCAGACAAATGTTGCTCCCGAATGTTTAACCGATTTTGGCCAAATTTTACATATTATATTTCACCAATAAACAGACATGGTGAAAGCGGATCACATCGTTCCAGGTTTCAATATACCCCCATACAAATGTCCTTTCCGATTTAACATTTTTTGTCAAACACATACATTTACAGGATGCAAAAATCCTTCCCGATTTCACTTTTTTACCGAATTGAATTGCAATGAGAATTGTTTGGGTGATGTCCATATGTCCATACTTTGAAATGACTTTGGTATACTACTGTATAATTTGTATTTGTCTGTCGGACAATTAGATCAATTACCATATTATTTATCATACTCGTTAAATTTGACTGAAGATGAATTTATAGCATATAAATTATATGAATATAATTTATGTAATTTATATGAACTACATAAAATTGCTCCCATGAAATAAATGGGTTTATTAATCAAAGCGAGGTACATACGCAGGGAGTGGTGTAGGGTATTATATAGTCGGCCCCGCCCGACTTTAGCCTTTCCTTACTTGTTTTTTTTTTTGAAAATGCTATAAAACAAAAACTTACTGAATATTTTCTCAAATTTCTTTTTTTATTTGAAAGTACAATCCTTCCGGTTAATAATGGAAAATAATTTCATTCAAATGGCTGCTGAGGGCACCCCACAAATAATAGTCCAACGGTTGAATAGTTGAAAAAAGAGTTAGATGGCGGACCCTTTATAAGGTTCGGCCCGGTCTTTTTACCTCTTGTTAAAATATCGTTTAGCAATTAAAATAAGACATTGTTCATTAAACAAGTAGTTCTTTATTAAACAAGTAAGTAAGTTTCAGTCGGTTAAACCGACTTATATACCCTCACTCTCAAAGAACGTGTGTATGGAAGGACTTAAAGTTTACTTAGTGCCGGATTATGTGTGTGCGAGGTACTGGAAGTATGTGGCAATTGGACCTAGCTAAATAATTGTAAAAACATGATCAAATATGAAGTCATAATGAATCTCAGGCACCGGTATAGAAGTTATAAAACATTTATTTTTACCTAGCGTAGATACAATTGTGTAGGAGGTACTAGAAGGGGCGTGGCTTATGCATACATATTTTTTAGGTTTAATATGATTATAAAAACATTTTCAAATATTAAATTGCAACTGATTTTGACTACCCGTATGGAAGTTATTTTGGTTTAACTTTCACCAAAACTTATGTCATTTTGTGTGGATGTACTAGGAGGGGTGTGGCAAACGTCCATAACAACATTGCCAAAGGTCAAATTTCAGAGTATTCCGATAATCGGTATATAAGTTATAACAGCTTTAATTTAACGTAGGTTAGGGTGATTTGTGTGGAAGGTACTGGAAGGTACTAAAGGTTGATTTGTTAGCTATTATCTTTTTGGCAATACTGGTTTAAACAGCTGACGCACGTTTCGTGTTTTTTTTCACTGTCAAACATCTTCAGATTAGTCTATAATTTAACCATGAATCGTCTTACAAACGAACAACGCTTGAAAATTATTGAATTTTATTATCAAAATGCTTGCTCTGTTAAGTTTATCGCGCGCTTCCATTTTATGATCAGTTTATCGGCTATTCGAGCTATTGTGACTAAATTTCGCACCAAATTTACATTGTTGGACATTAAACCACCAACACGCTTACGTAGAAAATAGAACGCTGAAGAAAATATCGCAGCTGTATCGGCCAGTGTTAATGATGACCATCAATTATCGATTCGTCGCCGTTCGCAGCAATTGGGCCTCTGTTACTCAAAAACGTGGAAATGCCAAACTTGGACTAAGCGGATGGACCATTTGAGGCGCATTCAAGGTCAACATTTGCATGAAATAATCTTCAAACATTAAATTATATGGACCGTACTAGCGATTCAAATAAAGATTTCATGCATTTTTCAGAATTTTATGCGTTTTTTTTTTGAAAAAACTTTCCTATAGCTTTTAAAAAATCACCCTTTAAAAGTGATTATAAAAACTTTATCATATTCCAAAATATAGCGGATTCCGAATAACCGTGTGGAAATTACATTGGTTTTAATTTAACATAGGAATATTGGTGATTTGTGTGGGAGGTACCACAAGGGGCGTGGCAATTTCGTCCATCTTCGAACTTAAACTAAATTTGGGAAAAATTTTACCATGTGCAAAGTTTGAATTGATTCCTTACCTCCTTTCGAGAGTTATCGTGTACACCAGCCAGCCAGATTGACGGACGGACATGGCTCAAACAGCTTAAAACGTCGTGAAACGGATTTGGTCCAAACATACTTTGGGTCTTAAGTCACTCCTTCAATGCGTTACACTTTTTTCTGTCCTAAATGATATATACTCTCTTACTCTGTCAGATATCATTCATTACGCTTTCTGTAAACAACAACAACTAGTTACCTCTCAAATTCAGGGTAATTCAAATCGTGTCTGAATTTTGTGACTCCCTTTATATTAAGTAAAGTGCAGGATTGGTGTTGTACATAATACACCATGTGCATATGTATGTGTTTCTTATTTGTCAGAGAAGGAGAGGGAGTGTGCGAGTATGTGTATTAAAGAGTGATTTCTGAGAGTGTGTTTATGGCTGTGTTTTTGTGTGTGTGAGTGTGTGAAAAACACCACATGAATGCAATAAAAACGAACAATGAAACTAAAACAGCAAACATAGCCTTTTAACACACATGCACACCAATCTTCTCGCTTGCAGTGGATTACAAGCAAATCCCCACACACTCACTACGAAATAAGCTCGTCCACACACATGCAGTCACGAAGGATGCGGGCGACTTGTTTGTGCACTTTCATCTTCTCATGCTGTTGTTTGTTGACCTCTTCCCAGTTCCTGAGGAAAATATGAGTTTTTTTTTCAACAACCGTTTTACACAAAACACACTTGTTATGGCTGTTTAGCTTGTCTACACAATCGCCTTCTTTTTTGTTCTTTAAGAAATATAGCCTGAGACTCACACAAACTCACGCATACATGGAGAGACAAGGCACAAGCACGACAAAGGTAATTGATGATAGTTTGTGGGAATGTCCTGTTTTCTCAGGAAAATTGGGGTTAACTTGTTGTAGTTTTTCACTTGCGCTTGAGTGTTTTTTTTTTTTGGTTTAGGCTTTAATCCGAGCGGTGAATCCCCCCTTTGAATTATGTTTTTCGCAGAACATGAAGAGCTATTTTTATAACATACAAAAACACACAAACATACACCCACTTAAGATGCCAATTTATGGACACACAAGTGTTGTCGAGTTATAAATTCAGATAAAACACTTATCTAAACGGTGTAGAGAGTTCAAAAGGACCGTCGATTGTCACGATATATTATATGAGCCCTATGGAATACAACAATGCATTGGCTTCTATAATAACGATAAAATTAGTATTTATATTTTGTCAGTATTAGAAGAAGAAGAAGAACACTCTTTGGGTTATTTCACGCCAAGACGTACAAATTTTCTAAGTATACGTCTAATAGTTGTAGACGTCTGTAGCTAGAATAATAAAATTCGTGAATACATTCCGGGCAAACTCAAGGAAATTTTCGAAATTTGGGAAAAGGGGAGAAATGGAATAGAATGGGTACTAGGGTTTGCATCCCGGGATTTCCCGCGAGAAAATTCCCAGGAATTCGCATATGCACATTCCCCGCATCCCGGAAAATTCGTACGGGAATCCCGCGGGAATTCATTTAAACTTTTACATATTTCTTTGCATATTCTTTCTATAATTTTCACAAAAAAATTAAAAATGTTGTAGAATAATTTAGCTCATATCGCTTTTAATTAGTTATGTCAAATATTGCAGTTGGATAACAAACTATTTATACACTCCACGAGAGTATTATGTCTTTGTGCATTTGTTTGTAACACCCAAATGGAAGGGAGATAGACCCATTGTTAAGTACAGTTGAACTTCGATTAACCATGATGCTCGGGACCGGGCTAATCACGGATAACAGAAAATCACGATTAAAAGAGGAAAATTTTACATGTATAAATTTTATTATTTTTATTTATTTTTGACAAAACCATGTAAATCTGCGTCTATAAATAACTTATCATATCTCTAGGAATACATACATTTATTTAAAAAAATCATTTATGGAAGTCTGTCTTATGCTTTTAGCTTTTGATTGTTCTTCCAACAAATGAGTTTGTAGCGTATATTTGCATTTTATCTGGTTCTGAAATACTTGGACAATTGAAGTTTTCTAAAAAACCTAACAAAATACTACTAGCCTCTATTGCCTGAGCCAATGTAGGCGTTTCGTCCGCATTTCCTCCATCTGATTCCTCGGAATTTGTATCAAGCTCATCTTCTTCGCTTTGGGTAACCATGTCTACGATTTCGTCTTCAGATATAATAGCAAACGGAGCGACATCAGAGTCGCAACCCATCCACTTTTCGACAGCATCAATCGTACATCCAGACGGTATGGTTATATCTGTTTGTATCTCAACAAGGCTATTTGGAGCATGTTCATTATGAGATAGTAAGTTATTCCAAACTCTTTTTAAAACTTGTGGAGTTGCAGAGTCCCACGAAGCTGCGGCTGCCCACAAAGCTGTCTTAATATTCAAAGATTTAACGAACTCACGTCTGTCATTAGCACCAACAAGTTTTTGAACGATCAGTTTACGCTAGCGACATTTGAAGCTCCGAATTACTCCTTGATCCATAGGCTGAATCAAGGACGTGCAATTTGGTGGGAGATATTTTACTGTAACATTTTCAGATATCATAGCACTTACATCTGGGTGTGCTGGACAGTTGTCTAATAGTAAAAGTATTTTACAGTTATTTTTGAGACCGATGCGCCGTTGATGTTCCTTTGCTTCTGGTACAAAATTTTGATTAAACCACTCCAGAAATAGCTGTTGTGTTACCCAAGCTTTCTTATTAGATTTATAAATCACAGGACTTTTTTAAAGCTCTTGGATGGACACTTTTTCCTATTATCATCAATTTACACTTGTGAGTTCCTGCAGCATTTGAACAAACTAGCACTGTGATTCTCTCCTTGGATTCCTTGTACCCTTCAATAGAATATTCATTACCACTAGCCAAAGAACTCTGAGGCAAACACCTCCAAAATAGACTGGTTTCGTCTGCATTGTAGATCTGTTCAGTTGTAAGTTGTTCGTTTTAAATTATCCAAGTCGTCCACAAACATCGTAGCAGACTATTCATAATCAGCACACTCCTTTTCTCCCGTAGATTTCAGTCGACGGATTCCATGACGTTTTTTGAATTTGTCCAACCAACCAAATGAATAAGTGCACTCTGATTTCATGTTTAACTTCAAATGGAACATTTTTGTTTTTTCGACAATCATTTCGCCTGAAGTTCAGAAGCAAATTTCAGTTTAAGTTCATACAATATCTCGATTTCAGTTAACTTACCTGAAATTGGAGTTCCCTTAAATCTTTCTTGTTGAAACCATTCATATGTTGTGAAATCAACTTTTGGATTTTCGGATGTTTTTAGTGTATATCTGTGTTTAAGGCCAAGCATTAAATCAGTATCGGAGCAAAATTTTAAAATCCGATCTTTGTTTTTTATTAAATCGGATACAGTTTGAATGCCAACTCCATATTTTGCAGACAACATTTTAAAAGGTCCTTTACGTTTTGAGTATTCATTAATCAGCTCCATTTTTTCTTTAATTGAAAGAACCTTTCTTGCTCTTTTCGCGGATTTAGTTTTTGACGGTGGCATGATGTAAGGAAAACACGTCTTGACAAATCAAATTTCACACTGATGAATGAATATGAAATTTGATATGAAAATTACACTTTCATGAAAAAGGCGAATCACCGAATTTTAATATGAGAGATGTGTGTGTATTATACGAACAAAAGAAACAAGCAGTCATATGGACATGTGCATCACGGATAATAGAGGTAAATCACGGTTAATAGAGGTAAAAAATCAACCACTCAGCTTCGCGGTTAATAGATAATCACGGTTAATAGAGTCACGGTTAATCGAAGTTAGAATCACTTTTTGAATCGATTTAGCAATGTCCGTCTGTCTGTCTGTCCGTCTGCCCGTCTGTCAGTCTGTCAATCTATTCTTGTAATCACGATACAGGTCGCAATTGTTAACAGAACTAAATGAAACTTTGCACAATGAAGTTTTTCGGGACAAGGACGAACGCTATTTAATTTGAAGAAAATCGGTTCAGATTTAGATATAGCCCCCATTCGAATTTCACTCCCTATTTGACTCATGAATTATCCCACTTTTAAAAAGACTTCACTATTAAATTAAAATAATATTAATGTTACTATGAGTATGTAATTAATAAAAATATTTAAGTTTATTCTTAATTTTCAAATAAATGTAAATAAAATAAAAAATATATATTTTTTTGCCTTATTTCTCATAATAAAAACAAAAAGGGGCACGGCTAAAAATTATCCAATCGTTGTCAAATTTTTTTTTATGCTTTTTGGGACTAAAACGAATATTTTTAGCGCTTGCCGTAACATATATTCGAGAAAATAAATTTGTCCATATAAATAAGGACCGGTCTAATATATATTTATATTCATCAAATTTGACCAAACACTATATATTTCAAGCAAAAACATGTCACTCCCGATTTTACTTTTTCTGCTTAAGAAACCACACATTTCAATTTTCTTAATCGATCGACACATCGGTACAGTTTTATATATAGCTCCCATACAAAAACCGTTCCCAATCTGACCGTTTTGCTTTAAAACCCACATATTTTATACGATTTGATAGGGCGATAAATTTCAACTAGAAGCATATGTGAAAGAAAGTGGATCAGGTCGGTTCAGATTTATTACAGAAATCGGTCCCTATTTACGTTTTCCACTATGGAAATTACATAACAAAACCCATACAAAAATCTTACTAATTTCACTTTATCCACGAGTTTACTCGAGTTGTAATGGGGATGAAAGATGAGGTTATCATATAGTCGGCCCCGACCGACTTAAGCCTTCCCTACTTGTTTTAGGAAAAAACTGGAACGATATTCGATATGTATTCTCCTTCGACTATATGAAAGGTTGGAATTGAAAGTGGGCGGAACAGGTTCGAAGAGAAAGCTTTCAGTACATTAGATCGTTTATTACCAATTTCCTGGCCTTTTTCCTGTAGAAGAACGATTCGTGAGAACTGAATATTCGAAGTGCTATTGTAATCAAATTGAACAAATGGATTGCAAATTTTTCACTGCGCCATAGAAATATTACAACAAAAGTGTGTGTAAAAATAAAATTATTGAAAAAGTCTAGTCATTCTTCTTTACATATTGGTGCCATTTAAATATACCTTTTATTTCTATTCTAATTTGATTTCCATTTAAAGTTTCCAGCTGAGCAATTTCGTTGACTCTCCTAGGGAAATTCAATGAATTACTGTTTGAAAAAATGTTTTTATACCCTCCACCTCCAGGATGGAGGTATACTAACTTTGTCATTCCGTTTGTAATTCCTTAAAATATCGACTTGAGCCCCTATAAAGTATACTATATTCTTGATCGTAATAAAATTCTAAGACGATCTAGCCATTTCCGTTCGTCCGTCCGTCTGTTGAAAGCACGCTAGCGTCTAAACTAAAGGAGCTAGGAGGCCCAAATTTTGCATAAATACGTGTTATAGTCGTAGATCGGTTGGGATTGAAACTGGGCGAAATCGGCCCAAAGGGAATAAAATTTCCCTCACAAGGACTAAAAATACCCATAATAACCCCTACTATTTTAGAGTATTTAAGCATATTTATACACTCCACGAGAGTATTATGTCTTTGTGCATTTGTTTGTAACACCCAGAAGGAAGAGAGTTAGACCCATTGTTAATTATACCGATCGACTTAGAATCACTTTTTGAATCGATTTAGCAATGTCCGTCCGTCTGTCTGTCTGTCTGTCTGTCTGTCTGTCCATCTGTTCTTGTAATCACGATTCAGGTCGCAATTGTAGACAGAACTACATGAAACTTTGCACAACGAAGTTTTTCGGGATAAGAACGAACGCTATTTAATTTGAAGAAAATCGGTTCAGATTTAGATATAGCCGCCATACGAATTTCACTCCCGAATTGACTCTTTTCACTCTAGATACCACATATTTCAAAAGATTTTCTTCAAAATTGGCAAACCATCTTATATTTCAACTAGAAACACCTGTGGTAAAAATGGATCAGATCGGTTCAGATTTATATATAGCTCCCATACAAATTTCGCTCCCGATTTGACTTTTTCCGCTCTAGAAACCACACATTTTAACAGATGTGCTTAAAAATTGGCAAAACATCTTATATTTCAACTAGAAACACACACGGTGAAAGTGAGCCACATCGGTTCAGATTTAGATATAGCCCCCATACAAATTTCACTCCCGATTTAACTCTTTTCCCGCTAGATACTACATATTAAAACAGATTTTCCTCAAACTTGGTAAAACATCTTACATTTCAACTAGAAACACCTATGGTGAAAATTGGTCAGATCGGTTCAGATTTAGATATAGCCCCCATACGAATTTCACTCCCGATTAGACTTTTTCTGCTGTAGAAACCACATGTTTTAACAGATGTGCTTCAAAATTGGAACAACATCTTATATTTCAACTAGAAACACCCACGGCGAAAATTAGCCAGATCGGTTCAGATTTAGATATAGCCCCCATACGAATTTCACTCCCGATTTGACTTTTTCTGCTGTAGAAACCACATATTTTAACAGATCTTCTTCAAAATTGGCAAAACATCTTCTATTTAAACTAGAAACACCGACGGCGAAAATTAGCCAGATCGGTTCAGATTTAGATATAGCCCACATACGAATTTCACTCCCGATTTGAGTTTTCCGCTCCAGAAACCACATATTTTAACAGATTTTCTTCAAATTTGCAAAATATTTTATATTTGCATCAGAAACACCCAGGATGAAAATGAGTCAGATCGGTTCAGATTTATATATAGCTGCTATACAAATATCGCTCCCGACTTGATTTTTCCGCCCCAGAAACCACGTATTTTCATCGAATTACCTAATGGAAGAACCTATTGTGAAATGGGTCACTTCATTCCATGTTTGCATATAGCCGTGATACAAATAGTCTTTTCGATTTGACAAATTGAACCAGGACATATTAGCCTATGATTAGGAAACATACAAAAATTCTTCCCGTTTTCATTTTTTCCGAATTGAATTGTATTCTGATAGAAAGTGGAGTGTATCATATAGTCGGCCCCGCCCGACTTTAGCCTTTCCTTACTGGTTTTTCAATATGTCTGTTTGTACTTACTGGATACCCGCATTCCCTCGATAACAAAAACGTGCACTATAAAACAATTTTTATTCGTAGGGGGTGAAATGGGGCAAAGAGGGATAAAAATGGTACCGATTAAACGACAACAGCTAGAAACAAGAAATTCGCTGTGTACATTCCTCCAATTGAGTAGATACATAATATGAAACTATTTTTTCCAAATTCGTACTTTTAAGGGATAAAGTGGGAATAGAGGGATAAAAATGGTACCAACCAAATGGCTGCACCTAGAATAATAAAATTTGGTGTATACATTCCTCTAATTACGTAGACACGTAAAATAAAAGGATTTTTTGAAATTCGTACTTTTTGGGGTTCAAATGGAAAAAGGGGATAAAAATAGTACCAACAAAATGACCGCAGCTAGAGTCATGAAATTCGGAGTATACATTCCTCGGACTGCGTAGACACGAAAAATAAAAGGTTTTTTCCAAATTCATACTTTCAAGGGATACAATGGGAACAGTATACAGTACACACCTAAACGAATACAGCTAGAATGATGAAATTCGGTGCGTACATCCCTCTAATTGCGTAGACACGTAAAATAAAGAGGTTTTAGAAAGTCGTACTCTTTAGTGGTTAAAATTGGTAAAAAGGGAATAAAAATGGTACCAACCAAATGACCGCAGCTAGAAACATATCGTCACCTGAAACCAAAAATGACCAAACATCAAAAATCCCAAAATCGTGTGTTTGACTGATTATGATGAAATAGCCTAAAATATATATCTCTGAAAAATTGTACAGTTCAATATCCAAAATTCACAATTTTATAGGCGAATTCCAAAAAGACGTAACAACAAGTGTGTCATACAATGAAACAAAACCAGTAAGGAAAGGCTAAAGTCGGCCGGGGCCGACTCTATGATACACTCCACTTTCAATCCGAATACAATTCAATTCGGTGAAAAAGTGAAAACGGGAAGGTTTTTTGTATCCTGTAAATGTATGTGTTTGACAAACAATTTTATATCGGAAAGGACATTTGTATGAGGATATATTGAAACCTGGAACGAAATAGGTGAAAGATAAAATGTATAGTTTGGCCAAAATCGGTTAAACTTATGGGAGCAACATTTGAATTTGGGCTATATTTAAATCTGAACCGATCTTACCCACTTTCACCATAGTTTTGTTTAGTCAGATTATAAGATGTTGTGCGAAATTTAAAGAAAATCGAGCACAATATGTGGCTTTTAAAGAGCCAAAAGTCAAATCGGGAGCGACATTTGTATGGGGGCTATATCTAAATCTGAACCGATCTTACCCAATTTCTGCATAGGTGTTTCTAGTTGGATTATAAGACGTTGTCCCAAATTTAAAGAAAATCGGGTACAATATATGGTTTTTAGAGCGCAAAATTCAAATCGGGAGCGACATTTGTATGGGGCCTATATCTAAATCTGAACCGATCTAGCCCGCTTTAGCCACAGGTGTTTCTAGTTAGATTATAAGATGTTGTGCCAAATTTAAAGCAAATCGATTAGAATGTGTGGCATTTAAAGCGGAAACAGTCAAATCGGGAGCGACATTTATATGGGGGCTATATCTAAATCTGAACCGATCTTACCCAATTTCTGCATAGGTGTTTCTAGTAAGATTATAAGATGTTGTGCCAAATTTAAAGAAAATCGAGTATAATATGTGTTTTCTACAGAGAAAAATGTCAAATCGGGAACGACATTTGTATGGGGGCTATATCTAAATCTGAACCGATTTGACCTATTTTCACCATAGATGTTCTTAGTTTAAATATAAGATGTTTTGCCAAATCTGAAGACAATCTGATACAATATGTGGTTTCTAGAGCGGAAAAAGTCAAATCGGGAGCGAAATTTGTATGGGAGCTATATATAAATCTGAACCGATCTGACCGATATTCACCATGGGTGTTTCTAGTGGAAATATAAGATGTTTTACAAAATCTGAAGACAATCTGATACAATATGTGGTTTCTAGAGCGGAAAAAGTCAAATCGGGAGCGAAATTTGTATGGGAGCTATATAAATCTGAACCGATCTGACCGATATTCACCATGGGTGTTTCTAGTGGAAATATAAGATGTTTTACCAAATCTGAAGACAATCTGATACAATATGTGGTTTCTAGAGCGGAAAAAGTCAAATCGGGAGCGAAATTTGTATGGGAGCTATATATAAATCTGAACCGATCTGTCCGATATTCACCATGGGAGTTTCTAGTGGGAATATAAGATGTTTTACCAAATCTGAAGACAATCTGATACAATATGTGGTTTCTAGAGCGGAAAAAGTCAAATCGGGAGCGAAATTTGCATGGGAGCTATATATAAATCTGAACCGATCTGACCGATATTCGCCATGGGTGTTTCTAGTGGAAATATAAGATGTTTTACCAAATCTGAAGACAATCTGATACATTATGTGGTCTCTAGAGCGGAAAAAGTCAAATCGGGAGAGAAATTTGTATGGGAGCTATATATAAATCTGAACCGATCTAACACATTTTTACCACAGGTGTTTCTAGTTACAATATAAGATGTTTTGCCAATTTTAAAGAAAATCTGTTGTAATATGTGGTATCTAGAGTGAAAAGAGTCAAATCGGGAGTGAAATTCGTATGGGGGCTATATCTAAATCTGAACCGATTTTCTTCAAATTAAATAGCGTTTGTCCTTATCCCGAAAAACATCGTTGTGCAAAGTTTCATTTGGTTTTATCTACAATTGCGACCTGTATCGTGATTACAAGAATAGATGGACGGACGGACAGACAGACAGACAGACAGACAGACAGACAGACAGACAGACAGACAGACAGACAGACAGACAGACGGACATTGCTAAATCGACTCAGAAAGTGATTCTAAGACGATCGGTATAATTAACAATGGGTCTATCTCGTTTCCTTTTGGGTGTTACAAACAAATGCACAAAGACATAATACTCTCGTGGAGTGTATAAAAACGTAACATCACAATTGTACAAACAAAACAAGTAAGGAAAGGCTAAAGTCGGGCGGGGCCGACTATATAATACCCTACACCACTCCCTGTGTATATACCTCGCTTTGATTACTAAACCCAGGTATTTCATGGAAGCAATTTTATGTAGTTCATATAAATTATACATCTACATTAAATTCATCTTTAGTCATATTTAACGAATATGGTTAATAATGTGGTAATTGATCCAATTATACGACAGACAAATACAAATTATACAGTAGTAATAGGACCGACATTTCAAAAGGGGGCCTATATCAACATTCTGGGCCTGGTCCAAAACATGGGCCTATATATTTCTCATTCACTGTAGGTATTCCTAGTTGAAAAACTAGTTACGATTATTTGAACTGTATGGTGTACTAAATTTTTAAACTATTTGAGTACAAAAATGTTGTTATAGGGTGAAGTTTGTCTCATAAAAATGAATGAGGAAATAAAAAATAAATGTTACATACAACTTAATTTTATAATACCGACTTTTCAATTTTATGCGACTTAAATATTTGGAATAATTGGTTTCCTTCCATTCAGAAAGTACTTAGCTCCCTCGCCACGTCAAGGCTTATTCCCAGGGGGAGTTGAATGTGTTAAATGCAATTTTAAATTTTATTTGTAATAAAATTCATCGTTCAACACATTTTAGTATTGATTATCACTTTATCTGTTATTGACTCCAAGTCAATAAATGTAAAGCTGTGTGGTTAGTCTTATATATTTATAATAATAATCTATTCTTAATATTTACATAATTTAAAACTTTAAATGTGTAATTTAAATATATATGTTAGTACATATATCGTCGTATAGTACTATTATCAATATTGAGGTTGAACTAATGCAGACTAAAATTGTATTTATAATAAAATTCATTGTTCAACATATTTTATTATAACTGATCACTTCGTCTGTTATTGACTCCAAGTCAATAAGTTTAAAGCGTTGTGGTTATTACTGATCAATTTTAAAAGTTAGTTTTAAAATGTCAGACAAATGTTGAAACGTATATAAATTTCGATATATTTTCTAATATCAGAATCATATTAACAAATAACAAAAAATAAAATAATAAATATATTTGTTTATAATAATACGTTATTCCTGGTATATTAATAAACCTATAAGGAGTAAATTAATTAGATATGCTAACACATATCGCGTCGTGGTAACTATATACAGTTTCAAATGTTGAAGCATTTATAATGCTATTGTCAATATTGGTGAAACACCAATCAATTTTTGTCAAACCTTTAGTGGTTTCTGTCTCTAGTATCGAATGGAATCCCTTATTATTTAAACGTATCTCCGTTTCGGGCTTACCTCGACTGCGGCATATATTAAAATCTCCAACTATAAGTGAATTTCCGCTTAAATACGTATTTTCAGTGAATAACCGATTCATCTCAATTCGTAATGTACCTTCCGAGTAGTTATTATTTCTATACAAGACTAATATGTCAGTATCCCTGACTTTAAAAAGAATAAATTCCAGTGTTTTGTTATGTATATGAAGTTGCTTGTGGTGTATATATTGCACGAAGTTAGCAATTTCGTTTTTTACGTATACGATTATACCTCGCTTGCATCTTCGACTGCTTTGATCGGTGGAATCTAATCGCATTTCAGGTAAAACCGTAAAGCCTGGAATCTCATAGTCTTCGTGATTCAGGGTCCATGTTTCGACAAAGCATAACACATCAGCCTGTAACATTAATTTATCATTACGTACATCATTAATGTGTGCATGAAGGCTTTGCACGTTTTGATAAACAATTTTCAAAGTGGTGGCCTCAAACATATGTTGAAAATGCGTGTGTAAGCTTTTATGACTACGAAGATTGCACATTTCCAAGTGCACTACATCGTTTGGCGAAAATGGCTTGGGTGGGTTAAAGGAACCCAAAAGGAATAGACCAGAAGCATTAGTTGCTCTACTACATGCTACATATAATGCTGATCGGTTCATACGTGGTTTTAAGTGAACGGCGACTTTTTCGTAGGTTGCACCTTGACTCTTGTGTATTGTAATTCCTTCGGCTGGTACTACTGGGAACTGTTTTCGATCAATATTTACTTGATCATTCCGCTTGAACTGGAACGTCTTTACCACAATCCCAAGCGGAGTCCATGATGCTTCATTTGGATGCCTTTTTTTTGATCGGGCTAAAGCGCCAACGCTGCTTTCAGGAAAGTGAATCCAAATAGTTGATGGATGTGTTGTACCTGCTCTGAAGTCAATTTGCATAAGTTGCCCTGTAGCTCCATTTACCAAACCATCACTTGTGTCTATATTCACAGTTACCATGTATTTCGCAGAAGTTTTTAGAACTAAGCGATGAGGTAAGCCTTGTGTTTCGGATACTTTAAATGATTTTACAACATCCAAAATTCGTGCTCTATTTGCATTTGTCAATCCAGTGGATTTTACAATATCTTGGGCTATAGATATTATTTCCTCTGATGGTATTGAGCTTAGCTTGGAGTCATTGAAGGCGTTTACCTCATCGTTTGAACAGAAAAGGTGAATTGCTTCAGCAGGAACTTCAATCTGTGATACTATGCGCTGTCTTATTAATGAAATATCATCATCAGTCATTTGACCAGAAGCCATGTTATTGAGAGCCGTGGCGAATGGCAGATCTTCTCTTTGACGCATTATTTCCGTAAGTTGGAAATATTTAAACATATCCCATATAGATGATCCATATATAACACCGTACGGGTTGTTCGAGGGAGGTGAAAATACCCATCGGTCACCCACTGGAGAAAGTTGATGTAAGTCACCAAAAACAATTACAGATATGCCTCCGAAAGGATCTGTACTTCTAAATATTTGTTTCAAGCGTGCATCTAAATATGAAAACATTTTTGCACCAACCATGGAAATTTCGTCAATAATAAGGAGTTTTAGATTCAAAAGTTTAGCATGCAATGAATTGACGGTATCTGCTCCTAATGGCCTTATGTCAGCTGCCGATTGATTAATTGGTAGTGAAAACATTGAGTGTAGTGTAGAACCACCAATACCGAAAGCCGCCTTGCCAGTTGGAGCTGTCAATAAAACTTTAATTAAATTTGGATCCGATCCTGGAATGCTATTTAATCTATGGTTCACTGACTGATAAATAGCGGATATCAATCTGCTTTTTCCAACACCAGCACCCCCACTTACAAATTCATGAAATGTGACACCGCATTTTATGTTATGGTGAAGGTGAGTTAGATATAACTTTTGTTTGCTGTTTAACGTTCGGACCATAGTCAAAAGTTCAGGTTCGGATATAATGGGAGGAAGCTTTATAACACGTATTGTTCCATCGCTTGTTTCTTCCGCTGTTGGATTACCCTGTGTCTGCAGTATATTAATATTGGGATCTATTTCAGGTACCGCAAGAACCATAAATTCCTCATCTACGATATTAGATTCATCTTCTTCATTGGCATCGTTGACCGCTTCACTTTCATCCCTTAGGCGCTCCAGAACATTTTCGAGTTCTCGTTCTTCGAAGACATCGTACCTTTTCCTATTGGACTCAATACTATCCATATGAATAGTACAGGTGGTTTCATTATCGTTTTGCAACAGATCGCTCTCTTCGTTTCTCCAGGGATGGTACAACATCACTAGTTCACGGAAGTAATCACATCTGTGAGTGTTGACATTGTACCTTCTGTAACGAATGACGTGCGGTTTGGACTTTTCTCTAATGAAACCACTGTTGTCCTTCAATCGAAAGGTACGCGTTGAACGTTCAACTTCATCTTCGATTTCTTGCTCCTCGTAGTTCTCTTCAGGATTTCTGTTTCGCAATGTTCTCGTAAATTTATAATTGGCTGCAAAATCAGCCAAACACAAATTTTCGAGTTCATCTGGCCGCTGAATATAATGATCTAAGAGGCCGACGACGAATATGTCGGTGGAATCAGGTGGCAAGTTCTGTAGCTGTTCACGGGGTCGTAACATAAACACTCGTTCTTCCGGTCGTCCAGTGTTGATGTATACCTCAGCATTACTGCTTTCTGACAACCTCATTCCCAAACAACAATATGTGGCTTCTTGTGCTGATATTTCGGTACCTGAAATAAATTTGTAGGCTATGTGTTGTAATTTTTGTTTAATTGTATAGTTTCCCGATCGGATTTCCTCAACAGCATCACGAAGAATTCTGGATACACCACGATTAGATTTATTTATATAATTAATTATATAACTGCAACATGCGTAAGGATCCAAAATGAATTGAATGTCCATATTGGCTCTGTGCAATTCTAATATTGTGGGATTATATGCATTTAACATTTTATCCTGAAATCTTCTGCGTAGTAAAATTTTTGGCTTCTTTAAAAATGACCGTAGCGATAGCAAGTAGTCTTCATAAGAAAGGTTGATATTTTCGTGCGCAAGAAAATTTTCAAAATTATTTAAGTGCGATATTTCGTCTGAATTCATGTTCGCATTCAATAAACTTTGAATTTTGTCGTAGTTCTGTTTGTATTGTTCTACGTTTTCAAAGTTTTCAGGAAGAGGCATTAAAATTTCCGTTGATGGCATCGGGGGATAAGGCATGCCATATCGACAAATTTTTTCACCTCGAAACTCTCTTGTGCATGAGCGATTATGGTTGTGTCGCTGATACTGAAGATATTCAGATAAATTGTCATCAGCGCCGTTTGTAGATACATATGTATCAATGAAGTTGATCACGTCAGGGAAAGTAGATGGATCACTTAAATCGATCTTGGGAGCATCTTTAAGCCAGTACATGCCATGAATGTGGGGAGAACCTCGTTGTTGAAACTCTACTCTCCAATAATATTTTTCGACAAAGTGACTGTCGAAAATTCCGTTATTCATTTTGAATAAAGAAAACAGTTGCCTAAAACGGTAGTCAAAATAGCGAGAACACGTTACTGCATCACTTCGGATTAATCTTGCCTTTTCGGAGAATGGAAGGTTTGAAGCATCACCTTCCGTTATATCAACATGGTCCACAGTCTTAGCCAAAATAACTAACAGTTCCTGCCATTTGGTTTCGGCCGCTGAAAGGGTTATGAAGAAAGTTGGAAGACCGAACTGCCTAATCATAGCAATGGCCTTCTTTTTTTCTGCTTCCCAATGAGCTGGAGAAGATCTAACACCTTTCAGAATGCGGAATCCGTCGTCGTGTTGTAAAAGGTTATTGACGTATGTATCATCCAAAGCATTTCCTGCCGTGACGTTTCGAGAACAGGTATGCTTTCGCAACGCAATGGACGTGGCACTCTTGATGGTCAATAGTTCCAGTTTCTTGTAGCTGTATAACAACTTATCTGTTCTACAACTCCTTCTGTCGTACCGCCGTAGCTCTGACCGTACAATTTTGGAGTATGTTTCCGTGCAGGAACGTTTTTTGCCACAATATATTGTTGCGAATGCAAGCTCTTCGGAATCGGTGTCCGTTATCATATCGACTGGTCGACGACCTTCACCAGGCGCCATAACAACACGCTGTTGAGGAATATTTTCACATGGTATGTTCTCTAGCAAAGTTTGTTGGCCACCAGGATTTAAATTTTCTGTAGAAAATTCATCAACAGATGGAATTTCACCAGTATTATTATTTCCATTTTCAATCTGATTATTGAAAATTGCTTGGATGACTTCCTGGTCCTGCTGATTGGCAACGAAAGGGACTATGTTTTGAGAATTAAAACTTTCAAACCATCCATCTGCAATGGAAATGCCATGTTTGATATACAACTCGGTATTTATTAGATATCTGGCAGCCTCAATCACTTTAGCTGGCCTAATTGTCTCTGTCATATAGTCGTGTTGATATTCCATGCGACGTCTCAAATGCAATTGGATTACATGAGCTTGATCAAATGTCCTTGGGAGTGCTGTAACCGTTTCGTTTACCGAAATTGGTACATTAACTACAGCTCCGCGTATAGCACTTTGTCTTTCAAAACCAAGTGCGACAATAACCATGAAAGGTAGCCTGGCGGTTATTAAACGTTCCTCTACAGATGTTAAGTCTTTAAGAGCGTTTGGAATTTCTGGGTAATCTAAACCATTTGAGAGACAGATGTTAGGTTTTCTCCCGTTCTTTATAGATCTACTGCAGGTCTTACAGAAACTATACATATCGTCGGATGAGGGAAATTTTTCAGAGAGGAAAAATACTTCATTTACAAAACTTAAATTTGACATACCTTGTTTTTTAAGTGTCTCTACCTGATGGGGAAACCATAGTCCTCCGCAGCACGTACATATAATTGTTGGTCCTTGTTTAATAGTTTCGTTGTACCTTTGGAATCTTATTTCATTGCGCCTACTAATAACCGCAGCAATTTCTCCACGTCTTTCTTCGTCGGTGTGAGCATCCCTCCTCTCTCTGATCCTTAGCGATTGTCCAATGTTTCCTCTGGCTCTGTTAACGGGATCCCGTCTATGGTGAATAACTCTTAAATTTCTTGAACGGTTAGCGTCTTGCAACGCATATCGTTCAGCAGCGCGCCTGTTTTGCCTCTGAGCTGTATTTCTTAACCTCTCGCCTATTCGGTATTCGATATTGGCACGACGCTGCGAGTGAGCTGCAGTATCACGCTCCTGCTCTATTGCGCGAAATTCAACATCCTGGCGTCTTTGTGAGTGTGAGGCAGTGTCACGCTGTTGTTCTGCAATGCGAAATTCAATATCCTGGCGTCTTTGTGAATGTGAGGCAGTGTTACGCTGTTGTTCTGCAATGCGAAATTGAATATCCTGGCGTCTTTGCGAGTGCGATGCAGTATTACGCTGTTGCTCTGCAATGCGAAATTCAATATCCTGACGTCTTTGTGAATGTGAAGCGGTGTTACGCTGTTGTTCTGCAATGCGATATTCAACATCCTGACGTCTTTGTGAATGTGAAGCGGTGTTACGCTGTTGTTCTGCAATGCGATATTCAACATCCTGACGGCTTTGTGAATGAGAAGCGGTGTTACGCTGTTGTTCTGCAATGCGATATTCAACATCCTGACGTCTTTGTGAATGTGAAGCGGTGTTACGCTGTTGTTCTGCAATGCTATATTCAACATCCTGACGTCTTTGTGAATGTGAAGCGGTGTTACGCTGTTGTTCTGCAATGCGATATTCAACATCCTGACGGCTTTGTGAATGCGAAGCGGTGTTACGCTGTTGTTCTGCAATGCGATATTCAACATCCTGACGTCTTTGTGAATGTGAAGCGGTGTTACGCTGTTGTTCTGCAATGCGATATTCAACATCCTGACGGCTTTGTGAATGTGAAGCGGTGTTACGCTGTTGTTCTGCAATGCGATATTCTGTATTCTGTCGCCTCTGTGATCTCCATGCGCTGTTGTATACTCGCCGTTGAATTGTGTTGTTTTGGACTCTTCTAGTGGGTTCGTCCTCTACTTCAACAACTCGCAATGCTTGAACTCTATTCCTGACAAGACGACTACGAGTGTTCGCACTTTGTTTACGTGTTCTGGGCATTATGTTAAAGAAATTTATTTTAACGTGGTCTGAACCGTTTGAAATATGAAAATAAACTAAACCTTGCTTTTATTTTCACAAATGGTTTTATACGCGTTAACTTTTACCTGAATATCCAGTGGAATATGTTGTTTTTCTTTATGTACAGGTACTACCTGGCTTGATATTTAATATCATGTTCGACGCCAGGTACCAGCGTATCATATTGATCTGCGTACGGATTAAAATGGGTCACAATAAAACTTTTTACTTCACAAACAAAGCCATAAATTTGCTCGTGAATTTTGATACCTGTGGTATTCGAGTAATGTGTGAAGTAAGAGAATGGGTAAATTTAGCCAAGTAATATGAGAGGTATACAAAACCCATTATCATTTAAAACGGTTACCTAATTTGCTAACAACGATGTTTCTACCATTATATTATTTCCGTTTGATAATAAATGATAATATGGATTGTATTCAAAAATGAACTGGGTCTCAAGTCCATAGTGACCTGGGGATATAATAATTGCACTTTATACGATACAAATAAGAAGAAAACAAAATCGTCGAAAGACCCAAATTATTTCAAACTATGTTAAAAATTTGTTAAAATCAGTAGTGAAATGAATTGGAACTACATCGCTGCAGGGATTTGAAGAAAATCGGTTAAAATATGTTCTTTCTGGAGGGACATTTGAACGAAAGTTGTATATATATCTGAACCTATGTGACCCTCTTTCACCATGTATGTTTGTAGTGCGAATATAACGTATACCGCGTTGTGCCAAATTTGAAGAAAACCGGTTAAAAATGTAGTCTAGTGCTGAAAATGTCAAACTGGGAGCAACATTTGTATGGTGGCTATATCTAAATCTGAACCGATTTGACCCATTTTCACCAGAAATGTATCTAGTTAGAATTTAAGGTGTTAAGCCAAATTTGACGAAAATCTGCTAAAATTTAGGGTTTCTAGGCCGGAAAATGTCAAATAGCGAGCGAAATTTGCATGGTGGCTATATCTAAATCTGAACCGATTTGACCCATTTTTACCAGAGATGTTTCTAACTTAGATATAAGGTGTTGTGCAAAATTTGATCAAAATTGCTTAAATTTTGTAGCTTCTAAAGCAAAAAAAGTGAAATCGGGAGCAACATTTGCATGGGGGCTATATCTAAATCTGAACCGATTTGACCCATTTTTACCAGAGATGTTTCTAACTTAGATATAAGGTGTTGTGCAAAATTTGATCAAAATTGCTTAAATTATGTAGCTTATAAAGCAGAAAAAGTGAAATCGGGAGCAACATTTGTATGGGGGCTATATCTAAATCTGAACCGATTTGACCCATTTTTACCAGAGATGTTTCTAACTTAGATATAAGGTGTTGTGCAAAATTTGATCAAAATTGCTTAAATTATGTAGCTTCTAAAGCAGAAAAAGTGAAATCGGGAGCAACATTTGTATGGGGGCTATATCTAAATCTGAACCGATTTGACCCATTTTCACCAAAAATGTATCTAGTTGAAATATAAGGTGTTAACCTAAATTTGACGAAAATCTGCCAAAATTTACGGTTTCTAGACCGGAAAATGTCAAATAGCGAGCGAAATTTGTATGGTGGCTATATCTAAATCTGAACCGATTTGATCCATTTTCACCAAAGATGTTTCTAACTTAGATATAAGGTGTAGTGCAAAATTTTATCAAAATCGCTTAAATTGTGTGGTTTCTAGAGCAGAAAAAAGTGAAATCGGGAGCAACATTTGTATGGGGGCTATATCTAAATCTGAACCGATTTGCATGAAATTAAATAGCGTCCGTTCTTGACGAGCAAAAATCGTTTGTGTCAAGTTTCGTTAGAATCGGACAATAATTGCGACCTGTATCGTGATTACAAGAATAGATGGACGGACGGACGGACGGACGGACGGACAGACAGACGGACATGGCTAAATCGATTCAGAAAGTGATTCTATGTCGATCGGTATAATAAACGATGGGTCTAACTCGCTTCCTTTTGGGTGTTACAAACAAATGCACAAAGACATTATACCCTGTGGTGTAGGGTATAACAACATGTGCGTTGCCTATTGCCTTATTTCTTTTGAGTGGCATATGATCCATCTGAGACTATTTATTTCACAAAAAACATATTGGACGATTATGAAATGCTTCCACAACGAACAGTTCAACATTAGATTACCCTGGACCCTCCCTATTACATTCACATTGAGTAAAAATCTCAGAAAAGAAATGGGATCACCTGCAAGATATTAAATTATTGCTTCCGGCCAGGATTGCCAGATACGGTGATTTCTCGCCACATGTGGCGAATCTTAAATATGTTTGGTGGATTTATTTGGTGATTTTTTGGCGATTTATAAAATAGTTGGCGATTTTTCTAGCTAATTTTAGAAAATTTTAAATCTGTCCTCCTATTAAATTACCATTTCCGATTTATTTGCAACCTGATAGGATAACTGCACTCTATAAAATATTTGATTTATAGAGGGCGAACAAAGTTTTTTTAAGATATGACCAATTGAGAATTAGTAAAATCAAGAAAAAAGGTTGGTGGTAGGAACATTGAGAATGGTATTGCGTGAAAACGCGTAAGTACAATTCAGAGAATGAACGCTTATTTTAAAGATAATTGTATTTTGTTAACTTTTGTAGTTTTCTTAAAAAGTCAAAAAAGGCGTATTCCCGTCGATTATAAACAAACCATGTACATTTTAGAATGGAGAAATAACAATAATTAAAAAGCTTTACTAAATGTAGACGACCGAAAACGCTGTTTTTGAACCAACACAGATTTTTCAAAATTCATCTAAAATAACATAATAACATAAATGCATATTATTCAGATTTGTTTCTTTTTCGCTTAATTTAACCCTTTCGGTACGAATGGTACACATATGTACCACCAATTTTAAACATCTCTAAACATTTTAATGATCATGCTCTTTGTTTTCCAAATGTACCATTTTGTCTTTGCAATGATTCTCTTTGTTAATAAACTGTACTTTTTAGAATATCATTGCAATTACGTTGTCAGTTTTTGTTGACAAAGGCGAACGTTCACCTCATTACTTGAGCGTTCTTTCCATATTTTGCAATATATGGAGCTGTATAACAAATTAAAATAAAAAATTTCGTCTAATTAAATTTCGTTTAATTTTTGGTTTTGAGCTGGTAAGAATATTTTACATTTTATTTTTATTTTTATACAAATTGGTCGGGGTGGTTCAGATATGTACCACCAGTCCTGACAGGTGGTACACATGTGTACCAGTAGGCCACTTGGTACTAAAAAAACGTTTACTGATTTTTCGCAGGTTGAAGTAAAAAAAATGAATCCTAAAGATATTCGGATGTTGTTGGAGGATGAAGCTGAAAGTGACAGTTTGGGAGACTTTTCTGCTTCAAGCAGTGACAATTATGTGACAAGTGACGATAATGATAGTGTAAAAAGCTTCTCAGAAGAGGAAACTGTAGATGAAGAAACTGTTGAAGAGCTAGTTGAAGATATATCCTTTCTATATTTGTATTGTTTATGTTTTATAGGACGGTTGGTATACATTTGTACCATTTAAAAAGACGGATGGTACAATGGTTTACCAGCCCCCCCTGACACAATATTAGCAACTGCTTCATAAAGAAGAAAAGTATATTTTTAATGAGTAGTCCCTGCGTTGAAAGTGTATTCTGCATTATGAGTTGCCTAAACTAGGTCACGGTAAAAGATTTTTTTTTATTTTTATTAAGAATAATAAAATGTTGAAAATATTCAATTAACATATAATATCTGAATTCCATACATTTTTTATAAGAACTAAATATAAAATGGAATTTGTCGATTTTTTAACAAAACTGAAGTTGTTTAAATTTTGCGGTTTTTGGCGATTTCTGACAAATGATTTGGCGATAGAGTTACAAAATAATCGGATATCCCTGCTTCCGGCGGATTGTCATTACGTTTACTATGATTTACCTTTCGACCAATAATTTTAGTTACGTTAATACTATTTTTTAAATTACTTTCAGTCAAACTATGAATTACTTTATCCGAAAAAAAACTAATTTTTTGTTACTTCAAGTTTCCTCTAATAAATTAGTTTTTATAAAAATATGTTTTAAAATCTTTTTTTATTATAATGCAGTCTAAAAACCATTCAGATAAGGAAAAAACATGTAGCTCACAGTGCTCTTCATAATTTGCATTGATGATACGTCTTTTTGTTTCACAATTGATAGACCAAAAAAAACGTATCACACATAAAACGACCATAGTAAGAAAATATATCATAGTAAGAAAATATGCCGTCATTCATAACAAAAAGTCGTTAATTGGTTAAGTATTCAAGATTTTACAAAGTTTTTTGCTTCTCCTGTAAAGTTATGAAAATGCTTGTTACGTCTTTTTGGATATCTGGTGACGATATATAGGTACATAGTGTAAACGTATTGGTAGCCTCGTCTTATATATGTGGCTTGAAATTATAAAAATATTATATTTATTTATAAAATTATTTTTCAATATTTGTATTTGGTTTGGCTATATTAAAAAATTATATTTTCCTGTAATATTAATGCACTTCTACGAAAAACGACAGCCTCTGTGGAATGCAATCCATGGTGGAGAGTATATAAAGTTCGGCCCGGTCGAACTTAACGCCATTTCTACTTGTTTTGTTCTATATGCAAAACGGTGCTATAATGTCCTACTTGACACTCCTGTGAGAGAGGCCAGATAGCGCGTTCAGCCATAGTATTGTCAGTATGATATTTTTGTTGTACAATAAAAATCCTGCATATAACCTCACCAAAAGTTTTTATAATCTCCACCTAAGGATGAGGCTATATTCACTTTGTCATTCCGTTTGTAACACCTTGAAATATTCATCGGAGACCCCATAAGAATATTCTGGGTCGTGGTAAAATTCTAAGACTATCTAGCCATGTCCGTTCGTCTATCTATTGAAAGCACGCTAGCTGACGAACAAAATGAGGTAGAAGGTTCAATTCTTTTCTAAATGTGTATTATGGTTGCAGATCGGTTCGGATTTAAAGTGGACGAAATCGGTCCAGAGGGAAAAATGTTTCCCTAACATGGACTGAAAATATCCCCTAATATTTAGGCAATTATTTTTTTCAAACTTCTGATTTATATGCACATGAAATTTGTTGCGTGAAATCACCAAAAAATAAAAACATGTTTTAGCGGGCGAAATGGGATAAAAATGGTACCAATGATACGACAACAGCTAGAAGGGTGAAATTTAGAATGTACATCCCTCTAAATGTGTAGATACGTAAATTAGAAGGATTTTAAGGGATACAATTGGGAAAGAGGGATAAAATGGTACCAAAATCAAACCGCTGAAGTTGAAATCATGGAATTCGTGTATACATTCATCTGGCTGAGTAGACGCAAAACATAAACAACTTTTCTAAATTTGTACTTTTAAGGAGAAGTGACGGGAAAAAGGGATACAAATGGGGAAAACATTTTCGCTAACAAGGACTGAAAACAGCCCCTAATATTAGACTATTTAAGTATTTTTCCAAATTTATATACACTTGAAATTCGTTGCGTACATTCCTTTTGTAGCGTAAAAGCACCAGAAATTAAATAAAAGATTTAGCTGGTAAAATGGGACAAATGGGTATAAAAATAGTGCCAAGGATACGACAACAGCTAGAAACATGAAATATTCCACATTTCCACGTTTCTAGCTGTTGTCCATCCCTTTAATTGCCTAGACACATAAAAGGCAGATTTTAGAAAAATCTTACTTTTAAGGGATACAATTGGAAAAGAGGGATAAAAATGGTATCAACCAAACCGCTGAAGATGAAATCATGGAATTCGATGTAGACATTCATCTGACTGAATAGACGCGAAACATAAACAATTTTTCTAAATTTATACTTTTAGGGGGAAGTGACGAGTAAGGGGATACAAATAGTGAAATTCGGTGTGTACATTGCTCTGATTGCGTAAACGCGAAAAATAAAAATATTTTTCGATATTCGGCATAAATTGGTACCAAGGAAACGACTGTAGCTAGAATCATGATATTAGGTGTTTACACACGTCTGACTCCGTAGACATGCTAATTAGTAGTACATCTCCAAATTCGTACTTTTAGGTCGAAACGGAAAAAGAATAAAACTGGTACAAAGCAAATGACTGCAGCTAGAATCATGAAATTGGGTGTGTGCATTCCACTGTGGACTCAAAACATAATAGATCTGCAAAACTAGTACTTTTCCTATTCTTGGTGTTACAAACATTTTGCGTAAAACTAACTTTTAATGCCCTCTTCCATGACGTGGCACAAATTTTATTTTTTTTTCGTCTTCAATTTTAACGATTGCTTCGAATCCGTTGCGAAACCCTCTATTAGTATAATATTTTTTCTCAGTGTACCTTTCTTTCAGTTCATATATTTTTTTATTGCTGCCAGTTGCATTCGAAACCAAAGGTGATTCATTCCACTCCACTCCACTGATACAACATTCCGCAGCGGCGATAAGGTTACTTTGATTGTCTTTGTCGTGCAAAGAATCTAATGTTTTATATCTTTGTAATTAATAATTACCTCCTCAAGAAGTTCTGAAGAAATTGCGCAACTTTTATTACACTCAATGATGAGGGAGAGCCGTCGGTGGGGAGGTGAGTAAATGGTCATACGGACTTGTCGAGAGTTAAACAAATATGCGTCGTATAAACGTAGCCAGCTTGGTGCTCTAGGAGATATTTCCGCAAAATTGTAATACTCTATCAAATGAGGCGATGAACATGCAAGTATGATTAAATCATTTTAGATATTTGCACGTATTTTGGACAAGGCAATCCACAAGATAATTTCCTAATAAATATTGAATAGAAGAATTAAAAAATTGAATATATTTATATATGGTTCCATCTCTAAAAATTCAATTTATATTGGCCTTTTGATAGTGACAGCTACTATCACCATGTATGATAGCAAATCTATAACGAATGAGTTTTTTTTTAGCTACTCAATAACATACTGACATTATGTCTATGTTGCATATGTTCTCCAAAAACTACATCATGGAATTCTCATTTTCACACTCAAATGTTTATTGGGAGAACACCATTAACTGCATTTCCTTCCTGTGCAGAAATACAAATATACACCCTCACCCCCTCCAACTTTTTGTTTGTTTAGTAAATCCAAATTTTTATTGTACAGCAATAAATGTGAACAATGATAATACAAAAAATTAAAAGCGTTCTATCTGTACTTTGCAGCCATATGCCTTCCATAACAGGCAGCTGACCATGACTCACAGCGAATGGAAGGCCTCTTAGCATATGGCACCAGTTGTGGCATTTTAACAAATATACATTTTTTATCTGTAAATCTGATAAACGCCGACATACTTATCAATTTTAATTTATTAATTAATTTTGTCTTCGATGTAATATGGAATATTCTAGGAATATATTCTAAGAAAGAATAAAGAACTATATCAGCTATTCATTTGATAGCTAAGTTTGATTAAAAAAAAACAGTAAAAAGGTGCGATTTATATGAAAACCAAGGCGCACTAAGGTTGGCTGGTGACAATTAAGACGTAATTTCGGCTACGTGTAGCGATGGCGGACCACACTAGTCTTGAAGGGTCGATGTGACCGATTTTCACGACATGTACTGGAGAACTGTACATAAATTTGAACTGATGTTACCAACTTTCACCAAAGCATTTGCTAGTAGAAAATCGGTTAAAATATGTGGTTTTTAGAGCGCAAACAGTCAAACCGTGAGCGACATTTGTATGGGAGATATATCTAAATCAGAACCGACTTTCTTAAAATTCAAAGACTGAAAATATACCCTAATATTTTGAGTACTGATGCAATTTTTTGAAATGTCCTCCTTATAATAATTTTAAATATTTTATACGAACATTATATAAAGGTGGAGTCGGAGCCGGAGTTTTTATTAGAAATTTCCAGAAAAAAAAATAATAAAATTAAAAAAAAAAATTAATAGCCTGAGACATGTTCTGTGATCACAATTAGAACGATTGATAATTATAAAAAATAAAGTAAAAGTTAATGTTATATTACCCATCAAGTTATGATCACGCTGTGGTGCGGAGCACAACATGTCCGTCCAGCCACCCATCAGCAAATGGTGATGCGAAAGGTTTCAGGTAGAACACAACTCTTTTCAAAAACGCTCTGCGCTGAGATAAAATGTAATTATATATGGGGCATTCCACGACAAATTGGACAGTTAAATAAATATTTTTGATTTCCTCCATTTTATTACATTTTAAGTACCCTCTAAAAAACACCCCTTTGAGTTTTTTCTGATTACTCGTTAAAAAGACTTGCAGTCTTTTACCCATAACATCAATAATGATTTGAATTGGATATTTTTTTAATATTTTTGTTTATTGAAGTGTTATTCAAAAAAAAAAACCGAACTTTATGTACCCTCCACCATGGATTGCATTATACAGTTGCTGTATTATTACAGGAAAATATATATTTTTTAATATAGCCAAACCAAAACAAATACAAATATTGAAAAAATAATTTTATAAATAAATATAATATTTGTATTATTTCAAGCCACGCTAATAATACGTTTACACTATATATATATATCGAAATAATAATTCAAGTCAATTCAAAAAATAACTATTCTTATATTTATATTCTCAAAAAAGCTTAAATACCATAAATGTTGGTAGGCAATGGGTGCTACAGTTGGTTGCATTTCCATTCTTTTTTTCATTCCAATAGTATAAATTTTGAAAATCCATTATCTCACGTAGTGCCAAATAACTTAACGTCAACCAATTTTTGCGTAGAAGTACGAATTTGGAAAAATCTTTTTATTTTGTGTGTCTATGCCATCAGAGGAATGTATACAACGAATTCCACGATTCCAGCTTGGTACCAGGTTGGTACCATTTGTATCCCCTTTTTCAATTGTTACCTCCTCAAGTGTATGACTATATAAAATCTCTTTATTTTACGTGTCTACGCAGATAGAGGGATGTACACACCGAATTTCATCATTCTAGCTGTACTCGTTTAGTTGGTACTATTTTTATCTCTCTGTACCCATTGTATCCATTGACAGTACGAATTTGGAAAATCCATTTTTTTGTGTCTACGCAGTCAGAGGAATGTATACACCAAATTTCATGACTCTAGCTGCGGTCATTTGTTGGTACTATTTTTATCCCCTTTTTCCATTTTAACTCCAAAAAGTATGATTTTCGAAAAATCCGTTTGTTTTATGTGTCTATGCAATCAGAGGAATGTATACACCGACTTTCATTATTCTATGTGCAGCCGTTTGATTGGTACCATTTTTATCCCTTTATTCCCATTTTATCCCTTAAAAGTACGAATTTCGAAAAAATATTTTTATATTATGTATTTACTCCATTAGAGCAATGTACACACCGAATTTCGTGTTTCTAGCTGTTGTCGTTTAATTTGTACCATTTTTATCCCTTTTTCCCCATTTCACCCCCTACGAAAAAAAATTGCTTTATGGTGCACGTTTTTGTTCTAGGGGGAATGCGAGTACCCAATATCAAGTAATTACAAGTAGACATATTGAAATAATATGCTTAAATTCCCTAAAATATTAGGGATTATTATGGGTATTTTTAGTCCTTGTGGGCCGATTTCGCCCAGCTTCAGTCCCAACCGATCTACGAAGACGATCTACCGAAGACGTATTTATGAAAAATTTGGACCTCCTAGCTCCTTTCGTTTAGACGCTAGCGTGCTTCCAACAGACGGGCGGACAGACGGACGGACGGACATGGCTAGATCGTCTTAGAATTTTATGACGATCAAGAATATATATACTTTATAGGGTCTCAGGTCGATATTTCAAGGTGTTACAAACGAAATGACAAAGTTAGTATACCCCCATCCTGGAGGTGGAGGGTATAAAAATGGTACAAACCAAACGGTTGTAGCTAGACATGCGGTGTACACGTCGCTGTATAGACGCAAAAAACTAAAGAGATATATTTATATTCGTACTTTGTAAATAATTTTGCAAACAGTAAAGTAATTTCTTTACAATAGTAAAGAAATACCTAAATTTCCGTAAAAACAAGCATGTAAGCGTTAGTCGGTTAATGAGGGTATATATAAGACCCTCATTCTCAGATATCATATGTATGAAAGTTATAAGGACTTAAGTTTGACTTGGGGTCGTATAATTTATGTGGAAGGTACTGGAAGCTTCGTGGTACATGGTCCAGCTTCTACATTTATAAAAAGTCTGTAAAAAAAAAATCAAATATCAAGTCATGATGGATTCCACGCTCCGGTATGGAAGTTATAAAGAATTTAAGTTTTGCTTGGATAGGGACAATACAAATGTCGCTCCCGATTTGACATTTTCCGCTCTAGAAAAGACATATTGTACCCGATTTTCTTTAAATTTTGAAGAACATCTTATAATCCAACTAGAAACACGTATGCAAAAATTGGGTAAGATCGGTTCAGATTTAGATATAGCCTTTATATAGACTTTTTCCGATCTAAAATCCACATATTGTACCCGATGACTCAAACAACTTCAGAAATCGTGAAACTGATTTGAAAACATACTTAGGGTCTTAAGTCACTCGTTCAATGCGTTACACTTTTCTCTGCCACGAATAATATATACCCTCCTACTCTGTAGAGTGAGGGTATAAAAATTGAAAACACACTCAACATTTTATGGCCGCCTTGCTATATTAACGAAACATTTTCGTTGACACACTTCAAATGACAACTACTAAATACTACAACGAATACTGTCTTAAACTTCCATAATTCCAAGGAATCTTTCATCGTATCACCGAAACTATTTTATGATAAGTTTGCTTAATAAAGCCAAGTGTCTTGTATCAGTCGTTTGATTACCCAGTCCTTCAATCAGGCACCCAATAGATTATTGTTATTACAAATTTATATATATATATATATAAATTTGTAATTTTGTATATATATACATGTAATCCGAAATTCATATGTTTTTCTCTGAAGATTGTCCTATGCAGGGCTACACACACTAACGGACACTCCACGTGGATTCAAAGGAAAGGGGTTTTGAAAAACGTGTTACTTTCTATAGACAACTTTGACAATTTCACATTTCACAAGATAATGCCTCTCTACTTTTTTAGGTGTTGTCGCTGTCATTAGCATTTTAATTCTATATCAACAAACGATTTGTTTCCAACTATAAACTGAGTTATTTGTAACAACAACACAAGTAGAAAATTGTTGCCTGAAATATTTTTGCTCTGCCTTCAAATTAACATTTCAGTTTTGTTTAACACTTAATCAGATGTGTTGACACATTCCATGTTTGGCTATAAATATTTGCAAATGTGTCGACGCTGTAGCTCTCCTTCCGCAAAAGAGCAAAGAGACGAAGAGAGCGCATTTAGAAATGTTGCCCTCTCAATTACCACAACCCAGTATGCACGGTTGAGGCGGTGATATCTCGTTATCAAATAAATGATAAGAATGCCGCCAGTTACCAATAATGTTTTGTTTCAGCCGACTGTGCAGTGCTGTACCTCCTAGTATTTACAACTTGGATATAATCGTGATACGTCTTTGAAAATTAGAATGTTTAAGGTCTTCATATAAAATACACAGCAGTAAGCCCTAAGACAAAAATTCTGAAAAACTGTTCACAATGTTATGCTCATTTATGAGTTTGTTCAGTATATAAGATCTATTATAAATTTAGATGACTAAAATTATGTTGACAATTAGGGTTTGCAACAATAAAATAAAAATAATAAAACATATTAAAATACAATTAAAATTTGATTTTGTTGCATGACTAATAGTGAAATTTGACGTTCATCGTAGTGTTTCAGCAATATTTCTGAACACATCTTATAAAGAGTGATTTTTTTGAGGTTAGGATTTTCATGCATTAGTATTTGACAGATCACGTGGGATTTCAGACATGGTGTCAAAGAGAAAGATGCTCAGTATGCTTTGACATTTCATCATGAATAGACTTACTAACGAGCAACGCTTGCAAATCATTGAATTTTATTATCAAAATGCGTGCTCTGTTAAGAAAGTTCAGAAAGAAAGAAATTGTGTTCAGCGACGAAGCTCATTTTTGGCTCAATGGGTACGTAAATAGGCAGAATTGTCGATTTTGGAGTGAATATCAGCCAGAAGCATTGCAAGAGCTACCAATGCATCCAGAAAAAGTCACAGTTTGGTGCGGTTTATGGGCTGGTGGCATCATTGGACCGTACTTCTTCAAAGATGATGCGAATCGTAACGTAACTGTGAATGGTGAGCGCTACCGTGAGATGATATCCAACTTTTTTTTGCCCAAAATGGAAGAACTGAACTTGGTTGACATGTGGTTTCAACAAGATGGCGCTACATGCCACACAGCTCGCGATTCTATGGCCATTTTGAGGGAAAACTTCGGAGAACAATTCATCTCAAGAAATGGACCGGTAAGTTGGCCACCAAGATCATGCGATTTGACGCCTTTAGACTATTTTTTGTGGGGCTACGTCAAGTCTAAAGTCTACAGAAATAAGCCAGCAACTATTCCAGCTTTGGAAGACAACATTTCCGAAGAAATTCGGGCTACATGCCACACAGCTCGCGATTCTATGGCCATTTTGAGGGAAAACTTCGGAGAACAATTCATCTCAAGAAATGGACCGGTAAGTTGGCCACCAAGATCATGCGATTTGACGCCTTTAGACTATTTTTTGTGGGGCTACGTCAAGTCTAAAGTCTACAGAAATAAGCCAGCAACTATTCCAGCTTTGGAAGACAACATTTCCGAAGAAGTTCGGGCTATTCCGGCCGAAATGCTCGAAAAAGTTGCCCAAAATTGGACTTTCCGAATGGACCACCTAAGACGCAGCCGCGGTCAACATTTAAATGAAATTATCTTCAAAAAGTAAATGTCATGGACCAATCTAACGTTTCAAATAAAGAACCGATGAGGTTTTGCAAATTTTATGCGTTTTTTAAAAAAAAAAAGTTATCAAGCTCTTAAAAAATCACCCTTTACTTAAAATGTACGATCAAAGCGCGATCGTGCAAATCTAACCAAAATATTAAAAAAATTGTGTCATTTGTTTTGAATAATTGTTTGAGTTCTATATTTTATTAATTGATGCTAATGTACACGGAAACGTTCATGGCAATGTGTGAAAAATTAATTAGTGTCTTTTTAAAGATATTGAAAGTACATTTAATATAATACTGTCGAATATAAATATTCGTGATCTTACATTCTACAAAGCATATCTAACAAGTAAGTAAGCTTCAGTGGGCTAAACCGACTTATATTTACCCTCACTCTCAGAGAACATATATACGAAAGTTATAATTAATTAAATTTATCGTAGGCAAGGATAATTTGTGTTCCAAATTTATAAAACAATTGTAAAAACATGATCAAATATGAAGTCGTAGTGGATCCCATGCACCAGTATAGAAGTTATGAAGGATTTAGAGACGATTGTGTAGGAGGTACCAGAAGGGGCGTGGCTAAAGCGTAAATATTTTTTATGTTTAAAGTGATTATAAAAACATTTTCAAATATCAAATTGCAAATGATTTTGACTACCCGTATGGATGTTATGTCGCTTGTAGTCTAACCGAAGTTTATGCCACTTTGTGTGGTAGGTACCAGAAGGGGTGTGGCAATATCGCCCATATTTCATATGAATGTAACCAATATAAAAGCATTGCTAAATATCAAATTGTGTGGGAGGAACGTGCCAATTTCGCCCACCTTCGAACTTAAACTAAGTTTGGGAAAAATATTACCATGTGCAAAGTTTGAATCGATTCCTTAACTCCTTTCGAGAGTTATCGTGTACACCAGCCAGCCAGACGGACGGACGGACATGGCTCAAACACCTTAAAAAGTTGCGAAACGGATTTGGTCCAAACATACTTGGGGTCTTAAATCTTCACTTTACACTTTTTTTCTGTCCCCAATGATATATACCCTCCTACTCTGTAGAGTGAAGGTATAAAAACCAATATTTTTAAAATTCTGAAAAAAATAATGAAAATGAAAAACCTTGGACTGTTTTATGAATACCCCAGAAATAGTTCGGCTATATCTTTTGCCAACTCGGAGCTAGAGCATTATGACCTCTAAAAATCATGATTTTCTCAAAAACGGAGATTATGCTTGAACTTGGATAAAAACAAAGTGGGATAGCAAAGTATGAGAGATTCCGCATCGCATCTCAAAAAGTATTAATTGTCCACCTAGAAAATGTAAGTGGTTGTAGCTAAGATACATACATATTTTGTGAAATTTTTAAAATACCTTTTTGCGAGATATTGCGGCTCAATGATACTGTATAAGAGTGGCTTATAATATTTTTGATTTTTGAAAATGCTGTTCCACATATTCTAACATTACTATAAATATAATTAATGTATACAACGAATTTCATTATTTTAGGTGAAGTCGTTTGAATGGTACCATTTTTATCCCTCTGTTCCCATTTTATCCATTAATAGTACGAACTTGGAAAATACTTTTATTTTATGTATCTACTCAATTAGAGGAACATGTACACGCCGAATTTCGTGTTTCTAGCTGTTGTCGTTTAATATGTACCATTTTTATCCCTTTTTGCCCCATACCCAATATCAAGTAAGTACAAGCAAACATATTGATAAAACATGCCTAAATACTCTAAAATATAAGGATTGTGAGGGATAATGTTTTCCCTTTGGACCGATTTCGCTCGGTTTCAATGCCAACCGATCTACGGCTATAAAACGCATTTATGGAACATTTGGACGTCCTAGTTCCTTTCTTTTAGATGCTAGCGTGCTTTCAACAGACGGACGGACATGGCTAGATCGTCTTAGAATTTTATGACGATCAAGTATATTGAAAGCTGGAACGATGTGACCCGCTTGTAATGTTTGGCAAAAATCAGTTAAACATTTGGGGGCAACATTTGTATTGGGGCTACATCTAAAACTGAACCGATCTTACCCACTTTGACCATAGGTCTTTTTAGTTCGATTATAAAATGTTGTGGCAATTTTAAAGAAAATCATTTTCTTTAAAATTGCCACATGTTTCTAAAGCGGAAAAAGTGAAATAGGGAGCGAAATTTGTATGGGAGCTATATCTAAATCTGAACCGATCTTACCCACTTTTAGCATAAGTGTTTCTAGTTCGATTATAAAATGTTGTGCTAAATTTAAAGAAAATCGGGTACAATATGTGGTTTCTAAAGCGGAAAAAGTGAAATCGGGAGCGACATTTGTATGGGGGCTATATCTAAATCTGAACCGATCTTACCCACTCTCTGAATAGGTGTTTCTAGTTGGATTATAACATGTTGTGCCAAATTTAAAGAAAATCGGGTGCACAATGTGGTTTCTAGAGCGGAAAAAGTCAAATCGAGAGCGACATTTTATGGGGCTATATCTAAATCTGAACCGATCTTATTCGCTTTCATTATAAGTGTTTCTATTTAGCTTATAAGATGTTGAGCAGAATTGAAAGAAAATCGGGTACAATATGTCGTTTGTAGAGCGGAAAAAGTCAAGTCTGAACCGATTTGCCTCAAATTGGTGTATAAAAATAAAGAAACATATATCTTTTAAGATTTAATAATTTTATATTAAACTAGACAATTTGCTGTAAATTCACCAAAAAATTATTTATATTTATATACTACCTCAAAAAAGATACGACTTTTATACCCTCCACCTCCAGGATGGGGGTATACTAACTTTGTCATTCCGTTTGTAACACGTTGAAATAACGACCTGAGACCCTATTAAGTATATATATTCTTGATCGTCATAAAATTCTAAGACGATCTAGACATGTACGTCCGTCTGCCCGTCTGTTGAAAGCACGCTAGCATCTAAAAGAAAGGAGCTAGGATGTCCAAATTTTCCATAAATGTGTCTTAAAGTCGTAGATCGGTTGGGATTGAAACTGGGCGAATTCGGCCCAAAGGGAAATTTTTTTCCCTCACAAGAACTAAAAATACCCATAATAATCCCTAATATTTTAGAGTATTTAAGAATATTCTTTCAATATGACTGCTTGTACTTACTTGATATCGGGTATGCGCATTCCCCCTATAACAAAAACGTGCACCACAAAGGGATTTTTATTCGTAGGGGGTGAAATGGGACAAAAAGGGATAAAAATGGTACTTACTAAACGACAACAGCTATAAACACGAAATTCGGTGTGTACATTCCTCTAACTGAGTAGTGACATAATCTAAAAGTACTTTTTTCAAATTCGTACTTTTAGGGGGTAAAATGCGAATAGAGGGATAAAAATTCACCTAGAATAATGTAATTCGGTGTATACATTCCGCTGATTGCATTGACAAGTAAAATAAACGTATTTTTCAAAATTCGTACTTTTTGGGGTAAAAATGATAAAAGGGGATAAATATAGTACCAACAAAATGACCGCAGTTAGAGTCATGAAATTCGGAGTATACATTCCCCTGACTACGTAGACACAAAAAATAAAAGTTTTTTTCCAAATTAATAATTTCAATGGATACAATGGATACAGAGGGATAAAAATAGTACCAACTAAACGACTACAGCTAGAATGATAAAATTCGGTGTGTACCTCCCTCTAATTGCGCAGACACGTAAAATAAAGAGATTTTAGAAAGTCGTACTCTTATGGGGGTAAAATAGGAAAAATGAGATAAAAATGGTACCAACCAAATGACCGCAGCTAGAATCATGGAATTCGCAAACTAAACCATTTTTTCAAATGCGTACTTTTTACTTTTACGACAAAAATTGGTTAAACCATGAACGTGAGATAATGGATTTTCAAAATTTTTACTTTTGGAATTAAATTAGAATGGAAATAGAACAAACTGAAACACCCAGTATCTACCAATATTTATGGTATTTAAGGTAATATAAATATAAAAATATTTATTTTTTAAATTAACTTGAAGTACTATTTCGATATGTAAACGTATTGGTTGCCTTGCCTTAAAAGCGTGGTTTGAAATAATAAAAATATTATATTTACTTATAAAATTATTTTTTCAATATTTGTATTTGTTTTGGTTTGGCTATATTAAAAAAAATATGTATTTTTCTGTAATATTACTGCACTTCTACGAAAATCGACAGCCTCTGTGGAATGCAATCTATAGTGGAGGGTATACAAAGTTCGGCCCGGCCGAACTTATCGCCATTTTTACTTTACTCTTTTTAAGCGTTGAACTGTTTAACGCCCTATATGTATAATAAGAAGTTTTATTTTTCACGTATAATGGTACATATTATTATTGTGCAATATACAATTATTATATAATAATATAATTATTTTCTATACATACTGCTATACAATTAAATGCAAATTTTCAACATTTAAAATTTTCCTTTAGAACCGTGCAGCGATGGATACAAAAATCTAATTATCTTTTCAAATATTCCACGTCGCTATTTGCCTACCACAACCTATTAAACTATAGTAGGGTACACAGCCCATAGAACACCACCACCATATGTGCGCACGAATGTATATCTTTGTTTGCCCGCTCGGCGATATCTTTGGAACCTCATTATGTGCGCCTATTTTGTGTGTATTAGAAATGATATTTGAGTTATCAGCAAATGATATTGACACTGAAACGCCAAAGAGTGGAGTTGGGCAGGCAGTGTTTATAATTTCCAAGGGTTGGTAAGAAATTTTCAAATTGCGAGAGAGTTATTCGCACAAAAGACGGCCAACAGTATAAACGGTTTTCGTAGACAAAAAAGAAAGAAAGAAAGAAACCGAAAACAAATAGTGTACATAATACAGAAACAACAACAATAAAAACCAAATTAAACAACAACAAATATCGATAAGAAATTGTAATCGGTTTCATACAAACGTAGCTGGCCTTAGCGTGGAATAGTGATAAATATTATTGGCACCACACACTCACACACAAAAAGACGATTTAAGAAAACAAATTTAGTGAAATATAAAAAAGAAATAATAATAAAAAATAAACAATAAATAAAAAATAAATATTATAAAAAAGAAAAACACCAAACTCCGCGTCTCTGGCAGTGATTTCTATGCCAAGTTATGCTGAAATAAATAGAAAATACAACCGACAACTAATTTCAACATTGAAGAGGATATACCCGCCGCTGCTATGGCTAATTTTCAAAGTGATCATGTGAGTGTCAATTGTTGCAAATTGGCGTACCCAGCCAATAGCTAAGATTTGGCCCATAAAATCCTACTCATCCTCGTTAGTGATGTGGCATTTATTGTTATTGATTGTTTCTGTAGTTCTTATCAAGAGTTCAGTTTTTTGTTTTGTTGTTGCGTGATAAAAATTGTCGGAGAAAAAGCGACTGCAAATGGAATCAAAACTATACACTATAGCAACAATAACAACAGCGACAACGACAACAAAATTGTGTTGTTTAAGCAGACTAATACATGGTGTAAGGTGGCCAGATAAAACATAATTATATTGCTCGGGAAAAAATTGCAACCCGGAATTGTCTGTCCCATCAGTATGTGACTGCCCATAAATGATTAGAATGGTGAATCCCCATTTCTAAGTACGTCGATTATATGGTGTGTTCAATTCGTAATCTACTCGTTAACTAAGAGAGAATAGCAAGCAACGTTCTTGCCCAGCTAGTAAACTGTTTTAATTTCCTCAATGATTTTCATGAACATCATGTTCAAATCATATTAAATGTTATTATTATAAACCTAATTATAAAGGGTGATTTTTTAAGAGCTTGATAACTTTTTTTTAAAAAAAAATGCATAAAATTTGCAAAATCTCATCGGTTTTTTATTTGAAACGTTAGATTGGTCCATGACATTTACTTTTTGAAGATAATTTCATTTAAATGTTGACCGCGGCTGCGTCTTAGGTGGTCCATTCGGAAAGTCCAATTTTGGGCAACTTTTTCGAGCATTTCGGCCGGAATAGCCCGAATTTCTTCGGAAATGTTGTCTTCCAAAGCTGGAATAGTTGCTGGCTTATTTCTGTAGACTTTAGACTTGACGTAGCCCCACAAAAAATAGTATAAAGGCGTCAAATCGCATGATCTTGGTGGCCACTTACCGGTCCATTTCTTGAGATGAATTGTTCTCCGAAGTTTTCCCTCAAAATGGCCATAGAATCGCGAGCTGTGTGGCATGTAGCGCCATCTTGTTGAAACCACATGTCAACCAAGTTCAGTTCTTCCATTTTTGGCAACAAAAAGTTTGTTAGCATCGAACGATAGCGATCGCCATTCACCGTAACGTTGCGTCCAACAGCATCTTTGAAAAAATACGGTCCAATGATTCCACCAGCGTACAAACCACACCAAACAGTGCATTTTTCGGGATGCATGGACAGTTCTTGAACGGCTTCTGGTTGCTCTTCACTCCAAATGCGGCAATTTTGTTTATTTACGTAGCCATTCAACCAGAAATGAGCCTCATCGCTGAACAAAATTTGTCGATAAAAAATTTCGAACCGAACACTGATTTTGGTAATAAAATTCAATGATTTGCAAGCGTTGCTCGTTAGTAAGTCTATTCATGATGAAATGTCAAAGCATACTGAGCATCTTTCTCTTTGACACCATGTCTGAAATCCCACGTGATCTGTCAAATACTAATGCATGAAAATCCTAACCTCAAAAAAATCACTCTTTACTAAGAAAAAGTGATTTTGTAAAAATTAAATGAAAATGCCCAACATTGTTGGAATTGTTTCATTACCCTTCAAAATGGTTTCAATTCAATTGACAAAGATTTCCTTTTATTTAAAAAAAAGTTTCATTTATTTTTGAAGAAGTTTCATTTCATCTCAAAAGTTTTCGTTTGATTATGAAAAGGTTTCATTTCATTTGAATTGCGACATGTTTGATTTAATGTGAAAATAGATTCATTTAATTTGAAGATGTTGCCAGAAGTTACGACTCTTTATACTTGGGACTTGTTTTATACGGTATGCGGTTCCTCGGAATCCAGCATAACAAATATTCTACTTCCATACATAAACTGAGGATGTGTTCCAACATTTTCAGAAACCACATAAAATCAAATGAAAAAGCTTAAATCGCGTAAATAGCTAGAACAAATCCATTTTATGGCATATTTTTTCCATAAAAATGAAGATACAATCTTACTTAACACATAAACACTATACTTAATAATAAAGGGTGTTTTTTATTGGGGTATAGAACTTTAAGTTGGCATCACTTTTTTAACTGGCGGCCATTTTGTCAGCTGTCAAGTGATTAATATTTAGTTTGGTTTGCCATTTCATCATTAACAGGTTGACAAAAGAACAACGCTTGCAAATCGTGCAAATTTATTTCGAAAGTAATGGTTCAGTTCGCGAAGTTCACCGCAAGCTCCGTCCATTTTATGGTCGACATAATCGTCCATCAGAGCAATTAATTCGGTTAACCGCATAATTTCGCGGAATGGACCTGTCAATTGGCCACCAAGATCGTGTGATTTGACACCATTGGATTATTTTCTTTGGGGATATGTGAAGTCGCTCGTCTACGCCAACAAACCAGAAACGTTAGGGGACTTGGAAGCCAACATTCGTGGCGTTATTGCCAACATACGGCCCCGTATGCTAGCTAAAGAGTGATTTTTTTGAGGTTAGGATTTTCATGCATTAGTATTTGACAGATCAGGGATTTCAGACATGGTGTCAAAGAGAAAGATGCTCAGTATGCTTTGACATTTCATCATGAATAGACTTACTAACGAGCAACGCTTGCAAATCATTGAATTTTATTACCAAAATCAGTGTTCGGTTCGAAATTTTTTATCGACAAATTTTGTTCAGCGATGAGGCTCATTTCTGGTTGAATGGCTACGTAAATAAACAAAATTGCCGCATTTGGAGTGAAGAGCAACCAGAAGCCGTTCAAGAACTGTCCATGCATCCCGAAAAATGCACTGTTTGGTGTGGTTTGTACGCTGGTGGAATCATTGGACCGTATTTTTTCAAAGATGCTGTTGGACGCAACGTTACGGTGAATGGCGATCGCTATCGTTCGATGCTAACAAACTTTTTGTTGCCAAAAATGGAAGAACTGAACTTGGTTGACATGTGGTTTCAACAAGATGGCGCTACATGCCACACAGCTCGCGATTCTATGGCCATTTTGAGGGAAAACTTCGGAGAACAATTCATCTCAAGAAATGGACCGGTAAGTTGGCCACCAAGATCATGCGATTTGACGCCTTTAGACTATTTTTTGTGGGGCTACGTCAAGTCTAAAGTCTACAGAAATAAGCCAGCAACTATTCCAGCTTTGGAAGACAACATTTCCGAAGAAATTCGGGCTATTCCGGCCGAAATGCTCGAAAAAGTTGCCCAAAATTGGACTTTCCGAATGGACCACCTAAGACGCAGCCGCGGTCAACATTTAAATGAAATTATCTTCAAAAAGTAAATGTCATGGACCAATCTAACGTTTCAAATAAAGAACCGATGAGATTTTGCAAATTTTATGCGTTTTTTTTTTTAAAAAGTTATCAAGCTCTTAAAAAATCACCCTTTATATTCGAGCCAGCCGCGGCGGCCACATGCCCGAAATCATATTTAAACATTAATGGCATAAAATTATCCTTCCAATAAAGCCAAATTGATGGACATTAAAACGATTTTCTTGTGTTTTATTTCAATTCGAAATTCTATACCTCAATAAAAAAACACCCTTTATAACCATATGACAATACCAAATACAGACGTAGTTAAATATTTGGGAATTTATTTAGATAAATTCCTCTACTTCAACTATCATGTTGTTAAAGCTATAGATAAGGCAGGAATGGCTTTTTTCGTCTGCAAACACTATTTTACTCGAAACACCTAAGAGCGAGAATAAAAATGTTAATCAGTATCAGTCGTCAATAAGACCTATCTCGACATACGGATGCCCAATCTGGTTTACTATATCGCCATCTTTTATGGAGCGGATACGCCGTTTCGAACGTAAATGCTTTAGAGTTTGCACTTCTATGTACAGGTCCCCACAAAGCAATTTTCAAAATTTCTTTTCGAACTCAAAATTATACAATGCGGCCAATATAATCAGGATCGATAACTTTATCATCAGCCTAATCAGAAATCATATCGCAAGATGTACACAATGTATTGAATTTAATTTAATAATGGCACCATTTCATACTGATGAAAGCTACATAAAATCTTCCATTTTGAATGGATTCGTTCCACCGGAAGCCTTTGTGTTTCTAGATAAAAAAATGCATTCAAAATGAGAATGGCGTCCCGTTTTTCTATCATTTATATAGGCGGGCAAATATAAAATCTATAGATCATAAAAGAAATGATATGATAAGTGTAATCAAAAAGTGAATATGAGGCAGCAATCTTCAAAAATATTAGGTTATTATCAATCGTCATTAGAGAGAAACATTTTCTCTCAGAGCCGATTTCGCCTGTTTGCATTTTTTATTCCAGACCAATTGTTTGACGTCATAGTGGAATGCATACACATAATTTCATGTTTCTAGCTACAACTGTTTCCTCGGTACCAGTTTTATTTTATTTTAATTTCGACCTTGAAAGTACTAATTTGGGGAAGTACTCTTTTTTTGCTTATCTACGCAGTCAGACCAATGTAAACAAAGATTTCGTTTGCTTGATACCAATTTCATCCCGAATATCGAAAGATATCTTTATTTTTCGCGTCTACTCAGTCTTAGCAATATACACACCGAATATCACTATTCTAACTGAAACCGTTTGGTTGGTACTATTTTTATCCCCTTCCGTACAAATTTCGTACTTACCCCCTAAAAGTACAAATTTAGAAAAATTCCTTTATGCTTCGCGTTTACACAGTCAGATGAATGTATACCCTGAATTTGATGATTTCTATTTCAGCGGTTTAGGTAGTACCATTTTTATCCCTCTTTGAGATGTGCATTCCAAATTTCATGTTTCTAGCTGTTATATTATCATTGGTACCATTTTTATCCCTTTTTCTTCTTATTTGGCCCTCTAAAAATTTTATTTACTTTTTGGCGTTTTTGCGCCACAAGAAGAATGTACGCAACAAATTGCTTGTGAATATAAATCAGAAATTGAAAAAAGCCTAAAAAATCTAAAAATTAGGGGTATTTTCAGTCCTTGTTAGGGAAAATGTTTTCCCTCTGGGCCGATTTCGTCCACTTTCAATCCCCCACCTATCTGCAACCATAAGACACATTTAGGAGAAATTTGAACTTTCATTCGGAAGCTAGCGTACTTTCAACAGACGGACGGACGGACGGACAGACGGGCATGACTAAATCGTCTTAGAATTTTACCAGGACCCAGAATATATATACGGTATTACAAACGGAATGACAAAGTGAATATACCCCCATCCTGGAGGTGGAGGGTATAAAAACGTGCATCATAAAGAGATTTTTATTCGTAAGGGGTGAAATGGGGCAAAAAGGGATGAAAATGGTTCATATTACACGATAACAGCTAGAAACACGAAATTCGGTGTGTACATTCCAAATTCGTACTTTTAAGGGATAAAATGCGAATAGAGGGATAAAAATGGTACCCACCAAACGGCTGAAATTCGGTGTCTACATTCCTCTGATTGCGTAGACACGTAAAATGAACGGATTTTCGAAATATATATATATATATATCCCCTTTTTTCCATTTTAACCCCAAAAAGTACGAATTTCGAAAATCCGTTCATTTTACGTGTCTACGCAATCATATATATATATATATATATATATATATATATATATATATATATATATATATATATATATATATATCATGAAATTCGGAATATATATTCCCTGCGTAGACACGAAAAATAAAAGGTTTTTTTTCAAATTCGTACTTTCAAGGGATACAATGGGTACAGAGGGATAAAATAGTACCAACTAAACGACTACAGCTAGAATGCTGAAATTCGGTGTGTGCATCACTCTATTTGCGTCGACACGTAAAATAAAGAGATTACAGAAATTCGTACTCTTAAGGGGGTATATAAAGGGTATTAAATCTTAAGGGCCGATGTTGATTTTGAATAAAACAAAAATTAATTAGGAAATTATTGTCATTTCTTTTTATTATGATAATATTAGTATGGTTCAATTATGTATGGAACAAAATATAGGCCAAATGGCCGCCGACACACCTCCATCCGATGGTCCAAATTTTCGATGACGCTGAGGCATAATTGAGGTTCTATGCCGTTAATGTGCCGAATTATCTCATCCTTTAGCTCTTGAATTGCTGCTGGTCTATCGACGTACACCTTTTCTTTCAAATAACCCCTAAGAAAGAAGTCTAACGGTGTCAAATCACATGATCATGGCGGCCAATTGACATGGCCACCACGTGAGACAACACGGCCATTGAATTTCTCCCACACAAGAGCCATTGTTTCGTTAGCTGTGTGGCAAGTGGCACCGTCCTGTTGAAATCACATATCGTCCACATCCATATTTTCTAATTCGGGCCATAAAAAGTTCGTTATCATCTCACGATAGCGAAGACCATTCACAGTAACTGCCTGACCGGCCTCATTTTGGGAAAAATACGGCCCGATAATATCGCCAGCCCATAAACCGCACCAAACAGTCACTCTTTGTGGGTGCATTGGTTTTTCGACAATCACTCTTGGATTATCATTCGTCCAAATGCGGCAATTCTGCTTATTGACGAATCCACTGAGGTGAAAATGTGCCTCATCACTACAGATGATATGCACGATATGCATTTTGATTTGAACGCCCATTTCCTGAATTCGCCTGAATAACTTTAACACGTTGCTCGATTGTATATCTTTCCATGGTTCAAATTGAGTTAGTCTGAAATGGAGAAATGTAAAATGAAATGCAGAAAAAACTTGACGTTTAGGTGTGGATCACATTCAACATCGGCCCTTACAATTTAACCACCCTTTATATATATATATATATATACAGAGGTGGCCAAAACATATGCAACTAATGGTGACTTACATTAAAAGGCTCTGTATGTTTGAAAATTTGAATCACAAAGTATTAATACAGCGTTGAGATTTCAAAAAAAATACAAAATTCGCATATTCTGTTATAATTTCTTTGTTATCGGCATTTTTATCGATAAATATAAAAATTGGTCTGGACAAAACATATGCAACTCGACAACTTTGTTCTAAAAAACGTCATTTTTGAAATTTTTATACACTCCACGAGAGTATTATTAAATTTTTTTTATTAAAATAGAATTTGTATGAAATGGCATGCGATAAATTCGGATCATAGCTCATACAACGGATTTTGATTGGTTATTTTTGTGGAATATAACACAGATACATTGTCCAGAAATTCAATATTCATAAAAGTTAAATATTTCGAATTATTTCTAATTTTTTTTTAATTAAAAAATTTGTTTATACACCGAGGTGGTTGATCGCGTAAAATAAGTGGTTGGACTGACAATTTTATGAACAGACTTGTGAAAAACGGCTCATTTTTCTCTTCCTATAAGCGAAAAAAATATATATATTTATTATATTATATAATATATATACATATAAATAAATAATATATATATAAGTTCAGGAAAAAGTAGGTTATTATTTTTTTCCATTTTTTGTAGTGTGCAATTGCACATTTATAGGGTTTTGGGAGAAATCAAAAATATCGTATGATTTGACTTGCCTGAATTTAGCTTGGTTGCAAATATTTCTGTATTATCGGCGTCAGTCACTGACATACCTGCTGTAAATATCGTGTTCATTATTTTCCAGAATCATTTCAAATAATACCGTAGTTCCGACTTTGAATTTTACATAAAAGTGTCTTTGTATGAAGTAATTTATGAAGACGAAAATAAACTTGAGCTGCTTGAAGCTTTTTGATGTTGAACAACAAACGATCCTGCGAAATTCTGTCGAAAGCTTGTTGGATGTATAGAAATATCGCCGAACAATACCTTTTGTCTGTAAAGTATCAGTTATGATGTTGTTGTATAGATGACTTTGCTTTGGAGTATTATGTTTATGCCTGAAACCAAACTGTTGCTCAGGAATAATATTTCGTCTCTCTATTATGACCAACAGTCTTCTAAGAAATATTTTGGAATCGCAATAACTTCAGCAAATTTCCGGTGGGAGTGAAAGTGATCCAGCCTCAAAATAGAGTTGTAAAGAGGTGTTAAAAATCTAAGAGGCAAAGTTTGAGGTGGCGAATTCTCTAAAAATTCAGATATTCCTGTTCAAGCAGAAAGCAAAGCTCACATCGATTATTTCGTGCTTAGATTTATTTATTTACTCCATAAATGGGTGATTGTTATTTTCGAAATCACTTAACATCTGTTCAAGATCCGTACACGCTCTGTTGAACAAGCGTTTGTCGTTTGGACGTTTTGTTTTCCATTTTTTTTTCAAAGTCTCTTCTTATACCCTCACTCTACACAGTACGAGGGTATATATCATTTGGGACAGAAAAAAAGCGTTTCGCATCGAAGGAGTGACTTAAGACCCTAAGTATGTTTCAACCAAATCCGTTCCACGATTTTTTAATTTGTTTGAGCCATGTCCGTCCGTCTGGCTGGCTGATGTACACGATAACTTTCTAAAGGTGTTAAGGAATCCGTTCACACTAAGGAATTTTCCAAAACTTAGTTTAAGTTCGAAGATGGGCGAAATTGCCACGGGCCTTCTGGGCCCTGCCTCACAAATTGCCCAAATTCCTATGATAAACTGAAACCAATGTAACTTCCTCACTGATATTCGGAATTGGCTATAATTTGGTGATTGATAAAGTTTTTGTAATTACTTTAAACATACAAAAATGGCGGATATTGTCACGCCCCTTCTAATACATCCCACACAAATCACCCTACAATACCTAAAATTAAAGCTGTTATAACATCGGATGATCGGAATACTATGATACGATGATATTTGACCATGCTTTACAAAAGTTGCATTCAGATGGAATATGAACGATATTGCCGCACCCCTTGTGGTACATCCCACACAAAGTGGCATAAACTTTGTTTACAATAAAACCAAAACAAAAATCATTTGCAATTTGATATTTAAATTCTTGTTATAATCATTTTAAACCTATATATATATATATATACATATATAAGTCGGTTTAGCCGACTGACGTTTTCATATTTTATCAAGTTTATACAATTATTAAGCTAAGCCCAATTGACACAAAATTCTAGTACTTCCCACAAACATACTCCGGCGCTAAGCAAAATTTAAGTCCTTGCATACACATGTTCCCTGAGAGTGAGGGTATATATAAATCGGTTTAGCCGATTGACGTTTTCTTAATTTTTTTTGTTTCAGCGTTGTTTGATTAGTGATCGATTTTAACTGACTTTATGGGTTTTTGCATGTAATACATTACACTGCAGATAAAACTTATACCACAAAAATCGGTGAATTTACGCACACTCCTTGAAATATCGAGCTGATGCCCTGTAAGTCATATATGTTCAAAACGATCGATAAAAATGTTATGTTTTCTGTTTTTACCACAAAATGTATTGTCTTATAAATTGAATAAATTCTCATAGATGTTGTCATACCCTTGCTATATGTCTTTGTAATAAAACCTTTTTAAAAACCTGACCACCCCACCTCACTGGCACTGCGTTTCAAGTTGACAGTTTGGTTCTTAATTAACAATTAGTAAAGCGTGACACACTTGAGCATACTTAAACTTTTGATATTTTCCTAAATGCTTTGTTGGAACAAAACAATTACCAAGTTTTTAAGATAACAAATCTTAGAGAATTTCCCACAGCTCTTATCGGGAAAGTTCTTTGTTGTTTTGCAACAACAATCGAAATATTGGATTAACAAAGTTATAGTAATATATTAAAATATTTCATCGTGTTGCCATGTAGAAAAGTTTGAAAAATGTTTTAAAATTTTGAAAAATCGATAGCCCTGCAAATATTATATTTGACAAATCGACTTACTCCTTCTACTGCAATTTTCCATACATGATGGTCGTAGTTAATCACAGGTGGATATGATCGATGATGTGGCGCCTGCTCATGCTCTTCGAAATTGTGAAGATATTGTTTGTCATAAACCGAAACCATACATCTGAGAAAGTTCTTTTATTAGGGATTGGATTTTACTCAGATTTGGGAATGCTAAAAATGAGTTTTTGACAGTTGATCAAATTTTCCATAGGACACTTCAGGCAGGAATGTCCGGAGTCAATTTCGAACGAAAATTTTAAAATCAGCACTTGTGGAATTACCTCATGCCTAATGAAAAATGTTCCTCATTGTTCACTGTTTTGAAAAAAAATCCAGTATCAGTATGTATACTACTTTTTGACTATGCCAGCTATTTACCTCTTATCAATGAAATATTAATTTATTAAACGTTTGCCGTATATTCAAAATACGTATATGATCATGAAGTCATCATTATGATTCTCGCATAAATATAGAAGTTAACACATTGTATTCAATTTATCATATATTTCGTGCATGATTATGCGATTCTTATAAATTCTATTGTTTATTTAAACTTTATAATCGTAAATCTTGTGATAAGAATTGAAACGACAAAAACTAAACTATCGTTAACAGCAATACATATAAAGTGGTCACAATCTTATCGCAAGTGGGAGGATCCGCCCATTACAAGCCGTCGATAGTTTAATAAAAGGTATTGTCTCACTGCACGGGACCAGACTGACAATCGCGTTATCACTTCAACAGAAGAAGATGACTAAATATAGAAGAAACCCTTAAATGCCTGAAGTGCTTGAACGTTGTGATTTGTTGAGGGAATATTTGTCGGGTAGAAGTGGTATCAGCAAAATCAATGTGGATTTAGTATCGACATTTACATTAGATTCCAAATAAATCTAAATTAAATAATATATCAATAATCATTTATGGATTTTAAATATCAATAGAAAAGAAACTTCTATTTGATTAGGCTGACATGATTCGTAGGTTTTTGTGTGATTTACATTTATTTAAGATAAGATTAATATATATGTCCGATCACGCCATCTTTCAGTTGACGTGGCTACAAAGTCGAAAAGGTAATATGTGGGAATCATTGCCTATATATATATACGGCCCACATTTCTTGAAAAAGTGATAGAAAATTTGACTTCCAGAATGCACCACATCAGCTGCGGCACCCTCGTGCACCAAAATACATTTAAATGATAGACGAAGTATTTATTCAAACTTCATTATACACTCCACGAGAGTATTATGGCTTTGTGCATTTGTTTGTAACACCCAAAAGGAAGCGGGATAGACCCATTGCTAAGTATACCGATCGACTTAGAATCACTTTCTGAGTCGATTTAGCAATGTCCGTCTGTCCGTCTGTCTGTCCATCTATTGTTGTAATCAAACTGCAGGTCGCAATTATAGTCCGATCTTAACAAAAATTGCCACAAGTAAGTTTTGTGGATCAAGGACGAACGCTATTTAATTTGAGGCAAATCGGTTCAGATTTAGATATAGCCCCCATACAAATGTCGCTCCCGTTTTGACATTTTCCGCTCTAGAAACCACATATTGTACCCGATTTTCTTTAAATTTGGCACAACATCTTATAATCCAACTAGAAACACATATGCAGAAATTTGGTAAGATCGGTTCAGATTTAGATATAGCCCCCATACAAATGTCGCTCCCGATTTGACATTTTCCGCTCTAGAAACGACATATTGTACCCGATTTTGTTGAAATTTGACACAACATCTTACAATCCAACTAGAAACACCTATGCAGAAATTCGGTAAGATCGGTTCAGATTTAGATGTAGCCCCCATACAAATGTCGCTCCCGATTTGACATTTTCCGCTCTAGAAACCACATATTATACTCGATTTTCTTTAAATTTGGCACAACATCTTATAAACCAACAAGAAACACATATGCAGAAATTATGTAAGATCGGTTCAGATTTAGATATAACCCCCATACAAATGTCGCTCCCGATTTGACATTTTCCGCTCTGGAAACCACATATTATACTCGATTTTCTTTAAATTTGGCACAACATCTTATAAACCAACAAGAAACACATATGCAGAAATTATGTAAGATCGGTTCAGATTTAGATATAACCCCCATACAAATGTCGCTCCCGATTTGACATTTTCCGCTCTGGAAACCACATATTATACTCGATTTTCTTTAAATTTGGCACAACATCTTATAAACCAACAAGAAACACATATGCAGAAATTATGTAAGATCGGTTCAGATTTAGATATAACCCCCATACAAATGTCGCTCCCGATTTGACAATTTCCGCTGTAGAAACTACATATTGTACCCGATTTTCTTTAAATTTGGCACAACATCTTATAATCCAACTAGAAACACCTCTGCAAAAATTGGGTACGATCGGTTCAGATTTAGATATAGCCCCCATACAAATGTCGCTCCCGATTCGACATTTTCCGCTCTAGAAACCACATATTGTATCCGATTTTCTTTAAATTTGGCACAAAATCTTATAATCCAACTAGAAACGCCTATTCAAAAATTGGGTAAGATCGGTTCAGATTTAGATATAGTCTCCATACAAATGTCGCTCCCGATTTGACATTTTCTGCTGTAGAAACTACATATTGTACCCGATTTTCTTTACATTTGGCACAACATCTTATAATCCAACTAGAAACACCTGTGCAAAAATATGGTAAGATCGGTTCAGATTTAGATATAGCCCCCATACAAATGTCGCTCCCGATTTGACATTTTCCGCTCTAGAAACCACATATTGTATTCGGTTATTTTAAATTTGGCACAACATCTTATAATCCAACTAAAAACACCTATGCAAAAATTGGGTAAGATTGGTTCAGATTTAGATATAGCCCCCAAAAAATGTAGCTCCCGATTTGACTTTAGCCGCTTTAGAAACCACATATTGTACTCGATTTTCTTAAATTTTGCACAACAGCTTATAATTCAAGTAAAAAACCTATGGAGAAAGTGGCTATGATCGGTTCAGATTTAGATATAGCGCAAATACAAATGTTGCTCCCAAATGTTTAACCGATTTTGGCCAAACTATACATATTATATTGCACCTATTTCGTTCCAGATTTCAATATACCCCATACAAATGTACTTTCCGATTTAACATTTTTTTGTCAAACACACACATTTACAGGATGTAAAAATCCTGCCCGTTTTCACATTTTCACCGAATTAAATTGTATTCGGATAGAAAGTGGAGTGTATCATAGAGTCGGTCCCGCCCGACTTTAGCCCTTCCTTACTTGTTTTCATATTATTATATTCCTTCATGGTCGTCAAAAAGGGTTCAAAGGAAGCAAACTTAGTTCTATGAAAAGGAATATTAACAAATATATCAAGCTTTAAACATCTAGGTCAAAACAAATAAGACTAAACAAAAACAAGTAAGGAAAGGCTAAAGTCGGGCGGGGCCGACTATATAATACCCTACACCACTCCCAGCATATATACCTCGCTTTGATTACTAAACCCAGGTATTTCATGGGTGCAATTTTATGTAGTTCGTATAAATTATACAGTATACCATAAATTAATCTTTAGTCAAATTTAACGAATATTGTAAAATTGATGAATTTAAATTATAATTATGTTGCTCATTCATATGATGGACCCATATACAAACAAAATTGGTGTCATGCCATCTCATTGTAGATGCGCCTTTTGAAAAATATAACAATTATTTTCATCAAGATTGGCTGTAATAAGTGAATCCAGAGTGTATCGATAAATAGGAAGGTGCATATGAGGGGTGACAATATATTTACGTAATGGTCCACTTATATGGTCCATGGTAATATGAACCCAGCAAACAAAATTGGAAGTTCCGTAGGAATTACATCTCAAATCCAAATGTGCATTTTTCACCGCAGGCGGACAGACGGACGGACGGACAGACAGACATCGGTAAATCGATTCAGCTGGTGATTCTAAGCCGATCTGTACACTTAAAGGTGGGTCTAGCTCGATTACAAACATTTGGCGGAAAACTAACTTATAATGCCCTAGTCCACGAAGTGGTGTAGGGTATAATGAATCATCAATAAGACTACAAATTAATTTATACAGAAATAATTTTGAACTCTGTGATTTACGGTTTCTAAAAGACTCAAGTGGATTAGTCGGCACACTGACTAAAGTTAAATTTATAACTTTTTTCTGTAACCGCTCAATGCGACTACAATAAATGCCATAAAAAGGTTTCAACATAGGACCATATTTATATATATATTTATAAATGAATCTGTGTAAGTTTGACCGATATTCTTGAAATTTTCACTGCATGTTTATGCTGAACCGGTGGTGCAAAATTGGCTATATACATCTTTGATATTTTCAGTGGGCGTGGCACCTCCCACAAAATTCGGAGTATAGTTGCAGCGAGAGTCTTGAATATTTTTGAGAAACTTCACTAATTGTTAGTCTGCATCGTTCTGCCAATAATGGCCGGTATTGGAAAAGTGGGCGTGGCATCTCCCATAAGAAGTTAAAACCTATTATCGAATATATTCGTTTCATAGAAAGCTACAACATTGAAGTTGAAGCGTAGTTGTGCCAAAAATGGCCGATATTGGAAAAGTTAGCGTGGTACCTCCCATACGAAGTTAAAACCTATTATCGAATATATGACACCTAGAGTGCTGATATTGTGTGTGAGTAGATCAAGTGTAAATAGTTGGATGGAGATGGTCGGAAAGTGTCCGTGACCCTTACCATACGAAATTAAAACCTGTTTTAGAGTATATTCGACACCGAGACTTCTAAATTGTTGTGTGAGTTAATTTAGTTGTAACCTATTTAGACAATATACAAATGGGCGGGATTTAAAAGATAAGGATATCAAAATATTTTTTTAAAATTACACATTTTTTTGGAATTTCTTTGCACAATAGTAAACAAAGTTTAATGCATTACGTGCATTAGCCAATTTACAAATTGACCTATAATTAAAAATGTCCCTCTTTGGGCTATATTTATTAATGGTATTAATAGAGAAGATATTCAGAATCTGTAATATTTTTACACTTGATAAAGTTTTTATAATCACTTTGAGCGTAGAGTTTGACAAGCCCCTTCTAATACCTCCCACACAAATCACTCTAACCTACGTAAAATTAAAATCGATGAATACTGTGAAACTTGACCCTTTACAAATCTACGATGCTGTACACAACTGGAATATGGGTGATATTGCCACACCATTCAAATTGACATAAATTTTAGTTAAAATAAAACGTATATAGATAATTGGAGTCAGTTGCAATTTTATATTAGAAAATATTTTTATAATCACATTACCCCCAACAAAATATTTATGCTTTTGCCACGCCCCTTTCAATACCACCCACATACAATTATTTTCTTTATAACTTCTATATCAGTGCGTGAAAACCGTTTTGAGTTGGAATCTGATCATGTTTTTACCACTGTTTGTACACTCCACGAGAGTATTATGTCTCTGTGCATTTGTTTGTAACACAAAAAAGGAAACGTGTATTACACAGATCGGCTTAGAATCGCTTTCTGAGTCGATTTATCAATGTCTGTCTATCTGTCTGAACATCTGTCCTTGTAAACAAAGTACAGGTCGCAGTTATTGTCCGATCCTCATGAAAATTAGCAAAATTAAGTCTTGCTGGCCAAGGATAGACGCTATTTAAGTTGAGGCTAATCGTTTCAGATTTAGATTTAGCCACCATACAAATTTTGCTCGCTATTTGACGTTTTGCGCTCTCGAAACCATATATTTTGACAGATTTTCTTCAAATTTGGCACAACACCTTATATCTGAACTAGAAACATCTCTGGTGAAGACGATTCAAATCGGTTCAGATTTATATATAGCTCCCATACAAATGCCTCTCCAGATTTGACTTTTTCCGCTCTAGAAGCCACAGCTTTTAACGCATTTTATTCAAATTTTGCACAACAACTTATATTTCAACTAGAAACATCTATGGTGAAGTGAATCTGAAGTGATTCAGATTGGTACAGATATATATAGCTCCAATACAAAATTCGATATGGATTTGACTTTTTCCGCTCTAAAATCCAGATAATTTAACCGATTTTCTAGATATTTGGCACCGTTAGTCTTATAATTGATCTAGTAACATCTATAGTAGACGTGGGTAAGATCGGTACCTACTTTGACAGAATACTTTTAAATAATTTTGCAATGGGGTAGAAAGTGGACGGTATCCCCGACCGACTTTAGCCTTTTCTTACTTGTTTTTAATATAATAACTTGATTTTAGTATATTAGTACGCCTACCAAAAGAGAGATGATTTCACAAAGTTTAGCAATTAGCAACAAATGTAGCAATTAATAGCTACCTGAAGTGGAAAATTGTCTGAAGGAAAAGAAATTTTAGAAAAGAACAGAATATCATTCGCATAAATTAGATAATTAGTAGCCTTGAAGATAATTGGCGTTTTTAGTTTTTTATTTCCTCGTCCTGTTGCCCTTTCCAAAGGATAACATTTTCCAAAAATTATTATACCCTACACCACTTCGTGGACTAGGGTGTTATAAGTTAGTTTTCCGCCAAATGTTTGTAACACCAAGAAATAATCGAGCTAGACCCACCTTTAAGTATACGGATCGGCTTAGAATCACCAGCTGAATCATCCGTCTTTAGCCTTTCCTTACTTGTTTGGGAGATGCCTATATATGTCCATACTTTGGTATAACCCAAATAGGCCCCCTTCTGCTCTATTACAGCTCTAGAAACTACATCTTACATCGGATCTTCATCAAATTTTGCAGATCATTATATGTTTCAACTAGGAATTCCTACCGTGAATGAGAAATATATAGGCGCATGTTTTTGCACAGGCCTCAAGTGTTATAGGCCGCCTTCAAATGCCCATCCAATTCATCCTATTACGGCTGTATAATCTGTATTTATCATTGGATCTTGATTATTTTTTGTCATTCCGTTTATAACACCTTGAAATATTCATCGGATATATATTTTGTATATAAGGACTGAAAATAACCTAATATTTAGACTATTTAAGCAAATTTTTGAAAATTTATGATTTTTATACACATGAAATTTGTTTCGGACCTTCCTCTAGTAACGTGTAATAAGCAAAAAGTACATAAAAGATTTTGCGGGTGAAATAGGACAAAAGGGATAAAATGGTACCAATGATACGACATCAACTAGAAAGTTGTCTGTCGGTGTCTACATCCCTATAATTATGTATACACGTGAAATAGACAGATTTTTCGAAATTCAATAAGTGAAGAGAACACAAATGGTACCATCCAAACCGCTGAAGTTGAACTAATAAAATTCGGTGTGTTCATTTATCTGATTGCGTAGACGCGAAACATAAGGGATTTTTTCGAAATGTGTACTTTTAGGCGGAAAATGCGCCGAAAGGGTTAGAAATGGTACCAATCAAACGATTGCAGTTAGAATAGTGGAATTCGGTGTGTACATTTCTGTGACTACGTAGACATGAAAAATAAACATATCTTTCGATATTCGTACCTTTAGCATCAAAACGGGATAAAATTGGTACCAAGAAAATGGATGTACCTAGAACCATGAAACTAAATGCGTTCATTCCAAAATGGGAGAGTCTTTTTACTTGTGTAATATTCGCATTTGGTATTTTTATATGGAATCCGACCCGGTCTAGTGTATATATTAACCTTTTTAATCGACTGAAAATTACTTACTTATTTTCCTAGTATATCACTGCACTTCTATGTAAACGGCGGATGATATTGTGAAATGCACTCCATGGTAGATGATACATAAGATTCAGACCGACTGAACTTGACGCCTTGTTTTCTATTTTTCAAACTTAGTGGGTCAATATAATCTGTCCTACTTTCGAGATGACAGTATACAAGAGTAATTATTACACCATTATATGAAGATGTGTTAATTTGTATCTATATACGATCGTCCACAGGATCTATGTTATGGATGCCGCAAGAAGGCAACATTATGTGACAAAATGTTTGAACAAAGTTTTAATAATGTATGACAGTTTTCCATAGTCTTGAAACCATAAATAGTTTGCTATTTATTAAGATAAGAACTACGAATGTACAGACATAGTAATTATACCCAACTGAGAATAAATACCCACCCTTTTTGGAAAAGAAGTGAATCATCATGGATATATTTTCATTAAACAATTCCATTTATTGCAATATTATCGTAAAAATAAATTATTTCTATTAAGATAATTTTATTTTGATGGTTAAAGACTACTTTTATTGTTATATGCAAGACGTATTTATTATTATTTATATAAGGCAAACACAAATTGGGAAACAATAAAATAAAATGATTTTTTTGGATGTTAAATCGTATTGTCAAAGCAAAATACGTAGTATTCGCCTGGTATAAAAACACCTTGGTCACGAGCTTATACAATTTATCAACAATTTAAAAAAATGAAAATATCTGCAATGGGATGGGATGGGCAGATATAAAATTGTATCAAATTATAAAACGTTCTGAATTTTCAACGCCTTTCCCCTATTCAGGCCCAGTTCTGGATATATTTGTGTTAAGTTGAAACCTCTAGCCTTTTTTGTTCGTATGTTTATTTTGATTATTATTATCAAAATAAACATTTCAAACATTATTAGCCATTAAAAAAGTATTTTTGATTTAAAGATTATTTGTATGAGTAGATACTGACTGCTAAGTTGGACTAGTATTATCGATAACACAATTTCTTTGGAAATTTGACGTATGTCATACTCAAACTACACCATTTATTGCTTTACAATGTGGTAATTTTTGGATTTTTCTCTCACATTGCCAAATTGGATTTATAATTAAATAAATGTTTGCGGCTATACTCCGAATGATTAATTAATTTCCCATTTTATCAATATTAGTAAATGTCACGAGCGAAAACGCAAAAACAACGATTAAAATTAAACAAAACAAAAACAAGTAAGGAAAGGCTAAAGTCGGGCGGGGCCGACTATATAATACCCTACACCACTCCCTGCGTATGTACCTCACTTTGATTACTAAACCCAGGTATTTAATGGGAACAATTTTATGTAGTTCATACAAATTATATAAATTATATGAATATAATGTATATGCTATAAATTCATCTTTAGTAAAATTTAACGAATATGGTAAATAATATGGTAATTGATCCAATTGTCCGACAGACAAATACAAATTATGCTGTAGTATACCAAAGTCATACCAAAGTATGGACAAACAATTCTCATTGCAATTCAATTCGGTAAAAAAGTGAAATCGGGAAGGATTTTTGCATCCTGTAAATGTATGTGTTTGACAAAAAATGTTAAATCGGAAAGGACATTTGTATGGGGGTATATTGAAACCAGGAACGATGTGACGCGCTTTCACCATGTCTGTTTATTGGTGAAATATAATATGTAAAATTTGGCCAAAATCGGTTAAACATTCGGGAGCAACATTTGTATGAGGGCTATATCTAAATCTGAACCGATCTTACCCACTTTCACCATTGGTTTTTAGTTGGATTATAAGATGTTGTGCCAATTTTAAAGAAAAACAGGTACAATATCTGGATTTTAGAGCGGAAAATGTCAAATCGGGAGCGGCATTTGTATGGGGGCTATATCTAAATCTGAACCGATCCTACCCAATTTTTGCATACGTGTTTCTAGTTGGATTATAAGATGTTCTGCAAAATTTAAAGAAAATCGGGTACAATATGTCGTTTCTAGAGCGGAAAATGTCAAATCGGGAGCGACATTTGTATGGGGGCTATATCTAAATCTGAACCGATCTTACCCAATTTTTGCATACGTGTTTCTAGTTGGATTATAAGATGTTCTGCAAAATTTAAAGAAAACCGGGTACAATATGTCGTTTCTAGAACGGAAAATGTCAAATCGGGAGCGACATTTGTATGGGGGCTATATCTAAATCTGAACCGATCTTACCCAATTTTTGCATACGTGTTTCTAGTTGCATTATAAGATGATCTGCAAAATTTAAAGAAAACCGAGTACAATATGTCGTTTCTAGAGCGGAAAATGTCAAATCGGGAGCGACATTTGTATGGGGGCTATATATAAATCTGAACCGATCTTACCCAATTTTTGCATACTTGTTTCTAGTTGGATTATAAGATGTTCTGCAAAATTTAAAGAAAACCGGGGCTATATCTAAATCTGAACCGATCTTACCCAATATTTGCATACGTGTTTCTAGTTGGATTATAAGATGTTGTGCCAATTTTAAAGAAAATCGGGTACAATATGTGGTTTCTAAAGCGGAAAAAGTGAAATAGGGAGCGACATTTGTATGGGGGCTATATCTAAATCTGAACCGATCTTACCCAATTTCGGCATAGGTGTTTCTAGTCAGATTATAAGATGTTGTACCAAATTTAAAGAAAATCGGGTGCAATATGTGGTTTCTAGAGCGGAAAATGTCCAATCGGGACCGACATTTGTATGGGGGCTATATCTAAATCTGAACCGATTTCCTCCAAATTCAATACCAATGGTCCTTGGCCAGAAAAAATAACTTCTGCCAAGTTTCATGACAATCAGACAACAATTGCGACCTGTAGAGTGCGAACAAGCTTAGATGGACAGCAGACGGACGGACAGACAGACATCGTTAAATCGACTCAGCTGGCGATTCTAAGCCGATCCGTATACTTAAAGGTGGGTCTAGCTCAATTATTTCTTGGCGTTACAAACATTTGGCGGAAAACTAACTTATAATACCCTAGACCACGAAGTGGTGTAGGGTATAATTAACAACGGTTCGTTTTACTGCACTTCGAAAAGGACACTTTTTGCTGTTTCTGTGAAACATGACAGCAAAATAACCACTTAAATCATGATCTCTTCAACTTCATTTTGACACTTACAAATTTTAAATGCATACCTTATATACCCTACACCATGGATTGGATTTCACAGATTTTACAGAAGAGCAATGTTACTGCTCTTCTGTAAAATCAGGAGAATGTGGCATTTCTTAAATATAACCAAACCAAATAAAAATAGTGAAGAAATAATTTTATAAATAAATATAAAATTTGAATTATTTTAAACATGGTTATAAGGCAATGCTACCAATATGTTGATTAGGGGTGGGATGGGGATGTATGGGAATTTTAGGCGTTCGATTTGCTAGAATTTTTGTGAGGTTCGAAAAAAATTAATGATCCAAAAAATGTGGGTGGTTGGGTGAGTGTACGATGGTCCTCATCGGGGTCAAAAGCGCGGGGAAAGTGGTAAAAATACACAAAAAAGCCCCAAAACTGCCTCAGAGTCATCCCCAGAGGAGTTAAATGTAAGACCGACCCCCATTAATTTTCCCTGCCCAATATTTTTTTCGAACACACATACCTCCTATCACCATACAAAAATTATTTTTTTATAAAATTTTTTCCCACTGCTCTTACTGGCCCAAGCAGGCTGCTAGTGGAGTTAAATGTATGACCGACCCCCAATAGTTGTACAACCCCCACATTTTCTCTAAACATACTTACCTTCTATCGTCAACCCTTAGGGTGGTTCTCGTACGAATTTTTTATTTTTTATAATTTTTGTTATGACAGTAAGTTCTAAAACTGTCCTGTAGTCGCCCCTAGCTGTGTTAAATGTAAGAACCACCACCACTAATTTACCACCCCCCCCCCCCCAACATTTTTCCGGACAAACTTACCCTCTATCCCATAAAAAAATATGTCTTCAACCCTTAACAACCCCAAACATTTTTTAATTTTTAAATTTTTTATAATTTTCTCAAAACTCATGTAGAACTGTCCCCCATTAATTTTATCTCCACAAGATTTTCCCCAAATATGCCTGTCCACTATCCCCACTCCTTAATGGGGCTCCAATACAAAAATTATTTTTTATCAAATTTGCTCCCACCACTCTAACTCCCTCAAGGAGGACCCTAATGGAGTCAAATGTATAACTAACCCACAATATTTTTTCAGCCCCAATATTTTCACAGAACACAGCTTAAGGTGGCCCCCTTACATTTGCCTATTTTTTATGAAAGAAAGGCTCAAAACTGCCCCCCAGTAGACCCGAGAGGGGGAGAAGAAGTATTTTCGCCAAACATACCTACCACCTATCACCACTCCTTAAGGGAAAGTTGATATACTTCCTATAATGCTTAAGGGGCTCCCATAAACCAGTACGTAAAATATCGATGGTTGCGTTGGCTGTGTGATATGTGGCCCCGTATTGTTGAAACAAAATTTCGTCCATGTCATTCTCTAGGAATTTTGGAAACAAAAATTCGTTGAGCATGGCACGGTAACGCTCACCGTTGACGGTAACAGCAGCTCATTGCTCATTTTCATTTCATTGCTGTGCCGCAGTGACTCTTTGTGGATGTAATGTCACGTTTGGGTTCTCTGAACCCCATATGAAGCAATTTCGCTTATTGACATAGCCATCGAAAATGAAAAAGTAGCTTCACCTGAAAACACAATTTTTCGATAAAATTCTTCATCTCTTGCCAAACAATGTTCAGCCCATTGGGCGAAGCGAAGACGCATCGAATAGTCATGAGGCTTCAGTTGTTGGACCAATTGAACTTTTTAAGCCTTTATACAGAAGTCTTTATGCAAAATTCTTCTCCAAGAAGTACGAGAAATGTTCAGTTTCTGAGAACGAGTTTATGTTGATGGATGCACTTGGACATTCTCAACCTCAGCTTCGATGTTTTCGATTAAACGCTCATGAACTCACAAATTGACGCACAAACTGAACTGAAGGCCGATCTCTTCTCTTCCAAGTAAATGTCTTACAGTTTGCGTTAAAGACACACTACTTTGGAAATAAGTTTTTAATAATTCCCAACTTTGTTCGAGCGTATAGCGTCCCATTTTGCAAATGTCTAACATAAATATGAAAATAAAAACAAAAATGAATATTAATCTACCTTTCAGAGACAAAGTAATCGGTAGTTCAAATTTAAAATTATAAATGGCCCACCCTGTATAAGCCGACCCATTGAGAAAAGATTATGCAAAAACGGAGTGCTGGATTAGAAACAGCATATTTTATGACATAAATCAAGAACTTCTAACTCCATTCATATAAAAATTGTTGGCCGAACAAAACTATCCTTAGACGACGATTTTTGGGATTTCTTTTTTTGAGAATTTCCGATAAATATGCTCAGTTCTATGTGGGCAACAGCTTATAAAAATCCCTTAAATGTAACTGTTCTTTCACAAAAATATCCCCAAAAAATCCTCTAAATATTCTAAACTGGCAACTCTGGCTAGCATATTTCGACATCGAGCTCCAACCATAGATTTATTCCCAGTCAAAAATCTCCACCAAAAAGTGACATGTAGGATCATATGTTGGATCTCGAGGCAATTTTGGTGCTTAAGGAGGACATCAAGGTGACGATTGGCTTCATTGCTTTAGCCCATTCTTCTCGAAAAACAGCCTTATTTTTAAGATATTAATTAATAACAACATCGAATGCATTAATACCACTGTGTGTAATTTTTTAAGTCATGGAAATATCACCATATACGGACACCACTACGTGACAATAGACCAAAAAAAAAAATGACTAGTGTCTTCCAGGTTTGCCCAAAGTTATGCCCTTTTTTTGGCCCCTAAAGATTTGAGGTCTCGGTTTCATTTTTGCAAAAGTTCAGATCTCGCAAACCGTTTGGAATTTTGATATACAGTCTGAGACAAAGTTGTAGCTCTTGTCATAAAGAACAAAAAGTGTGAACATATAAAATCCAAAGGAGTAAAACCGGCCGGACTTTATATATACTCCACCAAGGATTGCATTCCACAGAGGCTGTCGATTTTCGTAGAAGTGCAGTAATATTACAGGAAAATATAAATTTTTTTAATACAGCCAAACCAAAACAAATACAAATATTGAAAAAATAATTTTATAAATAAACATAATATTCTTATTTCTCCAAACCATGCTTATAAGGCAAGACTACCAATACGTTTAGATATCGAAATTATACTTCAAGTCAATTCAAAAACTAAATATTCTTGTATTTATTTATTCAAAAAGCTTAAATGCCATACAAATTGGCAGACAGTCAGGCTGCAGTTGGTTGTATTTCCATTCTATTTTAATTCCAAAAACCAATTTTCGCCGTAAAAGTAAAAAAGGACGAATTTGGAAAAAACTTTTTATTTTTCGTGTCTACGCAGTCAGAGGAATGTATACTCCGAATTTCATGACTCTGGCTGCGGTCATTTGGTTGGTACTATTTGTATCCCCCTTTTCCATTTTAACCCCAAAAAGTACGAATACGAAAAATTCGTTTATTTTATGTGTCTACGCAATTAGAGGAATGTATACACCGAATTTCATTATTTTAGGTGCAGCCGTTTGGTTGGTACCATTTTTATCCCTATATTCCCATTTAACCCCTTAAAAGTACGAATTTGGAAAAAATACTTTTATATTATGTATCTACTCAATTGGAGGACTGTACACACCGAATTTCGCGTTTCTAGCTGTTGTCGTTTGATATGTACCATTTTATCTCTTTTTGCCCCATTTCACCCCCTATGAATAAATATCACTTTATGGTGCGCGTTTTTGTTATAGGGGGAATGTGCATACCCAATAGGCTTAAATACCCTAAAATATTAGGTGTTATAATGGGTATTTTATTTTGGGGGAAACAATTTTCCATTTGGGCCGATTTCGCCCAGTTTCAAGCACAACCGATCTATACTATAAGACGCTTTTATGGAAAATTTGGACATGCTAGCTCCTTTCATTTAGATGCTAGCGTGCTTTCAACGGACGGATAGACGGACGGACATGGCTAGATCGTCTTAGAATTTTATGACGGTCAACAATATATATATACTTTATAGGGTGTCAGGTCGATATTTCTAGGTGTTACAAACGGAATGACAAAGTTAGTATACCCCCCTTCTGGAGGTGGAGGGTATAAAAACTTCATCTTCAATGTCAAAATCGCAAATGTCGTCCAACATATCGTATATGCTGTAGTGTGTGTAGGTAGCGTATACGTGCTGTTGATTAAGGCTAATATCAATCATACGCACTGTAGTCGGAGTGACAATTAACAGAAACAATCCTGCAAGATATATTTTTCCTTCCTGTTAAGAATCATTCCTAGGAAGTTCATATGTTCTAGAAAGTTGTTTATTGAGATCTTACGTACATTTTTGTAGTTGATTGTTTCCTTGAATTTTGCAGGGTTTGCTACCTATGGACCTGAACAGGGGAAAAATGTTAACAAACTGAACATTTTTAAAGTTTTTTGCGATTTTGACCTTGGAGATGAAGTTTTTATACCCTCCACATCCAGGATGGGGATATAATAGCTTCGTCATTCCGTTTGTAACACATTGAAATATCAACCTGAGACCCTATAAAGTATATATATTTTTGATCGTCATAAAATTCTAAGACGATGTAGCTATGTCCGTCCGTCCATCTGTTGAAAGCACGCTAACATCTAACCGAAAGGACATTTTCAAGATATGCGTCTTATAGTCGCAGATCGGTTGGAATTGTAGCTGGGCGAACTCGGCCCAAAGGGAAAAATTTTTCTCTCACAAGGACTACAAATATCCGTAATAATCCCTAATATTTTAGAGAATTTAGGCAATTTTTTTCTATATGTCTGCTGGTACTTACTTGATGTTGGGTATGCACATTCCCCCCATAACAAAAACGTGCACCATAACGTGATTTTTATTCGTTGGGGGTGAAATGGGGCAAAAAGGGATAAAAATGGTACATATCAAACGACAACAGCTAGAAACATGAAATTCGGTGTGTACATTCCTCTAATTGACTAGATACATGCTTTAAAAGTATTTTTTCCAAATTAGTACTTTTAAGGGGTAAACTGGGAATAGAGGGATAAAAATGATACCAACCAAACGGCTGCACCTAGAATATATATAAAATGAAATTCGATGTATAGCTTCCTCTGAATGCGTAGACACGTAAAATAAACGGATTTGTCGAAATTCGTACTTTTTGGGGTTAAATGGAAAAAGGGGATAAAAATAGTACCAACCAAATGACCACAGCTAGAGTCATGAAATTCGGAGTATACATTCCTCTGACTGCGCAGACACGAAACATTAAAGGTTCTTTCCAAATTCGTACTTTCAAGGGATACAATGGGTACAAAGGGATACAAATAGTACCAACTAAACAACTACAGCTATAATGGTGAAATTCGGTGTGTACATCGTAAAATAAAAAGATTTTAGAAAGACGTACTCTTAAGGGGGTAAACTAAGAATGGGAAAGAAAATGGGATAAAAATGGTACCAATCAAATGGCCTCATGGAATTTGGTGTACACATTCCTCAGATTACATAGACGCACAAAATTAAAAGATTTTTCCAAATTCGTACTTTATACTTTTACGCCAAAAATTGGTTGAATTAGGTTATTTTGTACTATGTACGTGAGATAATGGATTTTCAACATTTGTATTTTAGGAATTGAAATAGAAAGGAAATTCAATAAACTGTAGCACCCACTATCTACCAATATTTATGGCATTTAAGCTTTTTTGAAGATATAAATATACACATTATATAATAAATATACACACTCACTAGAAAACTCTGCGTACAAGTAGAGAAACCAAAGAAAGATACAAAAACAACATACCAAACCTGGGTTTTAGATTATGAATTAAGTTTTTATTTAAAAATTAAAGTACAACAATTTCTAGTGCAATAAAATTGAAAAATAAACCAAAAAACTAAACCGGCAACAATTCAAAAACTAGGTTTTAAAGTAAAAAAAACGTTAGAAATAGTCTGCGTACAAAATGTATATTCAGTATAGAGATGCAATGAACTGCATATTTTTTTGAACTTTAGTAGCTAGTAGGGTAGCCTTTTCTTTGGAGAACCTCTGCTAATCGTTTCGGCATGGATTGGACAAGTTTTGAGGTTTCCTCTGATGTTATTTTTTCCCATTCCTGCTGCAATACTTCTTTCAGCATACTTTTTGATGAAATGGAGTGCTGCCGTATCTTTCTTTCCAGTAAGTCCCAAAGATGCTCGATGGGGTTCAGATCAGGGGACTGGGGAGGTGTTCGTAACTGGTGTGGAACGTTATATAGCAACCAGAGCTTCACATTGTCGGCTGTATGCTTCGGGTCGTTATCTTGCTGAAATAAATAGTGACCCTGAAGTCCCAATTTCACTGCACTCTGTTTCAAGTTAGCTTTCAAAATGTCAAGGTAACCTCGTTTGTCCATAGTTGACTCAATGAACTGCATTTTTCCTACTCCATTAGCTGCCATACACCCCCAGAAACATAACTCCACCTCCTCCATGTTTAACTGTGCCCAATAAATTTTCTTTACTAAGTGCAGTACCTGGTTTTCTCCACACCATTTGACGTCCTTTTATTCCAAATATACAAAATTTTCTCTCATCAGAGAATATAACTTTTTTCCAGAACTCTGGTGGCTTATTTATGTGGTCTTTTGCAAATTTAATTCGTTTCTGTCGGTTTTGTATTGAAATAAAAGGTTTCTTACGTGCAACTCGGCCGCGATAACCAGCCTTTTTAATGATTTTCCGAACAGAGTCATCGCAAATTGATTTCTTAAATTGTTCCTTAATATTTGCAGCCACTTTAGATGCAGGAATTCTCGGGTTCTGTTGAACAAATTGAACTACATAACGTCTTTCTCTTTTGGTCAATATGGAAGGGCGGCCAGAGCGAGGTTTGGATAAGAAATTTCCTGTTTCCTTATAAGTATTTACTACTCTTTGAACAGAAGAATGTGTCCTTTCGACTATTGCACCAATTTCTCTCAAGGTTTTACCTTGTTTCCACAAATATACAATAATTTTCCTTTCAGCAGCGTTAATTTCTTTCCCTTTTCGATTCATTGCAAATAAATTTTTTAAAATATTGGAAATTATTGTTTGGTCAGTTTGACAAAAGAATACAATTGAAAATAGTAAAAATTTGAAGTTTAAAGTGAAATAAAAACCATGGATACCGCTATCTAATTTTTGTACGCAGACTTTTTCTTTGTTAATTATGGGACTTTTTTAAATGTCATCTATATATAGGAGTGTTTTTATTTACTTTGCTTGTTTTTTGCTTCTTAACCATTTTTATATATTTGACTTATATTAAGCAACCAACAATTTAAAGATTTTAACTATTTTTGGGCAAAATAACCATTCTTACTTTAAATATAAGTATGTACGCAGACTTTTTCTACTGAGTATAAAGAATATTTATTTTTTGAATAAACGTATCGGTAGTCTTGCTTTATAAGCGTGGTCGGAAATAATAAAAATATAAAATATTATATTTATTTCAACGAAAATCGACAGACGCTGTGGAACGCAATCCATGGTGGAGGATATATAAAGTTCGGCCCGGCCGAACTTAACGTCGTTTTTACTTCTTTGATTTTATATGTTCACAATTTTTGTTCTTTATAACACGGGTCTTTTTTGGTCGGGGTCTTTGGTGGCCGTATATGGTTATATTTTTTCGTATTGCGTTCATATTTATCTGCGTTAATTTATCTGTGTTACTGCAGTCTGACCACATCATATTTTTAAGCGGCAAATGGCAAACCTACGTAGTTTCGGCAATGATACACAGTGTGAACACAAATTCCATCCTTTGTTTCTTCCACATTTTTTAGCAAATAGGAATAGTTTCGTCAAATATTTGCCCATTGTGGCCGTTCCTTAACTCAGAGTGGCACATTTTATCCATTCATTTTTATCAAATAATAAAAACATACTTTGACCCTATTAGTTCAATACTCTCGTACTTCTTACATTCCATAGAATTGTATTTAGAGAACACTGCTAATATTGATTTCGCAGAAATTGATAGCTTTCCGGGTATTCAACTTTTTATTGCAGTCTAAGAAAACCCAAAAAAAATTTATGGTCATTTAATAACGGGAATTTGAATTCTTTGTGATTTCAGGCTGAACATGTATGGGTCAACCCACAGCAAAAGACCGATAATGAATTCGCCGTGCCATTCGGAGCACGTGTGGTGCGTACCGATAAAACGCGCACCATGGTGGTGGATGACAGCGGCAAACAGTTTTGGGTGCCCAATGCCGACATCGTCAAGGCTATGCATCAAACCTCACAAAATGGCGTGGACGATATGATAACGCTGGGCGAGCTGCAGGAATATACGATATTGCGGAATCTGGAGATACGCTATAAAAAGAAGAAAATCTATGTAAGTGTAAGGGGGAGGGGGGGGGTAAAAACAGAGCTTAAACCCTGTAATCATCATTTAATGTTCTTTTGTTTAAATTACATTCCAGACCTACACCGGCTCCATGCTGGTCGCCATCAATCCCTACCAAGTCCTGCCCATCTACACCAACAAGGAAATACACGAGTATCGTGGCAAGAAAATCAACGAACTGCCGCCTCACATCTTTGCCATCAGCGACAATGCCTTCCAGGAAATGAATCGCGAAAAGACCAATCAGTGCATAGTCATCAGCGGCGAGTCGGGTGCTGGCAAAACGGAAAGCACAAAGTTGATACTGCAATATCTGGCGGCCATCAGTGGCAAGCACTCGTGGATCGAACAACAGATCATTGAGGCCAACCCGATAATGGAGGCCTTCGGCAATGCCAAGACGGTGCGCAATGACAACTCATCGAGATTTGGCAAATATATCGAAATACGTTTCACCGAGGCGGGCAGTATACAGGGCGCCAAAATCGAACAGTATCTGCTGGAGAAATCTCGCATCGTCTCACAGAATCACGACGAACGGAACTACCACATTTTCTACTGCATGTTGGCCGGTTTGAGTCCGGAGGAACGCAAGCGTTTGAATTTGCTGGAACAGTCGCCGGCCAAGTATCACTATCTGTCGCAGGGCGGTTGCTTCAAGTTGCAGGGTAAAAATGATCAGAAAGACTTCGCCGATATGCGCTCGGCCATGCAGGTGCTGTCCTTTAGTCCCGACGAACAGTGGCAGATCTTCAGTTTGCTGGCGGCCATCTTACACTTGGGCAATCTGGAGTTCAAAGCCACGGAAGTGCGCAACATGGAGGCAGCCGAAGTGAACGACGAGGCCAATGCCATGCGAGTGTCTTCGCTGTTGGGCGTCACCAAGGAGGCGCTGTGCTCCACGTTGACACAAAAAACCATTTTGATCCATGGCGATCATGTCGTTACCAGTCTATCGAAAGAGTCTGCCCTGGAGGGCAGAGATGCTTTTGTCAAGTCACTGTATGGCAACATATTCGTGCACATTGTGAAGCGCATCAATGAGACAATCGACAAGAATCCCGTAAAGAACATGAACACCATTGGGGTGCTGGATATATTCGGTTTTGAGAATTTCAACGATAATAGTTTCGAACAGTTGTGCATCAATTACGCCAACGAGAACTTGCAGCAATTCTTTGTCAAGCATATATTCAAGGTGAGTCATGGTGTTTCAAAAAAAAAAACAAGTAAGGAAAGGCTAAAGTCGGGCGGGGCCGACTATATAATACCCTACACCACTCCCTCGTATGTATCTCGCTTTGATTACTAAACCCACGTATTTCATGGAAGCAATTTTATGTAGTTCATAAAAATTGTACAGTTACTATAAATTCATCTTTAGTCATATTTAACGTATATTGTACAGACAAATACAAATTATACAGTAGTAATAGGATGAATCGGACCGACATTTCAAAAGGGGGCCGATAACAACATTTTGGGCCTGGTCCAAAACATGGGCATATATATTTCTCATTCACGGTAGGTATTCCTAGTTGAAAAATATCATGATCTGCAAAATTTGATGAAGATACGATGTAAGATGTAGTTTCTAGAGCTGTAATAGATCAGATTGGGCCCCATTTGGGTTATACCAAAGTATGGACATATGGGCATCTCCCAAACAAGTAAGGAAAGGCTAAAGACGGACGGACTTTCTATCACATTACAATTCAATTCGGTAAAAATTGAAATCGGGATGGATTTTTGCATCCTGTAAATGTATGTGTTTGACAAAAAAGGTTAAATCGGAAAGGACATTTGTATGGGGGTATATTGAAACCTGGAACGATGTGACCCGCTTTCACCATGTCTGTTTATTGGTGAAATATAATATGTAAAATTTGGCCAAAATCGGTTAAACATTCCGGAGCAACATTTGTATGAGGGATATATCTAAATCTGAACCGATCTTACCCACTTTCACCATAGGTTTTTTAGTTGGATTATAAGATGTTGTGCCAATTTTAAAGAAAATCGGGTACAATATGTGGATTTTAGAGCGGAAAATGTCAAATCGGGAGCGACATTTGTATGGGGGTTATATCTAAATCTGAACCGATCTTACCCACTTTCACCATAGGTTTTTTAGTTGGATTATAAGATGTTGTGCCAATTTTAAAGAAAATCGGGTACAATATGTGGATTTTAGAGCGGAAAATGTCAAATCGGGAGCGACATTTGTATGGGGGTTATATCTAAATCTGAACCGATCTTACCCAATTTTTGCATACGTGTTTCTAGTTGGATTATAAGATGTTATGCATAATTTAAAGAAAATCGGGTACAATATGTCGTTTCTAGAGCGGAAAATGTCAAATCGGGAGCGACATATGTATGGGGGCTATATCTAAATCTGAACCGATCTTACCCAATTTTTGCATACGTGTTTCTAGTTCGATTATAAGATGTTCTGCAAAATTTAAAGAAAATCGGGTACAATATGTCGGTTCTAGATCGGAAAATGTCAAATCGGGATCGACATTTGTATGGGGGCTATATCTAAATCTGAACCGATCTTACCCAATTTTTGCATACGTGTTTCTAGTTGGATTATAAGATGTTATGCAAAATTTAAAGAAAATCGGGTACAATATGTCGTTTCTAGAGCGGAAAATGTCAAATCGGGAGCGACATTTGTATGGGGGCTATATCTAAATCTGAACCGATCTTACCCAATTTTTGCATAGGTGTTTCTAGTTGGATTATAAGATGTTGTGCCAAATTTAAAGAAAATCGGGTACTATATGTGCTTTATAGGGCGGAAAAAGTCAAATCGGGAGCGACATATGTATGGGGGCTATATCTAAATCTGAACCGATCTTACCCAATTTTTGCATACGTGTTTCTAGTTCGATTATAAGATGTTCTGCAAAATTTAAAGAAAATCGGGTACAATATGTCGGTTCTAGATCGGAAAATGTCAAATCGGGAGCGACATTTGTATGGGGGCTATATCTAAATCTGAACCGATCTTACCCAATTTTTGCATACGTGTTTCTAGTTCGATTATAAGATGTTCTGCAAAATTTAAAGAAAATCGGTTCTAGATCGGAAAATGTCAAATCGGGAGCGACATTTGTATGGGGGCTATATCTAAATCTGAACCGATCTTACCCAATTTTTGCATACGTGTTTCTAGTTGGATTATAAGATGTTATGCAAAATTTAAAGAAAATCGGGTACAATATGTCGTTTCTAGAGCGGAAAATGTCAAATCGGGAGCGACATATGTATGGGGGCTATATCTAAATCTGAACCGATCTTACCCAATTTTTGCATACGTGTTTCTAGTTCGATTATAAGATGTTCTGCAAAATTTAAAGAAAATCGGGTACAATATGTCATTTCTAGAGCGGAAAATGTCAAATCGGGAGCGACATTTGTATGGGGGCTATATCTAAATCTGAACCGATCTTACCCAATTTTTGCATACGTGTTTCTAGTTCGATTATAAGATGTTCTGCAAAATTTAAAGAAAATCGGGTACAATATGTCGTTTCTAGAGCGGAAAATGTTAAATCGGGAGCGACATATGTATGGGGGCTATATCTAAATCAGAACCGATCTTACTCAATTTTTGCATACGTGTTTCTAGTTCGATTATAAGATGTTCTGCAAAATTTAAAGAAAATCGGGTACAATATGTCGTTTCTAGAGCGGAAAATGTCAAATCGGGAGCGACATTTGTATGGGGGCTATATCTAAATCTGAACCGATCTTACCCAATTTTTGCATAGGTGTTTCTAGTTGGATTATAAGATGTTGTGCCAAATTTAAAGAAAATCGGGTACTATATGTGCTTTATAGGGCGGAAAAAGTCAAATCGGGAGCGACATTTGTATGGGGGCTATATCTAAATCTGAACCGATTTCCTCCAAATTCAATACCGATGGTCATTGGCCAGAAAAAATAACTTCTGCCAAGTTTCATGACAATCGGACAACAATTGCGACCTGTAGAGTGCGAACAAGCTTAGATGGACAGCAGACGGACAGACGGACAGACGGACAGACGGACAGACGGACAGACAGACATCGTTAAATTTACTCAGCTGGTGATTCTAAGCCGATCGGTATACTTAAAGGTGGGTCTAGCTCGATTATTTCTTGGTGTTACAAACATTTGGCGCGAAACTAACTTATAATACCCTAGACCACGTAGTGGTGTAGGGTATAATAAATAATGGAAAGCTACTTTGTTATGTTAGATTACATTTGAAGAACTGAAGATCGAGTGGAAGACTCGTACTTAGTTGGAAACTGTATCATATTCTTTGACTAATTAAACTAGTTACTTGGTTAGTCTATGTCCCCAAAATATTTCTTCTCCCAGGAGAAGTAAGAGCTTTTAGTCATCCTCCTATTTATAGATCCTCATCTATCTTGTTAAAGATGTTCAGATATTCACTAATCTGACTGTCAAAGCAAATCCATTGTCTGGAATTTTCCCTAGGATCCTTGCCCGTAAGCAATCAACAACTCCCCTTGATCGATAATGTATCTAGTTCCATGCCTCAGATAGTTTTTCGAACACGTGGAGTTAAATGGGTTATCGGTATAAATAAATCCCCTGGCCCGGTTAGCATTTCAGCACTTGTCTTATGTCGGTCCTTTTCTACGCTAGCCTACCCACTTCGCACCCTTTTGAACATTGCATACCGTGCATACGTCCAGCCCATCCCTAAAAAAGGCGAGGCTAATAACCCTGTGAACTAACTCCTGATTTCGATTTACTCTACGCTCTTCATGGTTATGGAGAGTATGGTTAAGCACCATCTTGTGAGGTATTTAGAGACTAACGACTTTCTCTCTCGACTTGATCGACAGTATGATTTGATTTGATAGATGTACAGGGGACTTGATAACATTACTCTCAGAGCAATTGAATCGGTCCATCCACCAGTTTAGTGAGAGAAAGGTCGCCGAGATATCGCCAAGGCCTATGGTAGAGTCTGCACGGGCGGTAACAGTGGCAGTAACTTCTTCCGATTTGTATTGATAATCCTCAGAGATCGCACTATAGGTATTGTTGTAGATGAGTCTCCATCCGACGAGCTTTTGTCCTATATAGGTGCTCTTCGACACTAGCCCGCTTTGGAAAATTGCTTGCAATTTGCTCAGCGCTCTCTACACGGTTTACTCTACGCTCTCCAAGGTTAAGGAGAGTATGGTCAATCACTATTTTGTGAAGTATTTACAGATCAATGATCATAAAGATCGACAGTATGGCTTCCATCGAAAACCATGTACAGGGGATAACGTTACTCACAGAGCAATTGAGTCGATCCATCCATCAGTTTAGAGATAGTACGGTCGAGATATCTCCAAGGCCTATGATAGAGTCTGCACAGCGCAGTAACAGTGACTTCTCCCGATTTATGTCGATCATACTCAGAGATCACACTATAATACCTATTATTGTAGATGGGTTCTATATCCGACGAGTATTTGTCCAATGTAGGTGCTCTTCGACGCTAGCCCGTCCACATCGCAACCTTTTCAACCTTTCATAAAGTGCAGCGTGTTGGAAAATTGTTAACATTCAGGTCATCCTAAAAAAGAGAGGCTAATAACCGTGTGAACTACCTCCCGCTTGCAATTTGCTCTTCGCTCTCTACATGGTTATGGAGAGTATGGTTAATCACCATCTTGTGAGACATCTAAAGAACATTATTTTTCCCAATGATCAACAATATGGATTCCATCGAAAACGATGTACAGGGGACTTGATAACGTCACTCTCAGAGCAATTAAGTCGTTCCATCCACCAGTTTAGTGAGAGTATGGCCGAGGTATCTCTAAGACATTTGACGGCGTCTGCACGGCGCAGTGATATTGTTTTCTCTTGATTTATATCGAGCATCCTCAGAGATCATACTATATGTATTGTTGTAGATGAGTTCTCCATCCCAAAAGCACGGGTTGACCGCACTTGTACCACAGGGATCTCTCTATCCTTTCTCCCTCTCTCTCTCTTTCTTATTTTCATTGGTGAGCTTTTGGATCCAATCGGATGGCAGTAACGATTGATAAAAGGCGATTGATGGATGAGTAACTTAGCCAGTGAATAGAGTAGATTTAAATGCTCGTAAGTGCTCCTTGTTGTCTGACACATAATTCATTGATCCAATGGCGTCGTTGACTTCTATGAAGATATTATATAATCAGATTCTCTTGATATTCTTGGCCTAAAGATACAATGTGATGTTCGTTGGACAAAACATGTATTTGATGTGTCGAGTGCGCTTAGGCTTCTTAAAGAGGTCGCTGATCTTCCCAATATCTACACTACCTACATCAGACCTGAGATGGAATAAAACTCTCATATATGGTCGGATACCCCGACCATTGATCATTGTCGTAATGTGGGATGTGTTCTATCGACACTTTCAAGGTGTTTGTTATACGAAATTTTATCCCGGACCTGAGAACGTTTAGTAGAGATACGCGGCTTTTTAAAGCGGTGTATGAAAGACTTTATTCCCTCTTATCTTCTCTAAATCTACACTACCTACATCAGACTAAAGATGGAATACATCTCACATCTAGTGCTACAAGATCATCCGTGGATCTACTTGAGAGAGTTTAGATTAGGGCGATCTATCAACACCATCGATGATTGCAGGACATCAAATTCTATTGTCTTCCTTGATAACCATCTCTTGTGTGTCGATGTTCTATCGATACTTTTATGGTGTTTGTTCTTTGTTCTTCTTAGTGTTCTTATCCCGGACGTAAGAACGTTCGGTTTCCAGGAACTGTCACCCAGTCGTTGTCGTTTGGACGATTACACATTACATTGATTGATTCTTCGCTCTGTATGTGGAATTGACTTCCGGCAGATATCTTTTCGACACGTCGACTAACACAAAGACATAATTGTTTATTTGTTTGTAACACCCAAAAGGAAGCGAGATAGACCCATTGTTAATTATACCGATCGACTTAGAATCGCATTTTGAATCGATTTAGCAATGTCCGTCTGTCTGTCTGTTTGTCCATCTATTCTTGTAGGTCGTACAGGTGGCATTTGTAGCCAGAACCAAATGAAACTTTGCACAACGATGTTTTTTGGGATAAGGACGAACGCTATTTAATTAAAAAAAATCGGTTTAGATTTAGATATAGCCCTCATACTTTTACCCACGATTTGACTATTTTAACTCTACAGACCACATATTTTAAAAGATTTTCTTCAAAATTGGCAAAATATTTCAACTAGAAACATCTGCGGTGAAAATGTGTTAGATCGGTTCAGATTTATATATAGCTCCCATTCAAATTTCGCTCCCGATTTGACTTGCTCTATAAACCACATATTTCACTAGGTTGAGCATGAAAATATCACTTTTAACAGACCCTATCGTTGTTGCGAACTAGATCCATCCGAAAAGTCCTCAGGAGATCTGTCTGACAGCCGACGTAAATCGTAATCTGCGCAACATTGCCTTTGTTTAAATCCAGGAGCTTCGGACTTCCCAGTGTCATTATCAATCGCGACACTTTCAGTCTAAAAAACAAAACCTTCAAATACTTCAAACTTGTTGACTTACTAATATCTAAGTCATCTCCAGAAAGAGTTACATCTGTCTCTAAGTCCATTCCCCAGCCCGCAATGAATAAAATGATATCCCCAAATAATATATCTGACCCTAATCAACATTCTCTATCACGAATAACCATCCTGTGAAAACTAGTATGCCATACTTCGATTCGCTTCCCGATAGAAGCGGATTTATCGGGAAGGGAATGGAGTACTTTAAGTTCTCAATCTTAGCCAGAATTTTAGTATGCCCACATGTTGATGTCTTTCTCATAAATTTATTGCTGTCTTCGCCGCTATCCCATTCAGCGTGTACAGTGTGCTGATCTCATTACGGTAACAGCTTTTTGTTAGGGTCTCCCACCAGACTAAACACAAGTGCCAGAACAGGAATCCCACTTTTAATAGGGAATTGACGTTTTTTATATAAGTTCCTACTGGAGATGTGTGGATGTTTGGTCTTTCAGTGCTTAAGCAGTATTTATTTATCTTCTCCTTTACATTTTTCTAGATGGAACAATCCGAATATCAGGCTGAAAATATCAGTTGGCAACACATAGAGTTCCAGGACAACCAGGAAGTACTCGATCTAATCGGCCTGAAGGCCATCAACATAATGTCCCTCATCGACGAAGAATCCAAATTTCCCAAGGGTACTGACTATACACTGCTCGAGAAGTTGCACACGCAACACGGCAGCCGTTCCATTTACGTTAAGACCAAATCCAGACAGAACACCCTCTTCGGCATACGTCATTATGCCGGCGTGGTGATGTACAATCCGCAGGGTTTCTTGGAAAAGAACCGAGATTCCTTTAGCCTGGACCTGAGCAATATGATAGGCAAATCGAAGAATAAATTCTTGAAAGAGATCTTTCCGCAGACACAGCCTTACGATACGATAAAGAAGCAGGTGACGCTTTCGGTGAAATTTCGCAATTCGTTGGAGCTCTTGATGCGCACACTGGCCATGGCGCATCCCTACTTTATACGCTGCATCAAGCCCAATGAAGTTAAACAGCCAAATGTAAGTTTGTCCGGAATTGTTTACCAAACCTACAAGGAAGGTGACTAATTTCCCCTTTTTTCATTGCAGCAATTCGATCGAGAACTCTGTGTCCGCCAACTGCGCTACTCCGGCATGATGGAGACGGCCCGCATACGCCGAGCTGGTTATCCCATTCGCCACACCTACAAAGAGTTTGTGGAACGTTATCGGGTCCTGATGCCGGGAGTGGGACCCCTCGATAAGATCAATTGTCGCCAAGTGGCCCAGCAAATTTGCAAAAATGAGTTGTCCTTCAAGTCCGATCATCAGTTTGGCCTAACCAAGGTGTTCCTCAAGGACAACGATGATGCCTACTTGGAGGAGGAAAGATCCCGCGTCATACTCAAGGCCATTGTGACCATACAACGGGGTGTGCGCCGTTTGATATTTAAACGTTTCTTGGCGCGATATCGCCAGGCGGCCATAGTGATACAGAAGACTTGGAGGGCACGTAAACCCCGCCGAGACTTCCTCGTCATGCGCCGGGGCTTCCATCGTCTGGCCGCTGCCGTGCAGTCACGCCAATTAACCTCGGACTTCAGGATACTAAGAAAACGCCTGGGCAACCTACAAGCCCGCTGTCGTGGTTATCTGGCCCGCAAGGAATTCACAGCCAAACATGCCGAACGTTTGAGCAAACTGAAGGAGTGGCGTGCTCTGCGCAAAAAGGAAGAGGAACAATATAGGCGGGCGGGAGAACGCACTTGGAAACAGCATGCCGAGGTTAACTATCAAAAACGTCTGAAGGGCATCGACCCGTTGCAGAAGAAAGCTGTTGCGCCGCCGCCACAGACGCCGCCAGCCACGAATGGCCATACCAAACCGGAGGAGGACATGAACAACAACAACTACATTGATGTGGAGTCGTCGAAGAAGATCGTCGACGATGTCTTTGGTTTCCTCAACGATGCCGATGTAAGTGGTCCCGTCGGTCCGAATGTCAAAGAGAAGTCGATAATGTTCGAGAAAGTGTTAAGTAATCCGAAATTCATACCCACCAAATTGTTGTCGCGACCGGTGAACTATTATGAGGCAGCGTTGCCACGTCCAGTAGTACCGCCCCGGAAATATACAAATCAAACGCGTTTGTAGAAAATAAATACATGCCGGCGATACTAAAGATATTTCAAAGTAATTGCTTTCCATACTTAAGCAAAGGGTGTCCCCAAATTATACGCTGGAAGAAATTTATTAATTATATTAAAAAAACTGGCTTATCTTTTCGCGATATCGGGAAAAAGAGACCTCAGCCCCAAACTCGCGCCAAACTAGCACACGTAGCCTTAACTATTCAAATATCTTTAGTCAAGTTTTTGAAACCCAACTAAGTTTTGAGTTTAACAAAGCAATTGAGATGACAATGAGCCCATCATCTCTCTCTTGGGCGATGATGGGCTCATTTCAAGGTTTCAAAATTAATCGTAGATTTTTTCATTCCCAAATGAGACAATTTGTACGATTAACGAAGCCATTTGGGTGAAAATGAGCTTCGAACATTTTGAAATCAATGGTGGATTGTCTGAACACCAAATGAGACAAATTGTTAGATTAAAGAAACCGTTTAGATGAAAGTGAGCTTCAACATTTTTGAAATCAATCGTGGATTTTCTAAACCCAAAATGACACAATTTGTACAATTAACGAAGCCATTTGGATGAAAATGAACTTCGAAATTTTTGAAATCAATGGAGGATTTTTTGAACCTCAAATAAGACAATTTGTACAATTAACGAAGCCATTTGGGTGAAAATGAGCTTCGAACATTTTGAAATCAATGGTGGATTGTCTGAACACCAAATGAGACAAATTGTTAGATTAAAGAAACCGTTTAGATGAAAGTGAGCTTCAACATTTTTGAAATCAATCGTGGATTTTCTAAACCCAAAATGACACAATTTGTACAATTAACGAAGCCATTTGGATGAAAATGAACTTCGAAATTTTTGAAATCAATGGAGGATTTTTTGAACCTCAAATAAGACAATTTGTACAATTAACGAAGCCATTTGGCTGAAATTGAGCTTCGCAATTTTTGAAATCAATCGAGAATTTTTTGAACCCCAAATAAGACAATTAACGAAGCCATTTGTATGAAAATGAGCTTCGAAATGTTTGAAATCATTTTCTGAACCTCAAATAAGATAATTTGTACAACTAACGAAGCCATTTGACTAAAAATAAGCTTCGCAATTTTTGACGTCATTTTCTGAACCCCAAAGAATACAATTTTTACGATTAACGAAGCCATTAAGATAAAAATGATCTTTGAATTTTTTGAAATCAATCATTGAATTTCTGAACCCCAAATAAGACAATTAACAAAGCCATTTTGGATGAAAATTAGTTTCGCAAATTTTGAAATCAATTGCGGATTTTCTGAGAATTTTTTAAATCAATCGTTGAATTTCTGAACCCCAAATTATACAATTTGTACAATTAACGCAGCCAATTGGATGAAAATGTGCTTCGCAATTTTTGAAATACATCGATGGGTTTTCTGAACCCTAAATATGACAACTTGTACAATTAACGAAGCATATTAGATGAAAATGAGCTTCGAAATTTTTGAAATCATTTTCTGAGCCCCAAATAAGACAATTTGTACGATTAACGAAACCATTTGGATAAAAATGAGCTTCGCAATTTTTGAAATCAATCGTGGATTTTCTGAACCCCAAATAAGACAATTTGTACGATCAACGAAGCCATTTGTATGAAAATGAGCTTCGCAATTTTTGAAATCAATCGTGGATTTTCTGAACCCCAAATAAGACAATTTGTACGATTAACGAAACCATTTGTATGAAAATGAGCTTCGCAATTTTTGAAATCAATCGTGGATTTTCTGAACCCCAAATAAGACAATCTGTACGATTAACGAAGCCATTTGTATGAAAATGAGCTTCGCAATTTTTGAAATCAATCGTGGATTTTCTGAACTTCAAATAAGACAAATTGTACGATTAACGAAGCCATTTGTAAGAAAATGAGCTTCGATATGTTTGAAATCATTTTCTGAGCCCCAAATGAGACAATTTGTACGACTAACAAAGCTATTTCGATGAAATGATCTTCGCAATTTTTGATTTTGAAAATATTTTCTAAAATATTTTTTCAACAATTTCGAAAATTATGATGATGAATTTCGAAAAAAATCAATATATTTAAAATGTGGCTCAACTCAACAATGAAACCGTGTTGTTGTGCTTTCGTTCAAATCTCGTTTAATATAACCCCTCAGCTGACATAGCTTTCCACCTGTTGTGAAATTTCTATCTTGCGTATATTTCAGGACACCCTTATGTTTGTGTATGTATTTCAAATATATATATATATTATTGTATATTCCAATTGGATTTTGAGACATCTTAAGCCCTCGGGCAAGTCGGTGGTATTATAATATCATTTCATTTGTGCCAGTACGTTCCCACCTACTTCCCTCACCACCCCCTTCCTCCACGTCATTAGTTTATAATTCATTTTGTTTTGTATTGATAAGAGATATCGTATGATTATTATTATTTTTTATTATTGACGTGCATATGCATGTATGTAGTCTTCATTTGTACAAATATTTATTTTAATTGAATTTTTCTGTTTGTTTGTCTGCAACCGCGGTATTTAGCGGCAAATTTTGTACATATATATATATATATATATAATTATATATTTTGTAAATAAATTTTATTTATGCATGTCCATGACATTAAAATGTACAAAGTTTGTTGTTGTTTTTTAAATATTTTAAATTTCTCACATTGTTGGAGGTGGTGGTGGTGGTCGTTGAGCTTTCAGTTTGTGGTTTTGGGTCACTCATCAAAGTCTTCTTCATCAAAGCGTTTGCACCCCACACCACTGTGTGTTATCGACATTGGTTTCATATCAACCGTTTGTAGTAACTTGGTAGATCTACTAAATATTATATCAACAGCTACATATCAATTTATCAAAGCGTTCCACCACCTCTGTATGCATGTTGTTCAAATATAGTCCAATTATACAATATATATACATATATATTATATATATTTCTTTTAGTAATAATTATGGATAAAATAGAAGCAGATTTGGAGTTTTGAAAAAGAATCCAGACCAAAGTTATACTTTAACCCTTTGACAATCAATGGTATATATAGGCCCCATTTCAAATTTTCTTCACTTTATTATTATTTTTGGAGATAGTTCGATCAAATTCATATTTTTTGCTGAAAACAGTTGTAGCCAAGCCAGATGTGGGGATTTGGGATTTTATGATTTCAAAAGGGCAAAAACTATAATATAGAGATAGGGGATTTTTGTGTTGATTTCATAAAATATTTCGGGAATTTTTTGAGCATATTCGAAATACCTTGAAAAATATTTAATCTTTAATTATACACTCCACGAGAGTATTATGTCTTTGTGCATTTGTTTGTAACATCCAAAAGGAAGCGAGATAGACCCATTGTTAATTATACCGATCGACTTAGAATCACTTTTTGAATCGATTTAACGATGTCCGTCCGTCCGTCCGTCTGTCCATCTATTCTTGTAATCATAGTACAGGTCGCAATTGTAGCCAGAAAGTTTTACGGGATAAGGACGAACGCTATTTAATTTGAAGAAAATCGGTTCAGATTTGGATATAGCCCCCATACGAATTTCACTCCCGATTTGACACTTTTCACGCCAGATTCCACATATTAAAACAGATTTTCCTCAAACTTGGCAAAACATCTTACATTTCAACTAGAAACACCTATGGTGAAAATTGGTCAGATCGGTTCAGATTTAGATATAGCCCCCATACGAATTTCACTCCCGATTTGACTTTTTCTGCTGTAGAAACCACATATTTTAACAGATCTTCTTCAAAATTGGCAAAACATCTTCTATTTAAACTAGAAACACCCATGAAACAGACCAAATGAGCCAGATCGGTTCAGATTTAGATATAGCCCACATACGAATTTCACTCCCGATTTGACTTTTTCTGCTGTAGAAACCACATATTTTAACAGATTTTCCTCAAACTTGGCAAAACATCTTACATTTCAACTAGAAACACCTATGGTGAAAATTGGTCAGATCGGTTCAGATTTAGATATAGCCCCCATACGAATTTCACTCCCGATTTGAGTTTTCCGCTCCAGAAACCACATATTTTAACAGATTTTCTTCAAATTTGGCAAAATATCTTATATTTGCATGAGAAACACCCAAGATGAAAATGAGTCAGATCGGTTCAGATTTATATACAGCTCCTATACAAATTTCGCTACCGACTTGATTTTTCCGCCCCAGAAACCACTTATTTTCATCGAATTACTTAAAATTGAGAACTGGAAGAACCTATTGTGAAATGGGTCACTCATTACATGTTTGGATATAGCCGTGATACAAATATTCTTTTCGATTTGACAAATTGAACCAGGACATATTAGCCTATGATTAGGAAACATACAAAAATTCTTCCCGTTTTCACTTTTTTCCGAATTGAATTGTATTCTGATAGAAAGTGGAGTGTATCATATAGTCGGCCCCGCCCGACTTTAGCCTTTCCTTACTGGTTTTAACTGGGAATGCAAATTGACTTGGCTGCTCTCTGCCTCTATCATGATTTTGGTCGGTGACGCCCATGTTCCTTTGGCCATAAAAGAAATTATAATAAAGATATGAAACGAAAAGGAATGAAATGAATTTTTTAGGAAGCAATAAAAATTTAATTAATGCCTCTCCAATTTGTATGACTAACAAAGCCATTTGAATGAAAATGAGCTCCGCAATTATTGAAATCAATCGTGGATTTTGTGAACCCCAAATAAGACAATTTGTACGATTAACGAAGACATTTGGATGAAAATGACATTCGCAATTTTTGAAATTAATTTACAAATATCTCGGTGACATTTATTACTTGGCTGCTCACTACCATTATCATGATTTTGGTCGGTGACGCTCATGTTCTTCTGGCCATAAAAGAAATTATAATAAAGATATGAAAGAAAAGGAATGAAATGAATTTGTTATAAAGCAATAAACATTTAATTAATGACCCTCCAAAGTCCAAAAAATCATCGTCCGACACGTATTGTTATTTTTACATGAAATATTTTGTTTTCTAGGTATTATTCCTATATCAAGAGCTTATGTTCAAAAGTGGTTATGAACAAAAACATATCTTCTCAGGAGAGCGAAAAAAACAGTTTTTTCCTTAATTTTAAGAGAAATTATTAATCATTCTTCTACCATTTAATCTTAATTACTAATTGCTACGATTAAAAAGTTTTCGAAATTTCCCATTATTTGCGGTTTTAAGGTTCATAGCACTATGAATGCTGAATAAGCACATAGCCATTTATTCCAAAATATATAAAAAAGATTTATTGTAAACTCGATAACGTTTTTCATGAAATGTTTCATACAAGCTGCGGCAAAAATTAGAAGGAATCGAGCTAGAACCTTAAAATTTCGCATACATATCTTATATCCTCAAATAAGATAAAAAAATTGTTTAAATCCGCCAACAACCACGCCTACCTCCCTCCCATGCAAGTTAAAATGAAAAAACGTCATAAATTTCTTATTTTAATATATAAGTGTATAGAAATCATTACCAGTGATTTCATTTGAGTCCAGTATTAATTGAAAATTATCAATGCCACGCTCAACGCCCAAATAAAATTTTAGTTTTTTATGATTTTTGATATTTTTGATAAAAATTATATTATTTTTTAATCGATGACAAACGGCTATTATAACTTTTTAAATCACTTAAGATAAATATAGGCCCAATATATCCATGCGCTTGCATGTCATAAAACCTTACATCTCTAAAGTATGCTTTAAATGAATTTTCCAAAATACATTAAAAGAGAACAACGAAGAAAGTATTGCTTTATTTTTGGCTTAGAACGTTTTACCATTTCAGTAATTAAATCGATGTTGGCAGCTATAAGCAGAATATTCTTATTAAAATGAATAAATAAGACAATAGTTCAACAATATTTGTAAATACCGAGGCATCCGTCGGCTTCGCGAATATAGTTTTATACTTTAGAAAATAACCCATACTGAATAAATAAAATCTTCAGGTAAACCACTGTCTGAAAAGGAAAGCAAAAACGTACTTACACGTTTTTAAATGCTATTAACGGCGAAATGATGGAATTTGATAGTACGATAATGAATTTTAGAAAAATGTTTTAAACAAAATCGTTGTAGCGAATTATTACCTTCGGTTATATGCTGCTCCATTTTTAACTATTTTATTTATATTATTTTAATGTTCATAGCCACTTTTGCAGTCACAAACTAACGTGTGAGTGGATAGCCAAATCAGAAAAAAAAAATGAAAAAAGGCTTTATAAAACAAATTTCTTCTTCAAATTTATATCTGAGAATAGCTTGGCACCAAAAACTCATTTTCGAGAAAATGATTCATAGCTACTTTTGCATATAAGCCGTCGAAATAGAAATTGCAGTATTCATGGCCAAAAATTATCCAAGGAAAATTTTTCTAAAATTAACTTACTTACTCAAATAAAAAAAAAACCAAATTAGTTTTGTTTACTCATTTAAACTAATAAGATCGGTTCAGATTAAGATATAGCCCCAATACAAATGTTGCTCCCGAATGTTTAACCGATTTTGGCCAAACTTTACATATTATATTTCACCAATAGGTTTCAATATACCCCCATACAAATGTCCTTTCCGATTTAAAATTTTTTGTCAAATACATACATTTACAGGATGCAAAAATCCTTCCCGATTTCACTTTTTAGCGAATTGAATTGCAATGAGATTTGTTTGGGTGATGCCCATATGTCCATACTTTGGTATAACCCAAATGGGGCCCATTCTGATCTACTACAGCTCTAGAAACTTCATCTTACATCGGATCTTCATCAAATTTTGCAGATCATGATATTTTTAACTAGGAATACCTACCGTGAATGATAAATATATAGGCCCATGTTTTGGGAGTGATGTAGGGTTTTATATAGTCGGCCCCGCCCGACTTTAGCCTTTCCTTACTTGTTTTTCTCTGCGTGTATTTGTATAGATCAAAAAGTAGAGTTTGATTCAAAATATGTAATATGTTTTTGCAAAAGCAAAAAATAAATCATCACTATACAAAAATGCAAGTTTATTACGATGTCAAGTTGAAATGGAATATTTGTAGTCATTTACAAAATTAATATTCCGTGGGTACTTTTTCCGCAGATCCCCATATCTTTGGTATATCAGTGATAATCGAGCCTAAAACGCCCCACAAAAATCTCCCTAAATCAGACGATTGAAATGTGTTACCCAGTTAAAAACCAATCAGCCAGGTGCCTTGATTCCCTAAGTTAACATTTATTTTCCTCTTCATACTTTGGCTCCGATTGTCCTATACCATCTACTAACTTTGTCAATCTGTTTACAACAACTTGGAATATTCACAGCAGTTATTCTAATTAACAAATCCTTATAAAAGACCAATACAAAATGTGGACTTTGTCGCGAGCGATTGCAATTACGATAGAGTTCAAACGTAGTAAGGTACACTGTTCAAATCTTTCCGTTATAATTAAAAAATAAATGTTTTTTGTTGGCATAAAAATAGAAAAAACCGAAAAAGTTATTTTGTTTTATTTTCCAATCGTTTTAGCGAAACAATTGGACATAAAAGAGGGTGTTACCGTACTAATATTTGCAAAATGAGAGCACAAATCAAAAATGTAACTTCGCGAAAAATGGAAAAAATCGAAAAAAAAATATACAATATTTTTACTATGATTTCCGGGCCTAAAAGCCACATTTGTTTACATTTACCAACAGCTGGCGAAGACAAGAAGATCTGTGTGAAGAAAATCTATGGTTAAATGTAGAAATTGTGGCACTTCTTGTAGAAGTCAGGGAATTGGAAAATATGTGTTCCATATTTTCCGCTTTCAAATGAAGTTTTTTCATACGGTTTCTTCAGACAGGTCTTGTTATTAGCCAACAAAAACAAGTAAAAAAAGACCAAAGTCGGACGATGTCGACTATATGATACCCTCCACTTTCTATCCCACACAATTTAATTCGGTAAAAAAAGTGAAATCAGGAAGTATTTTCGTATCCTGTAAATGTATGTGTTTGACAAAAATGTTAAATCGGAAAGGGCATTTGTATGGGGGTATATTGAAACCTGGAACGATGTGACACCCTTTCACCATGTATGTTTACAGGTGAAATCTATATATATAAAAGAGTTGCGTTACCGACTGACTTATCATTGACCAGCCCCCAGACCAAACAGCTGAAGCCAGGGTCATGAAATTTTCAGGGTAGTTCCCAAATATAACGTAGACGTCGACTAAGAAAGGGTTTTACGAAATTCGTACTTTTAGGGGGTAAAATGGCCCAAAAAGGGATAAACATCGAACCTTCGTCCTGACTAAGCGGCAGTAGCTATAAACATGAAATTCGGTGAGATCCTTGCAATGACCATGCAGACGAGCTACAAATAGGGATTTTTCGAAATTTCTACTTTTAAGGGAAGAAAGAGACAAAAAGGGATAAAAATGGTACCAATTTAAGAATTGCAGCAAGAATCGTGAAATGTTTACATTTCTCTGACAACGTAGAAATTTTTTTGATTTTTCGAAATTTTTACTTATAAGGGGTGAGAGGGACAAAAAGGGATAAAAATGGTACCAACTAAAGTATTGTAGCTAGAATCGTGAAATTTGCTATGTTAATTCCTCTCACCACATAGAAGCGCAATATAAATGCATTTTGTACTTTTAACGGTTGCACGGGACAAAAAGGTATAAAAATGGTACCATCTAAAGTATTGCAGCTAGAATCTTCAAATTTGATATGTAAATTCTTCTGACCATGTAGAAGCGCAGTAAAATTGGATTTTTCGAAATTTGTACTTATAAGTGAGCGGGACAAAAAGGGATAAAAATGGTACCAACTACAGTATTGCCGCTAGAATCTTGAAATTTGATATGTAAGTTCTTCTGTCCATGTAAAAGCTCAGAAAAATAGGATTTTTCGAAATTTGTACTTATAAGAGGTGAGCGGGACAAAAAGGGATAAAAATGGTACCAACTGAATTATTATAGCAAGAATCTTCAAATTTGATATGTAAATTCTTCTGACCATGTAGAAGCGCAGTAAAATTGGATTTTTCGAAATTTGTACTTATAAGTGAGCGGGACAAAAATGAATAATAATGGTACTAATTTAAGTATTGTAGCTATAGTCGTGAAATTTGGTGTGTCAATTCCTCTGACAACGTAGAAGCGCAAATCCAAATGGATTTTTCCAATGGATTTTATACCTATAAGGTGTGATCGGGACAAAAATGTATAAAAATCATACCAACTAAAATATTGCTGCTATAGTCGTGAAATTTGGTGTGTAAATTCCTCTAACAACGTAGATTTGCAACATAAATTGATTTTTCGAAATTTGTACTTTTAAGGGGGAGCGGGACAAAAAGGGATAAAATGGTACCAACTTTAGGATTACAGCTAGAATCATGAAATTTAGTATGTAAATTCCTCTGCCCATGTAGAAGCGCCATCAAAATGGATTTTTTTTTCGAATAAAAGGCTCTGCAGTTGTAATTTTTTGTTAAAAACTGGGTAGAAAATGATAAAAAATAGAAAATGATAAAAATATATATACACATTTTGGGTTTTTTTCTAAATTTCTAGAAGTTGTTTTCAATCTCAAATGACAAATCCAATTTCAGATTCCATCTTCTCATTTTCAAAAGAATTTTTCCTAATTTCAAATGAAAAATTCCAAATTCGAATGATTTTATATCGAAATAATCTCAATTTTAAATATGATATCCAATTTCAAATCGATTTTTTTAATTTTAATTAAAAATTCTCCAAATCTATTTGAAATTTTCCGAACTTCTTTTTTTTCAATTGGGACTTTTAATGAAATTTATCTTACAATCTTATTTGAAATTTTCTGAACTTCGCAAGATACTTTTCCAATTGCTATTGAAAAATTCCAAATGTCTTTATCTGAATTTGGATTCAAATAACATCTATTTCAAATCGAATTTTCTCAATTTCTTTTGAAATTTTCCAATTTTGTTTGAAATTTTCTGAACTTAAATTTCACTTGGAATTTTTAGTTTTTTTTTTTTTTTTTTAACGAAATGTCCTCAATTTCACAAGAAATTTTCGAATGCATATTTCATAATTGCGATTGAAATATAAATTTCAAATTGAATTTTCTCAAATTCATTTGAAATTTTCCGACTTTATGTGAATTATTCTGATCTTCAAACGAATTATTATCAATTTCATTTGGAATTTTTAAAATTTTAAACGAAATTTCCCCAATTTCACAAGAAATATCTTCAAATTTCGAATGACAAATTCCAGTATTCAATGGAACGTTCTAAATTTCGTTTGTAATAGACACAATTTCATATGGAAATTTATGAATTACAAATTCGAATTTCTATTCGATTCGGATCTGGGTATCTGGTTGTGGGTTTCGCCCCCTTGGCTATTCAAATCTGCTTTCATTCCTCCATTCACTGTGGCTGCCGCATTCGTTTTACGACACACAACGAAGTACGAGTACTTATCCTTTCGACTTTGACCACCACCACCACCAAATAAAACAACTTGCCGCAAATCAAAAAAACAATTTTTATTATAAATTCCTGGTGCCCGGTGAATAGGTACCACCCCGACACGCTGGTTCCAATTGTCTTCGCCGCTTTCAAATGATAAACGTTGAGTAACAGTAGCGTTTAGCGACTAAATCGATGGAAGTGAAATGTCGTGAATAAACCCCCCCAAAAAATAAACTAATGCAACAGGTTTAGTCACTGCTATATTCGTCTATACCTATCTCCCTGCCAATATACATACAGACGTGTACATACACACTCGTACATTCAATAAATATTGATTTTATCAATTTTAAACGAAACTCGGTGTATGTTTTTATAATTCACCCGTTCACACTGTAGCGTCTGGAGGAGCGACTAGCTATAGCCACATCCATACTATACTCCATTTATTTGCTTATCTCGCCCATGAAACACACGCTCAAACACACACACACAAGCACACCAGTAAATCAATAAACATAGATACTAACATCCGATATTGTTGTTATACACACACACACACGCCACCGACAGATCGATAATGTACGTACACAATTGTGCCGCCGTCACCGACACCTCTAAATTGTTCATATCGCCGCGGTCTCCGATCTAAATACCCGATATTTACTCTAAAATTTATGGCTCAACGTGTCTTATCACTTAACGGATGGAGTAAATAAGCAAATACATATCGTGTGTATTTTTAAACGTACACAGACGTGGACAGTGGCTCAAAGTTACACGACAGATGCAAAGTTGATTAATACGCATCATCATCATCATCACTTCGTTGGAGGGTCAGTATTTTTACTACCGAATTTAAAAATAATTTGTCAGCTTGTAAAGTTAACAAATCGTTTCTAAATGAAAAAATTAAAACAAATATAATTTGAAATTGAGAAATGCAGTTTGAAAATCAGAAAATACAATTTGAATTGAGAAATGAAAATTAAAATTCAGAAATGAAAATTGAAATTGAAAATTGAAATTGAAAATTGAAATTATGAAAATGCAAATTGAAATTGAGAATAAAAAAATTGATAGTGAGAAAAGACAAATTGACATTGAAAAATTAAAAAAGTAGAATTTGAAATTGAGAAATGCAATTTGAAAATCAGAAAATACAATTTTAATTGAGAAATGAAAATTGAAATTGAGCAAATGCAAATTGAAATTGAGAAAATGAAAATTGAAATTGAGAATAAACAAATTGATATTGGAAAATTAAAATATTAAAAAATTAAAAAAAATAGAATTTGAAATTGAGAAACGCAATTTGAAAATCAGAAAATACAATTTTAATTGAGAAATGAAAACTGAAATTGTGAAAATGAAAATTGAAATTGAGAAATAAAAATTATAATTCAGAAAATACAATTTGAAATTCAAAAATGAAAATTGGAATTCTTAAATGAAAATTGAAATTCAGAATAAACAAATTGATAGTGAGAAAAGACAAATTGATAATGAAAAATTACAATATTAAAAAATTTAAAGCAAATAGAATTTGAAATTGAGAAATGCAATTTGAAAATCAGAAAATACAATTTAAATTGAGAATAGAGAAATGATTGAAATTGTGAAAATGAAAATTGAAATTGGGAAAATAAAAATTGAAATCGAGAAAATAAAAATTGGAATTCAGAAATGAATATTGATATTGAGAATAAACAAATTGATATTGAGGAAAGACAAATGATATTGAAAAATTAAAATGATAAAAGCAACATTGAAATTGAGAAGAACAACAGGCGTACTTTTTACCTATATTCTCAATTATAATTTTCATATCTGAATTTCCATTTGTTTTTTCACAATTTCAATTTTCATTTCTCATTATCGAATTGTATAATCTCAATTGTAATTTTCTTTTCTGATTTTTTTTATCAATTTCAATTAAAAATGGTGAAGAATACTTTTATAAACAAGTAAAAAAGGAATTAAGTTCGGCTAGGCCAAATCTGTCGAGGCTGTCGACTTTGGGTATAAGTGCATTATAAATACTTTATGGAGTCTCCGATGAATATTTCTAGGTGCTACAAACGGAATGACAAAGTAAATATACCCCTATCCTTAGGTGGAGGGTATAAAAATCGTTTTTTAACGAAAAAAATGTCGTTATGATACCTATTAGAAAAAGCGAAAATGTATTTAAATTTCTGGTATTATCAAGTTAAAAACATTTTTTTAACTCTCCAACAAAGACTTACACGTTTATCCATAACTATTTTTCAAAATATTTTTATTAAAAAATGGAATAAAATATTTTTAGTGTTTTTGATGGGGTTTTTCGTTACAACGAAAAACATTTAAAAATATATATTCTCTTAATTTGTTGTCGACTGTTCCCAAACGACTTCTTCTAAGTACAGGTGATATTCCGAAGATTTGTATACCTTAACTTATATGATCACAGTTATTCTGTCCAAAAAGTAGTACTAACACTAAAGGTACATTCGACGAAAATTAGAATTTTAGTAAAAAACAAGTAAAAACGGCGTTAAGTTCGGCAGGGCCGAACTTTATATACATTCCACCATGGATTGCATTCAACAGAGGCTGTCAATTTTCGTAGAAGTGCAGCAATATTACAGGAAAATATATTTTTTTAATATAGCCAAACCAAAACAAATACAAATATTTTGTCGTAAAAAAAATTACGAATTTGGGAAAAAAAATTTTTATTTTGCGTGTCTATGCAGTCAGAGAATTCCATGATTCCATCTGCGCCCATTTGGTTGGAACCATTTTTACCCCCTTTACGTTTCTACGCAATTAGAATTTCATCATTCTAGCTGTACTAGTTGGTACTATTTTTATCCCTCTGTACCATTGTATCCCTTGAAAGTACGAATTTCGAAAAATATGTTTATTTTCCGTGGCTACGCAGTCAGAGAAATGTTTACTCCGAATTGCATGACTCTAGCTGCGGTTATTTGGTTTGTACTATTTGTATCCCCTTTTTCCATTTTAACCCCAAAAAGTACGAATTTCGAAAAATTCGTCTATTTTTCGTGTCTTCGCAGTCAGAGGAATGTATACTCCGAATTTCATGACTCTAGCTGCGGTCATATGATTGGTACTATTTTGATCCCTTTTTTTAATTTTTACCCCAAAAAGTACGAATTTCGAAAAATCTGTTTATTTTAAGTGTCTACGCAATCAGAGGAATGTATACAACAAATTTCATTATTCCAGGTGTAGCCGTTTGGTTGGTACCATTTTGATCCCTCCGTACTCATTGTATCCTGTGAAAGTACGAATTTGGAAAAAACCTTTTATTTTTCATGTCTACGCAGTCAAAGGAATGTATACCCCGAATTTCATAGCTGCGGTCATTTGATTGGTACTATTTTTATCCCCTTTTTTCATTTTAACCCCAAAAAGTACGAATTTCGAAACATCTGTTTATTTTAAGTGTCTACGCAATCAGAGGAATGTATACAACGAATTTCATTATTCCAGGAGTAGCCGTTTGGTTGGTACCATTTTGATCCCTCCGTACTCATTGTATCCTGTGAAAGTACGAATTTGGAAAAAAACCTTTTATTTTTCATGTCTACGCAGTCAAAGGAATGTATACTCTGAATTTCATAGCTGCGGTCATTTGATTGGTACTATTTTTATCCCCTTTTTTCATTTAAACCCCAAAAAGTACGAATTTTGAAAAATCCGTGTATTTTACTTGTCTATGCAATCAGAGGAATGTATAGACCGAATTTCATTATTCTAGGTACAGCCCTTTGGTTGGTACCAGTTTTATCCCTCTATTCCCATTTTATCCTTAAAAGTACGAATTTGGAAAAAATTATTTTATATTATTTTATATTATGTATCTACTCAATTAGAGGAATGCACACACCGAATTTCGTGTTTCTAGATGTTGTCGTTTAATATGTACCATTTTTATCCCTTTTTGCCCCATTTCACTCCCTACAAATAAGAATCACTTTATGGAGCACGTTTTTGCTATAAGGGGAATATGCATACCAAAAGGGACAAATTTTTCCCTTTGGGCCGATTTCGCCCCGTTTCAATTCCAACCGATCTACGACTATAAGACGCATTTATGGAAAATTTGAACGTTCTAGCTCCTTTCGTTAAGATGCTAGCGTGCTTTTAACAGACGGACAGACTGACATGGCTAGATCGTCTTAGAATTTTATGACGATGAAGAATATATATACTTTATAGGGTCGCAGGTCGATATTTCAAGGTGTTCCAAACGGAATGACAAAGTTAGTATACCCCCATCCTGGAGGTGGAGGGTATAATAAAAAATATCCATATTTTTTTAATATCTTAAAAAAACATCAGAAACTATTATACACAGACCTATCATCAAAATGTTGATGCAAAGTGAAACAAATTTAGTATTTTTTTATTTTATGAATTATCCTTGAGTCGTATTATTTTTGTGTAATTGAACAGGAGTCTCCCTCAAAATGCCTAAAAAAGAACGCCTGTTCACAAATATACAAATCAAGACCAATAAATTTTCGGTGAGGGTATATACAAAGAATAATATATAAAAAAGTTATAAACCATTTAAACCATATAGCTCATTCTGCGCCACCCTGTATCGCTTCTATTTTTGTCACAAATAGTCTGAATATTTATAGGGTTGCAAAAAATTAATGCCATCCATCTTACTTGTAGTTTAATACATATCACTTCAATTTGTCAACAGTAATTTTTCCCTGAAATTGAACACTCAAATGAATGTAAAATAACTAAATGAACACTTTGAGCCACTGTCCAGACGTACGTACATTTTATTTATACAACATGCGACATATTCGTCTTATAATTTATAAGAGTCGTTAAACTACCGCCAGGCAACTCCATCAAAATTATCGATCGCATTGTCGTTTTAATCCGAGCACAACAAGAAAGCCATTTGGATATTTATGGCCTCCACTTTGATCGATTCGACAAGTGGCAGCCTACTTAACGGTCGAGTAATTGTAAATTTATGAACTATACATCGAAATAAACACCCTATGAATTGTTGTACGCTCTGTGCGTGTATTGCGGGTTGTACGAGTACAAGAAGAGCAAAGGTGTTTGTATAAGAGAATGTTGTTATTGTTGTTGCTGCTGTTTGTGTTCCATTAATTTATTTAATAATGATGTATGTCATTTGTTTAATGGTTTTTTGTTTTTGCTTTTCTTATAGCCCTTGAAGAAAACAATTGCATCCGCTGCCGTCACCACTGGAGGAACCATACGTTTACCCAAACCCACTGTGCCCGATGTTGATGCTTCCGAGTATAGTTTTGCCAAATTCGCAGCCACCTATTTTCATTCCGGCGTTACGGGCCACTACAGCAAGAAACCGCTGAAAAAGTCACTGCTTGACCATGACCTGCCATTGGATGAGATTGCGGCACAGGTAAGATAAACAGACAGAGCAGTAGTGTTCGAAATAATAGCAAAGTGTATTTTAAGTGATATGATTGAGTGCGTATTAAAGACATTTTCCCTCGTGTGTTGGCTGTGAAACTTTATTAGAAATTATCCATGACATTCAAGCATCAAATGGATATATTCTAAATTTATCGTTCCTTTTTTAATATCTTTCAATATCGATCCGAGATACAGTGCAGAAAATATATTTCCTGAATAGTCATAACATTCGGATGATGATATCGGCGAGAGAGGGAAAAAAGAGCTGAAAGTATTTGTTAAAAAACTGAGTTTTTGTCAATATTTCCATGGATTTTTTTCAATGATTCCGGCTTTATTTCCAATATTTAAATACACTTTTTGCATTATTTGTAATGCTATGGCCGAAGGCTACTCCACAATGGGAATATTTTTGAGAGTGCTCGTGATCATTAAAAATAATTAAATATTAGCGCTATAATAACTTACTTAGAACAATACTAAAGATGAGTTTACACATATACATAGTTGTATATGTAAATGCCTGTGTGATTAAAAGTGATTCAACAAAATGAACGTGCATTTTAAATTTTCGAAATTTGGGTTATTTTAAGGTATTTTACTTCAAGACGTTAAGTTCGGCCGATCCGAATCTTATGTACCCTCCACCACCGTGTGCATTCTACAGTATTGCCGGCAGATTGGATGCGGTCGACTTTACATAGAATAACGGTACCTTATTAGGAAAATTGTATTATTTTTATGAACATTACGATATTTGTTTACTATTTCAAACTAAAGGGTGAAAAGCTATAGAAAAGTTTTTCAAAAAAAAAAACACATAAAGTTCAGAAAAATGCATGAAATCTTTATTTGAATCGATAGTACGGTCCATATAATTTAATGGTCCATCCGCTTAGTCCAATTTTGGCATTTCCACGTTTTTGAGTAACAGAGGCCCAATTGCTGCGAACGGCGACGAATCGATAATTGATGGTCATCATTAACACTGGCCGATACAACTACGATACTTTCTTCAGTTCGCACTCTACGTAAGCGTGTTGGTGGTTTAATGTCCAACAATGTAAATTTGGTGCGAAATTTAGTCACAATAGCCCGAATAGCCGCTTCAGTGGGTCGATTAAACTGACCATAAAATGGAAGCGCGCGATGAACTTTCTTAGCAGAGCACGCATTTTGATAATAAAATTCAATAATTTGCAAGCGTTGTTCGTTTGTAAGACGATTCATGGTTAAATTATAGACCAAACTGAAGATGTTTGACAGTGAAACAAAACACGAAACGTGCGTCAGCTGTTTAAACCAGTGTTGCCAAAAAGATAATAGCTAAAAAAATCACCCAAGGCATACTTATTATGTCCACTGTTTCTCCAGCTGAATATTTTGATTACAGCTACAGACCGAATTTCTGCAGCATTTTGATATGAAAATTACTAACACTGAAGATCCATTATGTTTCGTCTCCACAGTGGAATGTACGAACCAAATTTCATGACGATTATAAAAGTACGATTTTGGAAAAACCTCTTGCTCGTCTACGCAGCCAGACGAGTGTAAATACGGAATTTCATGATTCTAGCTACACTCAGAAAAGAGTATGCCATGGATTAAGTAAATATATACTAAAACTGAGGAAAATTGAGGCAAACATTTCACACAACATGTACAGACTTTTCCTTGAAAATAGGACATGCTTTGAATTTGAATCCAGTTAAACTTTTTCTTTAATCAAGTACAATTTACTCAATCTGAGGAAAATATTTTCCTCAATCAAAGTAAATTTTTACTCAAACTAAGTAAATTTGTAGTCAAAACAATTCAAATTATACTCAATCTGAGGAAAATTATCGGAAATTTTTTCTTAACCCAAGTAAATGTGTACTCAGATTGAATAAAATTTTCCTTAAACCAAATAAAGTTATATTCAGTCTGACTAAAACTTTACTTGATAATTGAAATAAATTATTTCGCTTCAAAGCATGCAACACTCACATCAAAAATGACAACATGGAATAGTTCTCAAACGTTCATGTTACTTCTGCCATAAAGAGTTGAGCTATTTCACCATAACTGCTGCTTAGGATAGTAGGCGCCTTCGCAGTGATTATTTAGAATAATGTTTGAAGTACTTAAGAAGAAACTCTTGGCAAACGTACGAGAATTGTTTCTTAGACTACTATTCTTTCTTAAATTTTAATTGTCAGAAGTTTTTACTAGACCCGAAGAAATGTTTCTAAGTAAATTTACTACCCTATTTCGATTATATGTATTATTTCTTCTGACTTTGAAATAAGGAAACTGTACTCACATCTAGTTCATTTTCACCCTCGTAAGGACATTTTAACTAAACGGGAGTAAAATTGTTAAACTAAACTGGAGTATGGATTTAACTCAGATTTAAGAATGCAATTTGTCTGAGTGTAGCGTTCACCTCGTTCATCGGACTCTGTTGCCAACTGATGCTCGAAGTAATCCATATGAGAATTCCAAAAATGATTTGCGTTGACATATGAACACATAGTTTTTCAAAATCTCTTGGGTATATTTGAGCAGTAGGCGAACGAAAAGTTCTGAATAATTTCTTTAATGCTTTACCATGTGGCAAGTTTGGTTTGGATGTTTATACACAACGATTTATTGTATAACATAAATGTAGATAGTGATGAAAACTTTAAAATGTAAGCATTTTGCTGGTAAAAAAGAGTGTTTCAATTACTTAACCCTTATATTTTTCTCTAAAAAGAATTTACATACGTTCAATTAGAATAGCTTAGTGTGAACGCCTCTAATATTGGATTTGATAAATTTAAAAAATGTAAAAATAGGAAAAACAAGTAAAAATGGCGTTAAGTTCGGCCGGTCAGAACTTTAAATTCACTCCACCATGGATTGCATTCCACTGATTCTGCTGATTTTCGTAGAAGTGCAGCAACATTACAGGAAAATGTTAAATTGTTTTAATATGGCCAAACAAGAAAATATTGTAAAAATTGAGTCATCAATGTCTGTCTGTCCGTCCGTCCGTTTATCAGTCTGTTGTCCATCTTATCTTGTTCGCACTCTACAGGTCGCAATTTTTGTCCGATTGCCATGAAATTTGGCAGAAGTAATTTGTTTAGCCCAAATACGATCGGTATTGGATTGGAGAAAATCGGATTAGATTTATATATATCCTCCATACAAATAACCATCCAATATATTGCTCTATAATACACATTTTACATTGAATATTGATAAAACATTCAGAATCATGTTATATTTGAACTAGAAAGTGGACTAAATGGTCAATGTTTTGATATAGCCCCAAACAAATATACCTCTGGTTTACACTATTATTGCTCTAAAATGCACATTTTACATCGAATCTTGATCAAATTTCCCACACCATGTTACATTTAGACTAGAAAGACCGATTTTGAAAACCAGCTTAATAGGTCCATGTTTGGCTATAGCCCCCATACAAATGGGACCAAGTTTACAATATTATCACTCTAGAACCCACAACTATTAGACGCATTTTTGGAAATTTGAACGTCCTGGCTACTTTCGGTTAGATGCTAGCGTGTTTTTAACAAACGGACGGCTAGATCATCTTAGAATTTTATGACTTTCGATTTTTTGTAAAATAATTTTTGTTAATAACCAATAGTGTCAGTAGTAACTTTCATGATGGTGTTGCTGAAACTAAACAATTATAAAAGTGATTGTTGTAAAAAATTAAAAATAATTAAAATAACTTACATTAACCTGACTTCAAAAAGTTCTAGATGTTTCCGACTAAAATTAATCTTTGGTTCGTTTAATGCGTTGCCACAACATAGTTCGACATTATCACTGTCCATTCGTGTCCATTGTTTAATTCCAACAGCAACAATGTCATCAAACATATGGAGCGTCTTTCTGAAATCATTAACTATTAATAAAATTTATTTAAATCGTAGGTATATTTTTTTGTTAAAGAAATAGAAAAAAAATAAAAAATATATTTTTTGTTAAAAAAAAATTAACTAGTAAATCAAAAAAAAATTCTTTTTTCAAATCCATGCTTTATGCAAGCAGAATTCTATTGGGCCTAGAAATTCTTTTTTAGTTATCTTTTATAGAAGGAAAAATTACTGCAAAATTTCAGTTTTTTATCTGCCATAGAACGGCATATATTCGAAAATGGGTTTTAACTTCGTATGGGAGGTGCCACGCCCATATTTCCATTACCGCCCATTTTTGTCACAACTACGCACATTAATGCTAGATGCACTTACACAAAATTACAGTAGGTGTAATTTTGGTTTTAACTTCATATGGGAGGTGCCACGCCCACTTTTGCATTACCGCCCATTTTGGGCGCAACTACGCACATTGATGCTAGATGCACTTACACAAAATTTGAGCACTATACGTGTCATAGAACTGACACTATTCGATAATATGTTTTAACTTCGTATGGGAGGTGCCACGCCCACTTTTCCAATACCGCCCCTTTTTGGCACAACTATGCGAATTGATGGTAGATGCACTTACACAAAATTTCAGCACTCTAGGTGTCATAGAACTGACAATATTCAATAATAGGTTTTAACTTCGTATGGGAGGTGCCACGCCCACTTTTCCAATACCGCCCATTTTTGGCACAACTATGCACATTGATGCTAGATGCACTTACACAAAATTACAGCACTCTAGGTGTCATAGAACTGACAAAATTCAATAATAGGTTTTAACTTCGTATGGGAGGTGCCACGCCCACTTTTCCAATACCGCCCCTTTTTGGCACAACTATGCGAATTGATGCTAGATGCACTTACACAAAATTTCAGCACTCTAGGTGTCATAGAACTGACAATATTCAATAATAGGTTTTAACTTCGTATGGGAGATGCCACGCCCACTTTTCCAATACCGCCCATTTTTGGCACAACTATGCGAATTGATGCTAGATGCACTTACACAAAATTTCAGCACTCTAGGTGTCATAGAACTGACAATATTCAATAATAGGTTTTAACTTCGTATGGGAGGTGCCACGCTCACTTTTCCAATACCACCCCTTTTTGGCACAACTATGCGAATTGATGCTAGATGCACTTACACAAAATTTCAGCACTCTAGGTGTCATAGAACTGACAATATTCAATAATAGGTTTTAACTTCGTATGGGAGATGCCACGCCTACTTTTCCAATACCGCCCATTTTTGGCACAACTATGCGAATTGATGCTAGATGCACTTACACAAAATTTCAGCACTCTAGGTGTCATAGAACTGACAATATTCAATAATAGGTTTTAACTTCGTATGGGAGGTGCCACGCCCACTTTTCCAATACCGCCCCTTTTTGGCACAACTATGCGAATTGATGCTAGATGCACTTACACAAAATTTCAGCACTCTAGGTGTCATAGAACTGACAATATTCAATAATAGGTTTTAACTTCGTATGGGAGATGCCACGCCCACTTTTCCAATACCGCCCATTTTTGGCACAACTATGCGAATTGATGCTAGATGCACTTACACAAAATTTCAGCACTCTAGGTGTCATAGAACTGACAATATTCAATAATAGGTTTTAACTTCGTATGGGAGGTGCCACGCCCACTTTTCCAATACCGCCCCTTTTTGGCACAACTATGCGAATTGATGCTAGATGCACTTACACAAAATTTCAGCACTCTAGGTGTCATAGAACTGACAATATTCAATAATAGGTTTTAACTTCGTATGGGAGGTGCCACGCCCACTTTTCCAATACCGCCCCTTTTTGGCACAACTATGCGAATTGATGCTAGATGCACTTACACAAAATTTCAGCACTCTAGGTGTCATAGAACTGACAATATTCAATAATAGGTTTTAACTTCGTATGGGAGGTGCCACGCCCCTTTGTCCAATTGGTCAAATTTTTCCATTTCCTTGTATTGTCATCGAAAATGATTAAGTGTGCAAAATTTGAGCAAAATTGGTTGAGAAAAAAGCTTTCAAAAATTGATTTCAAATTTTGTGGCACACAAACATATATAGAAAGTAACCTTATATAAAGCATGGAAAAAATAGTATTAAATAAATTGTATCAACTATTAATAAAAGTTGTTTTCAAAAAATCGAAGGTATAGCTTTTTTGTTAAAAAAGAAAAAGAAATAGAAAAGAAAAAAAATTAAAAATATATTTTTTTAAGATTTAACCATTGTCTGTAGAAATTTGTTTGGAAATATAAAAAAAGTTTAAAAAAAATAATTACCTAATGAAAAATAATTTATTTTCGATACACTCTAGTGTATATAAATTCTTATCTTATGCAAATCGGGAAATTCAGCTTTTTATGTGCCTTATAGAAAAGTTCATAATTTGAAAATCTCATCAAAATCGAGGGGAAAGGCCAAAATGTATGTATGTATGTGTGACGGCTTCACATGAAATTATGGAAAAGCGTAGTGACATTTGTATGGGGGCACGTAAAGATGTCAGTCTATTTCAGCCACTTTCACAGTATGTACCAATACGTCAAAAACAATATGAGCAGCCAAAATTTGAGTAAGATCCAATGTCGTATCAAATATTGCACCATTACAGTTCACTTCAACGGTGGGTGCGGCTAGTTAAAGGCTAACATTATTCTAACTCATTCACGCATTAAAACGGTGATAATTCTAAGATTTTTGCTGCCGTGCTAATGCCGTAAAATTATTTTTGATTAAATATCCCTCATGAGTCACCGATCATGGAATTTATTTAAATTCAATTATTTCTAAAAGTCATTAAAAATACGTGTTTCTGTTGTTTCTTCTCAAATGACCGGATCTAACTTAACGCTCCATCTATATGTTTTTAACTCATGCAATTGTATTCTTTTGAAAAATAAAGCGTTTCTGTTTTTTAATTGAATTAATTAGAAATAATTGAATTTAAAGGAGCACCACCACAATCGTACTGCATGGAGCGTTGCAGCGGGAATTGCATCAATTATTGAATTCCTGAAATTTGTTTACTGGGGAATTTTGCTGTCATAGCAGGCCTGGCTATGCACAGTGGCTCCAAGTTGATATTTTTGGAAACAATTCTGCAACCTTTGAATGACAAAAGATAGGAAGAAAAGTATGCTTAGAAAAGAGGTATTTTCCAGATATTTTCTAAAATTTCACAACCTTAGGGTTGTTGGTATGGAGTATACCAATTAGGTTAAGGAAAAAATCAGCTAGATTGTCCTCAGTTTAAGGAAAATAGTTACTTGATTTGAGTAAAATATTACTTAGTTTTAGGAAAATTTGAGTAAAAAATTACTTACTTTACTTAAATTTAGTAAAAATTTAGTTGGTTCTAGGAAAAAATTACTTAGATTTAGGAAAATTTCTGCTAAATTTTACTTAGATTTAGTAAAAATGTACTTGGTTTGAGGAAAAACTTACTGCAATTTTCCTCCGTTTGAGTCAATATTTACTTGATTTGAGGAAAATTTAACTAGAATAAAATTCAAAGCATGTATTAGTTTCAAGGAAAAGCTTGAACTTGATGTGAGAATATATTGCTTTAGCGCTATACGAATTTCAATTTTCCAAAATTTTAGTTAATTTTAACTCATTATAGGGTTCTGAGTGCTTTAACTGGGGTTTGCATTTGATTTCCTGCGGGAAAATCCCGGGAATTTTCATATTTTCTGTTTCACGTATCCCGGGAAATTTGTACGGGATTCTTGCTGGAAAAAATTTTGCATTTTCCTTTATTTCTTGCACATTTTTATTTCACCACGTTTTCACAATAAAATTGTAAAAGGTACCAAAATAATTTAACAAAGATCATGTTTAAATATTTAAATAAATATGTATATGTATGTCGGCTGGGCGATACAAATCTTCTACCTTTAATATAATAGTTTAGTATATAATTGATAAAAACTTAATATAGCAGAATATAAGGATACAAATAAGAATAAAGTCTTAAAATTAGAATATATCAGTGGAGAAATCTTGCAGGGCTTATATACAATTTTCCTAATAAATGAAAAAAAAATCAAACAATATAGAGTAACTACTATGTTTTGAAAAAAAGTAAAAAAAAAAAAAACAAGTAAAAGACATTAAGTTCGGCCGGCCAGAATTTTATATACCCTCCACCACGAGGTTCATTCCACAGTATTACAGGCAGATTAGAGGCTGTTAACTTTAGGAAAATTGTGATATTTTTCATGAACATCATATATATTTGTATTTATTATATATTTGTTAATTATTATAATTATAATATATTTGTTAATTATTACAATATTAATAGTCATCTAATATATAAATATAAAACCCCAAGAGTAATCAAAAAGTGAACATGAGACAGCAATCTTCAAAAGTATGCCCTAATTATCAGGTGCTTTCAGTCGTTATTAGGTGAAAACAATTTCCCTCATGGTCGATTTTCCAATTTCTTGATACCAGCTACTGAAGATCGAATATGTAGAATGTACAAACTTATTTTCTTATTTATTATTATTATTTATTAATTTTCTTACTTTCCGCGTCTGCGCAGTCGGACGGATTTCATGATTTTAGCTTAGTCGCTTGATTAGCGCCGAATTTAATCCTACCATACCATTTTTATCCCAATTCGCCCCATTCCCCCCATTTTACGCCTAAAAGTACAAATTTCGAAAAAATCATTTATGTTTCGTGTTTATTTCAGTTGAATTTATATACGGAATTTCATGATTTCAACTTCAGCGGTTTGGTTGGTACCATTTTTATCCCTCTTTTCCAATTGTATTTCTATAACGTCCGAATTGTCGACGCAATTAGAGGAATGTACACACCGAATTTCATGAGTCTAGCTGTTGTTGTACCATTTTTGCCTTTTCGTCCCAAAAGTACGAATTTCAAAAAAATCTCTCTTTTTTCGTATTGGAGGGATTTACATCACAAATTTTATGTTTCTAGCTGTTGTCGTATCATTGGTACTATTTTTATCCCTTTTTGTCCCATTTCGTCCGCTAAAACTTGTACTTTTTGAATGTACGCAACAAATTTCGAGTGCATATAAAGCCAAAATAAAACAAGTAAGAAGGCGTTAGGTTCGGCCGGGCCGAATCTTATATACCCTCCACCACGGATTGCATTCCACAGTATTACCAGCAGATTAAAGAATGTCGACTTTACATAGAAGTACAGTACCATATTACGAAAATTGTGATATGTTTATGCACATTACTATATTTGTTTACTATTTCAAACTATAATGTATACTTATGCGCATTGTTTAAAATCAACTACTATATATAAATAAAATGCTGAAATTGTGAAAGTGAACATGCCTAAATATTTGGCGATTGTCAGTCGCCATTAGAAAGAAGCATTCCCAGATACAACAAAGTGACTGTATTATTTTGATAAGAAAAGTACAAATTTTAAAGATATCCCAATTCTCCGCCCAAATGTACAAATTTCGAAAAAAAAAACCTTTTTCGAGTCTTCATAGTCAGAATGATTTCAACTTCAGCGGTTTGGTAGGTTCCATTTTTATCCCTCTTTTTATTTATATCCCTTAAAAGTACGAATTTCGAAAATCCCTCTATTTTACGTGTCTACGCAATTAGAGGGATGTACACACCGAATTTCATGATTCTAGCTGTTGTCGTATCATTGGTACCATATTTTATCCCTTTTTGTCACATTTCGCCCGCCAAAACATTTCTTTTTTTTGTGGTGCTTCCAAGCTACAAGAGGAATGTCCGCAACAAATTTTAACTGTATGAAAATAAGAAATTTAATTAATAAGCCAAGGCTACCAATATTTGTATACTATATATATAATGGATATAATACTTCAATTCATAAAGTAAATATAAGGGAGCAATCATAAATACCCTAAATATTGGGGGATAGAGAGTGTATTTTCAGCTACAGTCGTTTGGTTGGTTGTATTTCCATCCTATTTTAATTTCAAAAGTATACATTTTGAAATCTCTCACGTACGCAGTATAAGACAACTTCATGATTCTACCATTTTTTGTCGTAAAAGCAACAAAATAAAGTACGAATTTGGAAAATCAATATTTTACGTGGCTATTCAGTCAGAGAAATGTATACACCGAATTCCATGATTCTATCGGCGGCCATTTTGTTGGTACCATTTTTATCCCCTTTTTCCAATTTTGCCCCCCAAGAGTACGACTACCTAAAATCTCTTTATTTTACGTATCTATACAATTAGAGGGACGTACTCACTGCATTTCATCATTCTAGCTGTATTCGTTTAGTTGGTACTATTTTTATCCCCTGTATCCATTGAAAGTACGAATTTGGAAAAAAGTTTTATTTTTCGTGTCTACGCAGTCAGGGGAATGTATACACCGAATTTCATGATTCTAGCTGCTATCATTTGGTAGGTACTATTTTTATCCCCTTTTTCCATTTGAACCCCAAAAATTACGAATTTTAGAAATTTCTTTTATTTTACGTGTCTACGCAATCAGAGGAATGTATATATCGAATTTCATTATTCTAGGTGCAGCCGTTAGGTTGGTACTATTTTTATCCCTCTATCCCCATTTAACCCCTTAAAAGTACGAATTTTAAAAAAATACTTTTATATTATGTATCAACTCTATTAGAGGAATGTAAACGCCAAATTTCGTGTTTCTATCTGTTGTCGTTTGATAGGTACCATTTTTATCCCTTTTTGTCCCATTTCGGCCCCTACAAATAAAAATCACTCTATGGTGCCATTTTATGCTATAGAGGGAATGCGCATTGCAAATATCAACTAAATACAAGCTAATATGTTCAAAAAACATGCTGAAATACTCTAAATATGGGTCCTTGTGAGGGAAAAATTTTTCCCTCTGGGCCGATTGCGCTCACTTTCAATCCCAACCGATCTGCAACCATAGGACACATTTAGGAAAAAATTAAACCTCCTAGCTCATTTCGTTCGGCCGCTATCGTGCTTTCAACAGACAGACAGACGGACATGGCTATATCGTCTTAGAATTTTACCACGACCTAGAATATATATACTTTATGGGGTCTCCGATGAATATTTTAAGGTGTTACAAACGGAATGACAAAGTGAATATACTCCATCCTGGAGGTGGAGGGTATAAAAATTAGTTTTCCGAGGCTACATGAAAGGGAACTGATAATTTAAGATTTATTAACAATAAATAATACATCTCTCGAGTGTACAATATCGTTCTCCATTACGCTAGGAGAAAGGGTGAAGGAATGAATGATGAGTCTTTTTTATAAATCCTTTAAAACTTGATTTCCATATATTTTTTATATGAAAGAAACAATATGTTGACGATTTCCCGGGACTGGACGGGAAATCGTCGTTTCCTGGGAAATAAAAAGTAAGTAACCAGATGTTGAGTAGAAATTGTGGCAAAAGTTATAACCAGACTATGAAAAATGGTCCATAATATTTGTTATAGGGGAGAATTCGCTATAGAGAATTTCGACTGCATATAAATATATACAGTCAAAATACTCCCAATACAAAAATTAATTGACTCATTCAGAATCCTCTAAAAGCGCAACATCCTTGTCTCAGATTAATAGTTTGTTTTTTGATTGGTCCACTGTTGTGGTCTAGACTTTTGAAACTCACTAAATGAAGTCATCATCAGTAGATGAAGCTATTTTTATTTGTTAAAACAATTTGGCGGTGTTAAATATTTCATGAATTTATCTATATTTTCCATTTTGCACATGCTAAATATTCATATAATTTGTTAATAATAGCGAATGGTCTACTGGTCCACGTGCCAAGCGTCAAACAGAAGCTAAAATCTGATATATAAATGTAACAACGGACATGTTAATATAGACAATTATACAATTTCTTTGTTGTTGATAAACACCAATAAAAAAATTCGATTTCCCCAGGGTTGATAAGATTGGTAGTTCCAACATTCCAACTGCAACAGCTCAAACTGAGACTCTATGAATATCAAATGACGGACAGACTAGACAGACGGCATTTCCAATTTTCCACCTGTGCCAACTCACTTTTTGTTCTTAATAATAATAGAAAATAAATAATATTTCCTTTTTTCCAGTCCATCTGGATAATGACCCTGCGTTTTATGGGCGACATGGCCGAATCGAAATACAGCAGTGCAGCTGATGATGATGATGCTGACATATCACGCAACGGCACCGTCAAAGCCAGCATCATGCAGCGATTAACGCAGACACTCTCCCGCAGCACGGTACAAAGTAAAGAGTTCCAAGAAGCCTTGGCCGCCATGGGTGACCAAGAGCAACACAGGCGGCTGATACGCAAAACTTTGAAAAGAAAAACAAAGCTGCCCGAAATGCTTAGAAAGGTCATGGACAATGCCGATGAAATCGAGTACTATCAACAGGTGTTGAGCACAAGAATGAGTAATTTGGAGAAGCTGCACTTTATTATCGGTCATGGCATCTTGAAACCAAATTTAAGGTAGGTTTACCTAACTCCTAAATATGTTGGTATTCATTATTCACTATTTCCTCTCTCTAGAGATGAAATTTTGTCCCAGATCTGCAAACAGCTGACCAAGAATCCTTATCGCACCTCATTCGCCAAGGGCTGGATACTGTTGTCGCTGTGCTTGGGCTGCTTTCCGCCCAGTTCGCGTTTTGCTAACTTTCTGAAATGTTTCCTGCAACATGGCCCCGAACTGTATGGCCCCTACTGCGAGGACCGTTTGAATAGGACACAGAAGAATGGTGCGCGCACCCAACCGCCCTCATGGCTGGAACTCCAGTCGACACGCAACAAGACACCGATAACGCTGGAGATACACCTCATGGATGGGGCCGTGAAGAAATTGCAAATCGATTCCGCCTCGACGGCCAGTGAAGCCGTCCAACAGCTGGCCGAGAACATGGGTTTGATTGATCATTTTGGCTTTTCGCTGGTCATTTCGATCTATGACAAAATCATGTCCCTGGGTAATGGCAGCGAGCACATCATGGATGCCATTTCGAATTGTGAACAGTACGCCAAGGAACAGGGCCAAAACGAACGCAAGGCTGTGTGGAAAATATATTTTCGCAAAGAGATTTTTAGCGCCTGGTATGATCCCAGACAGGATCAATTGGCGGTGCATTTGGTGTATAAACAGGTAGATATAGTTGGAGATATTTTGATCACAGAACAAATATTATAACGCTTTTATTTAATATTAGATTTGTAGAGGACTCAATTATGGGGAATATCGCTGCCGTTCGGAAAAGGATGTGGCCATGATGTGTGCCCTGCAGTATTATGCCGAACATGGCGAAGAAATGAAGGATGAGGTGAGTGCCAGCAGACTTTGTTCAGAATATGTTTCCTTATTGCCTCTCATCCCATTAGATTCTTAACAAATTCATACCACAGAGCGTGCCTCAAGATATGCTACTCTCCGGCGACAAGGCCCGGCAGACCTGGGCGCAGCTTATTCGTGAAACATTCGCCAAAAATGACTACGTCAAACAGAGAGCGCCGCGACAAACTGCCAAAGAAGATATCTGCCTATATGCCCACCTCACCTGGCCCATGATGTTCTCGCGCTTCTTTGAGGCAGTGCGCACCGAGGGCCCCAAACTGTTGACAGATCAAATTGTGATAGCTGTCAATTCGAATGCCGTCTATTTTGTCGACGAAACAGAACAGATATTGGCCGAATTGTCTTATGCGGAAATATCCAAAGTTCTCGCACAATCGGACGAAAATGTCTCCATTGACATTTTGCTCATCGAGACCGTGCAAAAGGAGAATTTCACTTTCAAGTGCTACGAAGCCAAAGATGTCGAAGAACTGATCACGTTCATGATCAGCAATTTGCGAATGAGATCACGGTATTGCGTGGCCCTGGACGATGTTAATCCCGAGACTGATGATGAGCTGGCCGCAACCAAACGAGGTTTGAGGCTGAAACGTGGAGATCTCATAGAACTGGACAATGGTTTAACCGGCGCTCACGTCATGGAGAGCCCTCAAAAGTTGTGCCCGGGCGTATGCAACCACGTGCACGGAGAGTTCTCACCAAAAGCTGTCACCATCCTGGCATGCCTCTCCCAGCCGCCGGAGAAAATTTTGAAAATTTACCAAGACATGGTCGACAGTGTTCCCAAGAAGCCCGAGCGTTCCAAGTACAATACGATGCAGCGACAAAAAATGTACAACTTGAAGAAATTCGCCCACGAACATTTCCGCAGCAATTTATGGTAAACCAAGAATTTATGATTAGGGGGGTGGGGGAGTGGGTTTGAACTGTTCTAACCGATTTTGATTGTGTGTCGTTATAGTGCCCGCAGAGGTTCATCATCTTCGGCCGGATTGCATAGTATTCGCTCAGACAATGATGAGTTGTGGCGTCATTCTCGCGCGTTGCTAAAGGCTCCCTTGCTTAAGCAACTGCAACAAGATTACGAACTATTCGAATTGGCTGTGAACATGTTCCAGAACATATTGAAGGTAAGTGAGACTAACGTGTCAGCGGGGTCTTCCTAGAGGAGATTTGCCCACGATCACAGTTTAATAGGCTGAGTGAAGGTTATCAAAAATCGGGGTTTGGTAATTGTAACAAATGTGACCGCACAGTAATTAATATGGTCATCGAAAATATGGCCCATGTTATCGCTAATAAGGTCATCCAATATTAGCCATAACGCAGGCTATATTTACGATAACAATATTAACGACAATGTCGGAGCGATTGTCATCGACGAAGACCACAGTACCAACAAACAATGTTGGTTGAATTATAGTCATCGAAAATATGGTCGGCGTTATCGGTTATATGGTCATCCAATATTAGTCATAACGCTGGCTATATTTTCGATGACCATATTAACACAAATGTCGGAGCCATTTTAGTCATCGCAAATATGGCCGACGTTATCGGTTATATGGTCACCCAATGTTAGCCATAACGCCGGCTATATTTTCGATGACCATATTAACGCAAATGACCATAGTGCCAACAAAAACAAATGTTGCTTACATTGTAGTCAGTTATGGCCCACGTTATCGCTAATAAGGTCATCATATATTAGCCATAACGTCGACCAAGTTTTCGATGACCATATAAACGTTGTAGCGATTGTCATCGAAGAAGGTCAAAGTACTAACAAACATTATATTCATCGAAAATATGGCCGACGTTATCAGTCATCCAATATTAGTCATAAGGCCGGCCATTTTTTCGTTGACCATATTAACGACAATGTCGCAGCCGTTGTCATTGAAGTCGATGCATTGTAGTCGAGGATCATGTTGATGTTGACTACATTGTCGTCGACGACCATATTACCGACAATTTCGGCGACATTTACATCGAAGAATACCATACTACCGACAATTTAGGTTACATATCCATCGAAAAATTGAAAATTGACCGAGATATTGCGAAAAAACTTTTTTCCAAAAAAAATCGCTGGGATTGCCATTTTGTTTTTTTGCAAAAACAAAAGTTGTGCTGGATTGCGCTAGCGGAGCACATAATTGTGCCGTTTTTAAAAAAGTTCTATCTCAATCCGTTTTCGAAAAAATCGCTATTTTCGAAAAAATCCTAGAATTGCCATTTTGTTTTTTTTTAGCAAAAACAAAAGTTGTGCTGAATTGTGCTAGATTTGTGCCCAATTTGCCGCAAAAAGTTTTTCGAAAAAATGAAAATTGACAGATACAGCGAAAAAACTTTTTGCAACAAAAATCGCTGAAATTTTCATTGTAGGTTTTTTGGGCAGCACAAGTTGTGCTAGGTTCTTCTAGAGGAGGGTGTTATTGTGCCGTTTCAAGCTAAGTTCTATCTCAAACCATTTTCGAGAAAATCGCCAATTAAAATTTTGGCGATTTTTCAAAAAAATCTCTAATTTTGTTAAAATCACGATTTTTGCAAATCCAAAAACTGTGCTGAATTGTGCTCGCCTAGCACAATTTTTTCGTGATACATCAAAAAGTGCACATTTCAATGGTTCATAAAAATAATCGCCATTTTAACTTTTTTAGCCATTTTCCATATAACTTTGCAAAAAAAACGCGAATTTCAAAAATCCAAAAGTTGTGCTGGATTGTGCTCGCCTAGCACAATTTTGCTATCATATTCCAAAAAGCGCCAACTTTTTGTAAAAGTTGCAAAAACGCCAAAAATTCTAGAATTGCCATTTTGTTTTTTCGCAAAAACAAAAGTTGTGCTGAATTGTGCTAGGTTTGTGCCCAATTGTGCCGTAAAAAGTTTTTCGAAAAATTGAAAATTTACCGCGATATTACGAAAAAACTTTTTCCAAAAAAAAAATCGGTGGGATTACCACTTCGTTTTTTGCAAAAACAAAAGTTGTGCTGGATTTTGCTAGCTTTGTGCCCAATTGTGCCGCAAAAAGTTTTTGAAAAAAAAATAAAATTGACAGAGATACAGCGAAAAACTTTTTGCAACAAATATCGCTGAAATTTTCATTGTAGGTTTTTTGGACAGCAAAAAATGTGCTAGGTTCTTCTAGAGGAGGGTTTTATTGTGCCTTTTCAAGCTAAGTTATATCTCAAACCGTTTTCGAGAAAATCGCTAATTAAAATTTTGGCGATTTTTCAAAAAAAATGCTCTAATTTTTTTAATTAGCGATTTTCTCCGAAACGGTTTTAGATAGAACTTAGCTTGAAACGGCACAATTGTCTACGCGGCTAGCACAATCCAGCACAACTTTTGTTTTTGCGGAAAAACAAACTAGCAATTCTAGAATTTTTGGCGTTTTTGCGACTTTTACAAAAAGTTGGCGAACTTAGCTTGAAACGGAACAATAACACCCTCCTCTAGAAGAACCTAGCACATTTTTTGCTGTCCAAAAAACCTACAATGAAAATTTCAGCGATTTTTGTTACAAAAAGTTTTTTCGCTGTATCTCTGTCAATTTTCATTTTTTTTGAAAAACTTTTTGCGGCACAATTGGGCACAAATCTAGCACAACTTTTGTTTTTGCGTAAAAACAATGGCAATTCTAGAATTTTTTTCGAAAACGGATTGAGATAAAACTTTTTTAAAAACGGCACGATTATGTACTCCTCTAGCTCAATCCAGCACAACTTTTTGCAAAAAAACGAAATGGCAATCACAGCGATTTTTTTCGCAATATCTCGGTCAATTTCTTGAATAAAATTCAACCTTTGAGAGTTAAAATAGCTGGGAGTACCGATAATTTCCATAAAAAAAATATTGCAGACGATATTTAAGAGTAAATTTTTTGCAAAGTATTTTTAATAAATAGCATTAGCCATTCGGAGTCGGCTATAAACAGTACACGCAGGGAAAAAGACATTTGGTGACCGGGTGGTGCAAATGAACTTCGTTTGGTGCATATCTTTAATAAATAATAATGGTACCAATCAAACGGATAGAGCTGGAATCGTGAAATTCGGTGTGTGCATCTCTCAAAATGCTTAGAAACGCAATAAAGGAATTTTTCGAAATTCGTACTTTTAAAGGCTAAACGGGAAAAAGGACATAAAAACGGTACCAATAACATGGATGACACTATAATCATGAAATTCGGTATGTATATTCGTCTTACAGTGTAGATGTGAGATAAGAATGTATTTTTCGATATTTGCACTCTTAAAGGATTAAAAGGGATACAAATTGTACCAACGCAATGACCAAAGGAATGGGACTAAAATCTTGAAATTTAGGATATACATTACTCTTATAGCATAAATGCGACCAAGAAAATAGTTTTGCAAAATTCGTAGTCTTTGGGGCCGAAACCGGGTAAAAAGGGATGAAAATGGTACCAAACCAACAGATGGAGCTGGAATCATGAAATTTGGTATGTACATCCCCAGGGCCGTGCGCAGGGAGGGGGGTTTTGGGGGTTCAAACCCCCCCCAGAGAGGTTTCGAACATATACTTTTTAAAACCCTCTAGACTTTCTGAAGCAATAAAATATAGAATATATAAATGGTAATTTTGTAGTAAAATCATGAAAACACGAAAATTACATAAAAAATCGTGGACACTTTCTTGAATTTCGGACAAAGGTTATGAAAAATACAAACAAACTAAACGAATTGTGCCAATTTCAAGATTGTGTAGTGCTAATTTCGCTAATGGACACCAAATTGTTCGGAAAATTTTCATTTTTATTAACCGATACCACTTCTTGACATTCGACTAGAGCAATATCTTATGAACTTTTAATTGTGTACTGCAATAAAAGTTTGGAAATTTAATAACAAAATCGTTTAGTAATTTTAAAAAAGTGTAGATAAGAATCACTATGATTCATAATGAAATCTAAAATATTCTTAATAAAGGCAAATAATTTGCTTGATGCTTGTAGAGCGCTAAGATGTAACATTTGCGATTGGACATTTTTATGGAGCTGTATCTAAATCTGAACCGATGTGTCCTATTTTCATCACAAATGCAACAACAACGGTTTCTGTTACTTCCAATGTTTTGGGAGTTTGCAATTATAATACAAATCCATTTCGACAAACGAAGAATACTGTTTGATATACATAAACTTATTTCTCTTTGTTCATTTACAACAACTGATGACATGTTTACCGCAAACAAACTAATTTTCCCACAAAAGAAACTCAAAAACGATGTTCACGTGTCTAAAATTTTTTTTGTAAATTGAAAATGAAACTCTAAAATACCAATTATTTGGTTTTTTACATATTTAAGATTATAAAAATGAAGAAACATTTCCAAATATTTTTTATTTAATCGGAATATGTGAATAAAGATTTTGATTAAACATCCTGTTACTCATGTCCTATATAAATTAAAAAACTCCAAAACACTTTAGACATCCTATTTAGACCTATATTTCGTCAAGAAGCATATCCAATTTATCCAAAAAAATGCGGGACTGAAGGGTTTATCGCCGAGGAATTTGATCGTTTTTTGTGTAATATTTCTTCAAAATATATCGAGGGCTTATATTCAAAAGTGGCTATGAACCATTTTCTCGAAAATGAGTTTTTGATGCCAAACTATTCTCAGATTTGGATGTCATCTGTCATATAAATTTGGAAAAGATTTTTTTCTAAAGCCATTTTTTTAATTTTTTTAATTTGGATATCCCCTCGCACGTTAGTTTGTTACTGCATAAGCGGCTATGAACATAAAAATAATAGAATAAATAAAATAATAGAAATAAATAAAATAAAGGTTATAATTCGCTACAACGATTTTGTATAAAACATTTTTCTAGATTTAGGGCATATCGTACTATCAAATTCCATCACTTCGCGTTAATAGCATTTTGATTCCCCAGTTATGAAGATAAAATAGGAAAATGGAGGCCGTAAAGTCAAAAATTGTGAAAAGTATATTTAAAATAATTCTATGGCATGTGATTGCTGACTTCATGGAGAATATTTGTGTATGAAAAGTTTCAGTTTACATATATGTTACAAGCGACCAATCTGATGGACGAAGCTGGAATCTTTAAATTCGCTGTGTACATCACAGAAAATTCGTTTTTATAAAGTTAAAGTTGTTTTTGTTCACAGCCACTTATGAATATAAGCCCTCGATATGTATGTATGTAATTTCAAGCAACTATTTAAAAAAAGTTCTACACTTAGAGAACAAGTCTGTTAATAAAAGCAGCGATTGTCTGCTGCCTATCGGCAGACACTTTTCTGCTATTACAGCTGTTTTTTGGCATAACAGCAGTTTTCTGCAATCTTATATCACCATTCATATAGATGACAGATGGATTACTGAAATACAATTTTGCCGACAATGTCTGTCGGACGAATGTATCAAAATATTTCTCGAAGATCCTGGCAATACAATATGAGTGGTTTCCAAACGCTCCAGTAAAAATTTCCTAAAAAGTTGGAAAAATTAACTATTTATGAGTAAAGTTTTCATCTTTCAAAGCCATAGTAAATAGTTCATTTACTAGAAAAAGGGTAGTAGATTTACTTAAAATCATTTCTTTGGATCTAATAAAAAATTCTTACAATTGAGTAAATTCAAACTTATTTGGAATTATATTATTATTTATTTAAATTGAACTTATTTTAATTTCACTTTTTTTCCTTGTATAAAATAAAATTTTCCTCAGTTTAAGTAAAAATTTCCTCGTTTTGAGAAAAAAATCCGCAAAATTGTCCTCAGTTTGAGTAATTATTAACTTGATTTGAGTAAACATTTACGTAGTTTTAGGAAATTTTCATCAAAATTGTTCTAATATTTAGTAAAAATTTACTTAGTTTTAGGAAAATTTCAGCAAAATTTTACTTATATTTAGTAAAAATGTACATGGTTTTCTAAATTTTAGTTAATTTTAATTCATTATAGGGTTAATTTTTTATGAGTGTAGATGAAACCCCCCCAGGGGAAAATCCTGCGCACGGGCCTGTACATCCCTCAAAATGCTTAGAAACGCTAAATAGAGGATTTTTTTCGAAATCCGTACTTTTAATGGCTAGACGGGAAAAGGGGAATAAAAAAGTACCAACAACACGGTTGATTCTACAATCATGAAATTCGGTGTGTATGTTCGTCTTACAGCGTAGATATGTAATAAGTAGGAAATTTTCGAAATTTGTTCTTTTTGGGATTAAAAGGGATAAAAATTGTACCAACGCCATAAATGAGACCAAGAAAATATATTTGCAAAATTTGTAGCTTTTGAGGGTGAAATTGGGAAAAAGGAATGAACATGGTACCAATCGAACAGAGGAGGAGCTGGAATCATGAAATTCTTCAAAATGTTTAGAAATGCAATTTGAAGGAAAATTCGGCCTTCATAAGGGAAAAAGGGGATAAATAAGGTTCGGATGACGCTACAATCGTTCGGTGTGTGTATTCATCTTTCATTATCTTAGATGATAAACATTTTAGTTTTTTACAATTTTCGATATTTTTGATAAAAATTTATTTATTTTTTAATTGATGACAAAGGGCTATTATAACTTTATAAAAAAACTTATGATTAATATTGGCCCATTAATTACATGCATTCGTATGCCACAAAACCTTACATCCCTAAAGTATGCTTCGAAATAAATTTTCCAAAGAGAGAACAACTGCTTCATTTTTGACTTAGAAGATTTTACCATTTCCGTAATAAAATCGATGTTGGCAGCTATAAGCAGAATATTCTTTTTAAAATTAATAAATAAGACAATAGTTTAACAATATTTGTAAATGCCGAGGCATCGGTCGGACTAGCGAATATAGTTTTATACTGTAGAAAATTAAGAATACTAAATAAATACAACCTTAAGGTCTGTCTGTCTGAAAATGAAAGCAAAAACGTAATTACAAATGCAAAAGAATACCTAAAGAGCTCCTATTTTCTATGAACTAAACGAAATTTCAGTACGCTACATGGTTTCCGAGATACATCCCAATAAAATAACCTCCATTATGATGAAATTTTCAACTATTTTAGCATTTATGAACTTTAAATGCATCCACAGCTAAATTTAGCCGCGGTATTTGAAAAATAATTTAAAATATGCTTAATAGGAATGTTCTTTGCAAAATTCAATCGGTAAAGTCGAGATTTAGGGGCATGACATTTGGGAGTTTCTGCCGCTGATAATACACTGTGCGATGGATCACTGGCAATAATTCAATGAACTCCCTCGGGGAATAATATAAACACAGTTCCATGGAAAAGTTGACCATCCTCCTTAGAGGGTATTTTTATGCTCCTTAATTGTATGACTTCTTTCCTTCCTATTAGTACATGGGCGATGTGCCAGGCGCCAAACAACAAGTCAACACCGATTTCATTTTCCAACCTGCTCTGCAACACGCCCTGCTGCGCGATGAACTGTATTGCCAGCTAATGAAACAGCTGACCGATAATGCGGGAAACTATAGCGAAGAACGCGGTTGGGATTTGATGTATCTGGCCACGGGAATTACATATCCCTGCAACATGGTTATGAAAGAACTGTTAGAGTTCTTGAAAACTCGAACACATGTATTGGCCGGCGAGTCGCTGAAAAGGATTAAACGTACCCTCAGCAATGGACAGAGAAAACATCCGCCCTATATTATAGAAGTTGAGGGTATACAACATCGCTATATGCACATTTACCACAAGGTGAGTTTGGGAAGAAGGTTGAAGGTTTGAGAAATTTAATATGATTTCGTTTTTCAGATATATTTCCCCGATGGCACCGTGGAGGCTTTCGAAATAGAATCGTTTACTCGCGGCCGAGATCTGGCCCAAATAATTGCAGGCCGCTTAAAACTAAAAACGCTGGACGGGTTTAGTTTGTTTGTGAAAATCGGCGATAGGGTGTTCTCGATACCGGAAAATGAATTCATTTTCGATTTCATAACGGAACTGATGCTGTGGATCAAGCAGAATATACCCACGCGTTCGATTGACGTCCAGCTGGCCAGCCCTTATCTTTTGTATTTCATGAGGAAGCTGTGGCTGGGTGCAGCCACGGGCAAAGATCTTAGTGCCGATGTCATCTTCCACTATCCCCAAGAAGTGCCCAAATACTTGGCGGGTTACTACAAAATCTCTCCAGATATGGCCGTCACTCTGGCGGCCCTTGTCTACTTAATTGAAAATGGTGAAAATTTCCTGCCCCTGCAAAGGCCCCACGAATGTTTGCCGCAGCTTTTGCCCGAGGAGCTGATAAAACTGAAAAAATCTCAAGAATGGAAAACTCAAATAGCACTGCAGGTCAAGCACTACCTGCTGGGCGGTGTGGATGAGGCAGCGGCTAAGCAAAAGTTTTTGTTGATTTTGAGCGACCAGGAGGTGTTTGGCTCCACTTTCTTTGTGGTCAAACAATCGAACGATGATAGTCTGCCGGAAACAGTGCTCTTGGCCATAAACCGCAAAGGTTTCCATGTGGTGGATCCAACAACGAAGGTAAGTAGCCCCACCCCCTTCCTAGGAAATTTACTGGAGAAAACTTATCCTTCTTTTTCTTTGACAGAATACTTTACTCTCCTATGGCTATGGTGAGCTGAGCTTCTGGAGTTCGGGCAATACTTACTTTCACATACGCTTTGGCAATATGATAGGGGCCTCGAAGCTACTCTGTTCCACCACACTGGGCTACAAAATCGACGATTTACTTTCTTCTTATATCAAATATTTTAATGAGAATCGCTAAACAACTCAATTTAGAAAATATACAAAAGCAACCTATTTATAGATAACCTAGCTGCTTGGATTTGTCCACCAGGGCCAACATGCCGGCCATTAGCTCCTCGCAGTTGGGCAAAATGTGCAAGGGGGGCAAAACAAATCCATAGCGGCCCTTGTCACGGAACTCAATGGTGTAGCCGACTTTCACATCCAATGTGTTGAAGACCCAATCGACTGTGGAGCCCGAAGCAACATCTGTTGGAATTAAGAGGGGGAAAGCAAGGGGTAAAAATAAATAAAAAGAAAAAATCATCAAGCATCTGCACTTACACAACACGCTGGCTGTTGAGCCATGAGTATATTGGGTCTTATAGACCAAATTCTGAATGGCTGTTTTAAAGGATTCACCAATGTCTTGAAGATGGGCGTAGTTATCGGGGTACTCGTCTTTGGTGTGGCCGTAGGGCGACAACAAGTATTGACCGTACGAATGGAACGAAAGATAAATGTTGATTTTATCCTTAATCGAAGTTACATAATTGGCCAAGGCTAGGGCTTCGGGCTCTGAGAAGGCTGCGGCGCCGGCAAAGGTCTCCGAACAGGGATTATCGGAGGCTCCGCCATTTGCCATCCAGTGCGAATCGAAATTACGATTGGCATCGGCACCAATACAATCGGAGTTGCTTACAGGTTGTCGGGTCTTGCGCCACATGCGGTCCTGTGGAATATATATTTTCACGATCATTATTCATGGCTAAATATTTGAAGATCATCTGTCTTACCGTCTTGTGCGAATACTCAAATCCGTCCACATTGAACACCGGAATAATATACCAGTCATAGCTTTCAGCCAAATTTCTCACTTGGGCATCGGTCGACGTCAACAGCTGGTCAATGAACCAAGTTGCTGTGGCCGATGTTATCCATTCACGCGCATGAATATTCGATTCAATGAAAATGCCCGGCTTGCCCGTGCCATGTGAAATCTTAATGCCACGAATCGTGCGTCCCTCAAAGGATTTTCCAATTACGAATTGCTCGGTAACGGCGGGATTAGCCGCCAGCACACCATCCAACCACTGCTCGATTTCGTTCAATTGGTAGTAACGTGTCCAACCGAATGTCCCACTATCACGCGATAACTCGGATGCTCTTTGCTCTTCATCGATTAGCCTGCAAGCACAGAAATAATCGTGGGCTAGAGATTAGCAAAACAATGACCATTAATTGGGTGGCCAGGTTATTGGCCCAATAAATTAAAAGCCACTCGATTGGTTATCGATTTATGATGGGAAAACATTTGAATGATAGTGAGAATTAATAGAAAATTATGACAATCTCTCTACTCACTCTTGAACATTGCTGATTAACAATTCCGACTGGAAGCCGTAGACCTTCAAGAGTTGCACGAAACTTGAGTCTTCCTGAGGCTTGACCATTATGTGAATCTCCTTGGTGGCCTCATCGTACTCCTTCCAAATGTTGTACTATTTAAATATATTTAAATATTAGCGGGGACATCTTTAACTATCTCGCCCCCCCCCCCCCCTTCCTTACATTTTCTCGCACGTTTTCCAACAGTTCGATGACGGACAATTGCGTTTTGTTCTTAATATTCAATTTGTAGACCTTGTAATTGTCATAACGAATCTTTTCCTCAGCCGCCGACTGAGACTTCAACGTGGCCGCCGAAACGCAGACCACCAATGTGGCCACCAACCAGATTAAACGCATGTTGCCACTGTCGTAATAGCGAACAACAACTGAATGGCCGCCCGACCCAAACACTTCAATATATAGCCTGTGTTATCTGTTCATTGATTATTTCTAATCGTTGAAATCATAAAAACAAACTCGAGATATTTCTTGTAATTGTGAATTAACTTTATTGTAGGTTATAGCCAATAATAGACATATCACACTGTTACATATTTTGGTTGCATATAGCCCAAGCTGTGGGCTTCCTTGATGAGTGCCACCATACCGGCCAAGGTCTCCTGACAATTGGGCAATATGTGCAAAGGTGGCAAAACAAATCCGTACCTTCCGGTATCACGCATTTCGATGGTGTAGGTAATCTGGATGTCCACTTCGTTGTAGGCAAATTCTATGGTGGCGCCAGAGGCGAGGTCTGCAAATACAGCCAACGAGAAATTCTAGATTTTTAATGATCATATTTGAGTGAAATATCCAAAGAAAATGCACATAACATTTGAATTTGTCGTCATTTATGCATTAAATTATTTCAAATAAAAAAGATTTAAAAATTCATACAAAATTTAAAAAGTTTATATTTGAGTGAAATGTCCAAAACAAAAACAAATAAGGAAAGGCTAAAGTCAGGCGGGGCAGACTATACGATAGCCTCCAATTTCTACCGCATTACAATTGAATTTGGGGGAAAAAAGTGATATCGGGAATGTGATCTCTAGAGCGGAAAAAGTCAAATCGAAAGCGAAATTTGTATGGGAGCTATATCCAAACCAGAACTGATCCGATCGATTTTCATCATAGATGCTGAAGTTTGATGCAAGTCTAGAGCGGAAAAACTCAGATCGGGATCGACATTTATAGGGGTTTATATCTAAATCTGAACCGATTTGCCTCAAATTAAATATTGTTTGTCCTTGGCCCGCAAAACTTACTTGTTCCAATTTTTGTTAGGATCGGACAATAATTGCAACCTGTAATTTGATTACAAGAATAGATAGGACAGACAGACGGGCGGATCGACACAGAAAGCGATTCTAAGCTGATCTGTATAATAAACGATGGGTCTATCTCGTTTTCTTTTGGGTCCTAATACCCTAGTGGAGGGTTATAATAAAGTGAACTTCAGACGTGTCACTGTTTGGTTATTGATTTCTATTGGACCATATTTCTTTTACAGTTTTTTCCTGCCAAAATCGGATGATATTGATGTGGACGACATGGCAGCCAGCATGGCATATACATTAGAGCGTACCAGGTTACAAGTAAAAAACAAAAAGTTCGCCGTACACCTTCGAATATGAAGTATTATTGAAAGGTAGTTTCAAAAAAATTTTTTTTATTTTTTTATGCCGAACGTAGGGGTCGCGCTTTTACATTTTTTCTATATAACTTCTGCATTTATAAACGGATTTTAAAGTGTGATATATCGATGTTTTTGTCCGATTTTTTTGTCTTTGAAGTCATTGAGCTCAAACATGATTCATGATTTTATGCGAGCTTTAATTTTCGATTATTAGAGTGGTACATTAGGGTAGTAGCAACTGAGAAATGATGGGTAAGTACCAGAAGGGGGTGCTTGAGCTCAATGACTTCAAAGACAAAAAAATCGGCCTCGTCGAGACAAAAACATCGATGTATCACACTTTAAAATCCGTTTATAAATACAAGTTATATAAAAAAATGTAAAAGCGCGACCCCTACGTTCGGCATAAAAAAATAAAATTTTTTTTTGTGAAACTACCTTTCAATAATACTTCATATTCGAAGGTGTACGGCGAACTTTTTTTTTGAGGTACGCCCTAATATACATCTATATACATATATAAACAAGTAAGGAAAGGCTAAAGTCGGGCGGGGCCGACTATATGATACACTCCACTTTCCAACCGAATACTCGGTAAAAAAGTGAAAACGGGAAGAATTTTTGTATGTTTCCTAATCATAGGCGATTACAAACATGAAATTCGGCGAGTTCCTTGCAATGACCATGCAGACGAGCATCAATAAGGGATTTTTCGAAATTTGTACTTTTAAGGGGCGAGCGGGACAAAAAGGGATAACAATGGTACCAACTAAAGTATTACAGCTAGAATCGTGAAATTTGGTATATAAATTCCTCTGATCATATAGAAACGAAGTAAAATTGGATTTTTTCGAAATTTGTACTTTTAAGGGGCGAGCGGGACAAAAAGGGATAACAATGGTACCAACTAAAGTATTACAGCTAGAATCGTGAAATTTGGTATATAAATTCCTCTGCCCATATAGAAACGAAGTAAAATTGGATTTTTCCGAAATTTGTACTTTTAAGGAGCGGGCGGGACAAAAGGGGTAAAATGGTACCAATTAAAGTATTACAGCTAGAATCGTGAAATTTGGTATGTAAATTCCTCTGACTATATAGGAACGAAGTAAAATTTGAGTTCTCGAAATTTGTACTTATAAGGGGGCGAGCGGGACAAAAAGGGATAAAAATGGTACCAACTAAAGTATTACAACTAGAATCGTGAAATTTGATATGTAAATTCCTCTGATTATATATAAACGAAGTAAAATTGTATTTTTCGAAATCTGTACTTTTAGGGGCGAGCGGAATAAAAATGGGACCTACTACAGTATTACAGCTAGAATCGTGAAATTTGGTATGTAAATTCCTCTTACCATATAGAAGCGCAATAAAATTGGATTTTTCGAAACTTGTAATAGGGCAAAATAGGTATAAAAGTTGTACCAATATAAGTATTGCAGCTATAGTCGTAAAATTTGGTATGTCAATTCCTCTGACAACGTAGAAGTGCAAATCTAAATAAATTTTTCGAAATTTGTACTTATTATGGGTGTGCGGGACAAAAAGGGATACAAATGTACCAACTAAATTATTGTAGTTAGAATCGTGAAATTCGCCGTGTACAATTCTCCGACCAAGTAGGTGCGCAACATAAATGGATTTTTCGAAATTTGTACATTTAAGGGGTGAGAGGGGCAAAAAGGGATAAAAATGGTACCAACTAAACTATTGCAGCTAGAATCGTGAAATTTGGTATGTAAATTCCTCTGACCACGTAGAAGCGCAGTATAATTGGATTGTTCGAAATTTGTACTTTTTAGGGGGTAGGCGGGACAAAAAGTGTTCCAATTTAAGAATTGCAGCTATAGTCGGGGAATTTGGAGTGTAAACTGTGTGTAAAGCACAATCTAAATGGATTTTTTCGAAATTTTCTTATAGGGGGTGAGCAACAAGGGATAAATGTAGTACCAACTAAAGTATTGGAGCTGTAGTCGTGAAATGTGGTGTGTAAATTCCTCTGACAACGAGAAGAGCAAATCTAAACGATTTTTTTCGAATTTTGTACTTATAAACAATGAGCGGGATAAAAATAGTACCAAATACAATATTTCAGCTATAGTCGTGAAATTTTGTGTTTACATTTCTCTGACAACGTAGACTTGCAACATAAATGGATTTCTCGAAATTTGTACTTTTAAGGAGCGAGCGGGATAAAAATGGTACCAACTTTAGTATTACAGTTGCTTTACAATCCTTTAATTACGTACACGAGGAACATAAGTGGATATTTCAAAATTTGTACTTAAAAGGGGGATACGGGACAACAAGGAATAAATGTGTTACCAAATAAAGTACATATTTTTGGCGAAGCAAAAATGTGATTTTTCAAAATACTTTGTACTTTTTGGAAAAGAAGTGCAAAAAGATGGAAGATGGCTGAATCTAGAAACATGAGATCGAGGTAGAAAATTATAAAAATTATACATACGAAGTAGTTCAGCTAAAATAGTGCATATCGACAAGCACATTCCTTTGACTGTGTGTGAGTGCTAGCTAATAGGAGGTTTCCAAATTACTATTTTAGATTTATCTATATCCACCAAAAGAAAATTAAATAAATACTATCCAAAAACAGAGACGGATAAAATTTACAAATAACTGACTCTAAAAGTACGAATTTAGAAAAATTCGTACCTCTTATTTTCCGCCTATATGCAGTCAGACTTGTGCAAATACTGAATATCGTAATTCTAGCTTGATTGTGCTAAAATTAATCACATTTAGATCCTGAAGGTACGAATATCGAAATATCTCTTCATATTTCGCGTCTACGCAGTCAAATAAATGTACGTACCGAATTTCATTATTATGACTGCAGCCATTTGGTTGGTACCATTTTTATCCCCATTTGCCCCATTTTCTGTCTAATAGTACAAATTTCGAAAAAAAAATCCTTTTTGTTTCGCATTTTCACAGTCAGATGAATGTATACACCGAATCTCATGATCTCAACTTCAGCGGTTTGGTTGGTACCATTTTTATCCATCTTTTTCTGGAGTCTCCGATGAATATTTCAAGGTGTTACATTCTGTATCCTGGTAATATCCCACGACGATTTAGACATGTCCGAAACGAGCTAGGCGGTTCAAATTTTTCATATTAAAACCGGGCGAAATCGGCCCAGAGGGAAAATTTTTGTATCTAATAAGGACAGAAAGAAAGAGGGATACAAATAGTACCATTCAAACGGCAGAAGTTTAATTTATGAGATTTGGTTTTTACATTACTCTTACTATGTAGATGTGCAACAAAAAGTTGTTTTTTGAAATTTGTAAATTTAAGGGAAAGGGGGATAAAAATGGTACCAACCAAACCGCTGCAGCTAGAATAATGAAATTCGGTATACACGTCCCTCTGCGACTGCGTAGATGCGCAAAACTTAAACAAAAAATAAATTCGTACTTTATGGTTAAAACGGGGAATAAAGGGATAAAAATGGTACCAACCACACGGGTGTAACTGTGTGACTGTGTGGATGTTTGTGATTGGAAATGAGTAAAATTTGTAGAGAGGAATAACAAGTACAGAAAATACGCCAAATAATCCCTAATATTTAGGGTACATTATTTGAATGCTCTTGAAGTATTTTTTGGTACGCAGAGATATAACACTGCCTAACATTTTAATAGCATCTCCCTAAAAACTGGTCGTCCTTAAGTTTATTTAAATTTGCATCAAAATATCATAATTTTCAATTCTACGCAAAACCAAAGTCCACCAATCTGCCAGTCAATGGTGGAGGGTACATAAAATTCGGCGCGGCCGCACAGTGGTTCAGAATCAAAATCCATCGGCCGAAATTCAATAACTTTTGTTCTAGTAGACATTTTTGAGTTCTGTAACAATCAAAATTAGACAAGGATCCAAGGATTATTTTGAGATATTAACATTAAAACTCGGGAAATCGGATATATTTTAGAAATCGGCCCAGAGTTGACTACTTTTCGCATTTTTCGATTTTAAAGAAAGTTAAAATTTTTATTTTTTTGTTTTTATGTTTTTTAACATATTTTTACGTATTTGTTCTTAATGCGAAGAAAAAATTTTATTTTTTTTTTGTATTTCAGATTTTGAAAATTGAAAAAAAAAACGTAATTTATTTTTTTGATTTGTCGAACTGTTTTTCACACATTTTAAGAGATTTTGCACTCAGATTTTTTTAAAATGAAATTATGGTTTCTTAGCTTTAGCTTATGACGTCAAAACTATGTTTGTGTCAAATATAGTTCGTTTGCAATAAATATTTTAAAAAATATCGATTTTTCCGATTTTTAATTTTAATATCTCAAAATAATCCTTGCGTCCCTGTTTAATTTTGATTTTTTACAGAACTGAAAAGTGTCCACTAGAACAAAAGTTATTGAATTTTGGCCGATGGATTTTGAATCGGAACCACTGTGGGCCGAACATAACGACTTTTTACTTATTTTTTCTACCAATGTATCGCGATTCTTGTTCTTAATATCAATGTATTAAGATCTTATCAGTATTTAATTTATTTGAAGTGTCACCTGCCAGTTCTTTAGAATTCTCATTGTTCACTTCTTGTTCGGAAAGTGTAGAAGGCTGCTGACTGGGTTTCCAATTATTGGAGCTACCAGGACTGAAATATTCGCCGCTCATTATAAATGTAATATTCTTTGAAAACATAATAACAATAACTGTTTGAAACCAAGACGAACAAATCGAGCCACGCCTAATACAACAAAAGGGCTAAAATGCGGCAAAAGGGAAACATTCGTCCTGACTAAACGGCAGTAGCTAGAAACATGAAATTGGGCGTAAATTAATTTTTTGAAATTTTTACTTTTAAAGTGGAAAGGGCAAGAAAGGATTAAAATGGTACCAATTTAAGTAATGCTGCTAGAACCGTGAAATTCGGAGTGTACAATCCTCTGACGACGCAGACTCGACGAAAAGGGATTTTTCGATACTTGTACTTTTAAGTGAAAAACAGGACAAACAGGGATATAAATTGTACCAGCCAAAGTATCGCTGCTAAAATCGTGAAATTCGGTGTATACATTCCTCTAACCACGTAGACGCGCACCTTAAAGAGAATTTGTACTTATAAAGGGGTTGCGGGACAAAAAGGGATAAAATTGGTACCGCTCAAAGTACTGCAGCAAGAATCGTGAAATTTGGTGTATACATTCCTCTGACCATGTAGAGAGCATTTTTTTCGAAATATGTACTTTTACGGGGGGAGGGGACTAAAAGGGATAAAAATGGTTCCACCCAAGGAGTTACTGCTAAAATTGTGAAATTTATGTGACTACGTAGACGTGCAACTTAAATAGATTTTCGAAATGTTTACTTTTAGAGAAAAACGGATCAAAAAGGGACGAAATTGAGACTAACCAAATATTGTTCGCACCCTATGATAACGGTATTAGCATCAAATTAAAGAGGGTAATATCTATTAAAAGCATTTACACCTATTTCAAGTTTACCTCTCAGTTTTTCAAGTTTATCCATATATTGCTTTTAAAGAGACAAAACTTTAAATGGTTGTTTAAATACTAAGCTAATACAGATACAAGCTTCAAATTTAAAGTATTTTTAGCACATATTATCTTCTTTGATTTGGAATTTATATCGGATTTTATAGGATGCGAATAAGTATTAAATATAATTTTTGAAAAAGGCAAGAGGATGAGATACTGAAAAACAAAAACCCCATTTCACCTATAGTTTCAGATGTATACATATCCTATGAAAATGTCATTGTAGAAAACATTTTTTTTTTCACCGAAAACCAAAGTTCAATAGCCAGCAAAATCAAAATTCAATTCGTTAATACTTACACATTTCACCGCTCGATGTCCCGTATGTATACGGAGTTTTGTAGACTAAACTTTCCACAGCTTGAGCATAGGCCTTGGCCACTTGCATAAGGTCTTCGAAATTTGGCGGTTTAACTTCATTTGTGTGGCCATACGGTGACAATAGGACTTGACTGTAGCTATGAAAGGCCAAAAGGATATTGAATTTGTCCTTATTGTCCAGCAAAAATTGTGCAATGCCTTTAATCTCAGGTTCAGAGTATGCCGCAGGACCGGCGTAATCTTCGGCACATGGGTTATCCGAAGCACCACCATTTTCCATCCAATGAGAGTCAAAATTGCGATTGCCATCCGTGCCGATGCAGTCTGAATGTGGGACCGGTTGTCGGGTTTTGCGCCACAAACGATCCTGTGCGAAATTAAGTGAAATTCAATTTTAATTACATTTTATAGATATTTTTTGATACGCCAATACAAATGTTGCTCCCAAATGTTTAACCGATTTTGGCCAAACTTTATATTTTTCACTTATAAACATGCATGGTGAAAGCAAGTCACATCGTTCAAGGTTTCAATATATATATTTCCAGGATATAAAAACCTTGCCAATTTCACTTTTTTACCGAATTGAATTGTAATGGGATAGAAAGTGGAGGGTATCATATAGTCGGTCACGTCCGACTTTAGCCTATCCTTACTTGTTGTATACTGTGATAGTCCTTGTATGTATGTATATGTATATATCAAAATAATACTTCAAGTGTATTCTAAAGACAGTAAACTTGAAAAACTATACCCGCAATATTAGAGATAATTGGCGGTATTTTCATTCGATTGACTGGTTCCATTTCTATCCCGTTTTAAATAAAAAGTACGAATTTCGATAGATGATTTTATCAATTATATATCGCATTCACAATGGAGTGTATACGATTCCAGCTACAACCAGTTTGGATTGAATTTCAAGATTCTAGCTGCAGCCGTTTTATTGGTACCATTTTTATCCCCTTTCTCCCGTCTACCCCTAAAATTACACACCGAATTATATGATTCTAGTTGCAGCTATTTGGTCGGTATAAATTTTATACCTTTTTGCTAATTTTAACCCTAGCAGAACGAATATCGTAAATTTATTTTTTTATTTTTCGAGCCTACGCAGCCAGAGCGAAGTATTCGGCGGTTTTAATTATTCTCGCTGCAGCCATTTGATTGGTGGCATTTTTATCCCATATTTCACCCCGTTTCTATAAAAGTACAATTTTCAAAAAATGTATTAAAATTTAGACGCGTACAGTCAGAGGAATGTACATTAGAGCGTACCAGGTTACAAGTAAAAAAAAAAAGTTCGCCGTACACCTTCGAATATGAAGTATTATTGAAAGGTAGTTTCAAAAAAATTTTTTTTATTTTTTTATGCCGAACGTAGGGGTCGCGCTTTTACATTTTTCTATATAACTTCTGCATTTATAAACGGATTTTAAAGTGTGATACATCGATGTTTTTGTCTCGACGAGGCCGATTTTTTTGTCTTTGAAGTCATTGAGCTCAAGCATGATTCATGATTTTAAGCGAGCTTTAATTTTCTGATATTAGAGTGGTACATTAGGGTAGTAGCAACTGAGATATGATGGGTAAGTACCAGAAGGGGGTGCTTGAGCTCAATGACTTCAGAGACAAAAAAATCGGCCTCGTCGAGACAAAAACATCGATGTATCACACTTTAAAATCCGTTTATAAATGCAGAAGTTATATAGAAAAATGTAAAAGCGCGACCCCTACGTTCGGCATAAAAAAATAAAAAAAAAATTTTTGAAACTACCTTTCAATAATACTTCATATTCGAAGGTGTACGGCGAACTTTTTTTTTGAGGTACGCCCTAATGTACATATCGAATTTTATGATTCCAGTTTAAGTTATTCGATCGGTACCAATTTTATACCTTTTTGGCCGTTTTGTCCCTAAAAGTACGAATACCCAAAGTCGCTTTATTTTTCGAGTCTACGAAGCCAGATCAAAGTATACACCGGTTTTCATTATTCTAGCTGCAGCCATTTGATTGGTACCATCTTTATCCCCTTTATCCCCGTTTTCGCCCTCAAAGTACAAATTTCAAAAATGCCTTAAAATTGTACGTTTACAAAGCCAGAGGAATTTACATACCGAATTTTATGATTCTAGTTGCAGTTATTCGATCGGTACTAATTTTATCCCTGTTTGCCCATTTTGAGCCTAAAAGGGCGAATATAGAAAAATCGCTTTATTTTTCCAGTCTACGCAGCCAGGGTGAAGTATACAACGGCTTTAATTATACTAGCTGCAACCGTTTGATTGGTACCATTTTTATCCCCTCTCTTTCCGTTTCCCCCTAAAAGTAAAAAAATTCAAAAAAATCGTCATATTGCGTGTCAACGCAGTCAGGGAAATGTGTTTTATGGTTCCAGTTGCAGTTATTTGATCGGTACCAATTGTATCCCAGTTTGCCCATTTTGAGCCTAAAATGACGAATAACGCAAATCCCTTTATTTTTGGAGTCTACATAGCCAGGGCGGAGTGTATACCGATTTTCATTGTTCTAGCTACAGCCGTTTGATTGGTACCATATTTATCCCCTTTCTCCCCCCAAAGTACAAATTTCAAAAAAATGCCTTCATGTTGCTCGAATTTAATGATTATAGTTGCAGTTATTTAGTCGGTACCAATTTTAACCCTTTTTGCCCATTTTGACCTTAAAAGTTCGAATATCGTAAATCGTTTTTTTTTATACCTTACATTTGGAAAAGAGGGATAAAAATGGTACCATCCAAACCGCTGAAGCTGAAATCATGAAATTCAGTGTATACATTCTTCTGGCTATGAAGATGAGAAAGAAAAAGGATATCTTCGAAAATTGTACTTTTAGGCGGAACATGGGGCGAATAATGGTACCATCCAAACGGCAACTATAATAATGAAATTCGGTGTGTACATTTCTTTGACTGCGTAGATGCGAAAAATAAAGATATATTTCGATATTCGAACTTTCTGTATCTAAATGGGATTCAGTTTTGGCACTAATCATATCAAAATGGTACAGACATTTAGGCTGTAGCTGGAATCAAGAAATTGCGAAAGGGAGGAAGTTGGGGTTGAGGGAAATTGTTTCTACCTAATAATCTTTGGGGCACATTTTTGATGATTGATGCTGATTAGAGGCTGTCCACATTACATAGAAGGGCACTACCATATTAGGATAATTGTGATGCTTCATTATTATAATACTAATAGTCCTCTATTATATAAAAATATCAAAAAGTGAGGACTATTAGTATTATAATAATGAAGCATCACAATTATCCTAATATGGTAGTGCCCTTCTATGTAATGTGGACAGCCTCTAAACTCCTTGGTGGAGGATATATAAGATTCAACCCCGATGAACTTAACGCATTTTTACTTGTTTTCATTCCCATCTACACTTTTGCGAATAATATTTCTCCCATTTCATTTCATTTCCTCTTTACCTTGTCATGAGAGTAGGCAAATCCGTCCACATTTAAGACCGGCACAATATACCAGTCGTAGTTTTCAGCCAGATTACGGACTTCTGCACTTTCGGATGTCAACAGCTCATTGATGAACCAAGTGGCCGTGGCCGAGGTAATCCATTCACGGGCATGAATATTCGATTCAATGAATACTCCAGGATTACCCGTTTTATAGGAGATTTTAATGCCCCTTACCGTGCGTCCCTCAAAGGATTGAGCTAAATCAAATCCCTCTGTTACCTCGGGATATTTATCTAGAATGTCATCGAGGAACTTGTAAATGTCGGCCAGTTCATAGTAACGAGTCCAGCCGAATTCGGAAGAACCGTCGTGGGGCTGCTGCTCGGATTCAATGAGCCTGTGCAATAGCAAAAGAGGAATGTAGGGACTCTAAACATTATTCCAAGAGTTCAATGAGCTTACCTCTGCAAATCACCAATCATTTCAGAGTGATGAATACCTTTTGTCAGCGTGGCATTTTGGAAATGCGTTTGACTTTGGGGATTTACCATTATATCCATATGCCTGTTATCCTGATGCCAAATGGAAACCTAGAAGGGAGAATCTCCATTATAAAATGAAACAGCAACTTGGAAAATTGTTAAATCTTACATCATCCTTATGGTCCTTGGCCAAATTCAGCACAAAATTTCGTTGTTCCTCATTTTCAACTCGCACTTTATAGACTTTATAGCCATCGTAGGAGATTTTGCCCTCTGCCGGATAAGGACTTACGCCTTTGGCTATTGTTATTAGAGTCACAAGCGCCCAGACTAGTTTCATGTTGTCCCCCTAAGTTTGCGTGATCTACTGAGGCCCTGTGCTAATCGATTGCACTTGAAGTTAAATCGAATTTGATATAGTCCATCGAAGATAAGAATGTATTGATATGGGAAAAACAGAAAAACAGGTAGCTATCCAACGGATGTTGGAGTGTAGTAGACTGATAGCACTTTATGATGGTAAATATAATAAAGTTTACAGTAACAGTTAACGAAAGACTGTAGACGATATACCCTACCCTACACTACTCATTGTATTGGAATAGCAAACCGGAAAGTTTACAAAAGTCAGTCAATGTGGACAGTGGGTGAGTTTGGCATTTGGCTGGAATTATAACATACATGGGCCCCTATAACATCCATCCATCGTAGGGTATATTAACTTTGTTATCACATTCATCGCGAGGACCCTATAAACTTTATACTCGCAGTAGCACTAGTTATCTTTATTACAAATACTTACAAGTATGTGTACAACGTCTACAAGGTCAATATTTCAATTTCGGGTATTCACAAATACATACATTTATTTGTTGAGAGCAGTAACCCATCAAACCAAACGACCCACAGTCGGCTAAATCTTCCGATTTCGGATCCTATATCGAACAAGTAAAAAGGCGTTAAGTTCGGCCGGGCCGAATCTTATATCGCCTCCACCACGGAGTGCATTCCGCAGTATTATCAGTATATTAGATGCTGTCGACATTACATAGAAGGAAAATTGTGATTCTTCATTATTATAATATTAATAGTCATTCTAGAAACAGCTGATGGAAAACTGGATGTTTTGATATAGCCCCCATACAAATGTACATCCGATTTACAATATTACTGTTCTAAAATGCACATTTTACATTGGATCTTGATCAAATTTTCCACAAGATGTTACATTTATACTAGAAACACGCATTTTAAAAGCCAGCTAGATATCAATCAATGTTTTAGAATGGCCGCCATACAAATGGGCCCCCAGTTTACACTAATATCGCTCTAGAACCCACATCTTACATTGGATCTTGATAAAATTTTGCAGATCATGTCATATTTCAATAAAGAATACCTACTTTGAAAAGTGATCTATAAAGGCCCACTTTTAAATGTAGCGCCCTTACAAGTGGGCGTCCATTTGAATTATTACCTCTCTAGGACCCACATTTTACATCGAAAGTTTATCAAATTTTGCATTTTGTATTATATTTCAACTAAGAAGTCATATTATGAAAGTCAAATATATGGGTCCATATTTTGGTATAACCCCCATACAAATCGGGCCCATTGTACTCTATTACATCTCTAGAACCCACATCGTGCATTAGATCTCTATATAATTTTGCATATCATGTCATATTTCAACTAGGAATACCTACTTTGAAAGCGATCTATATGGAACAACTTTTTTAATATAAAGCCCTTACAAATGGCCCCATTTTAATTTCTATCCCTCAAGAACGCAAATATTACATCGGATTTTTTTTTCAAATTTTGCAGATTATTTTGTATTACTAAGAATACAAAGTCAAGTACATGGGTCCATACTTTGGAATAACCCAAATGGCCCCCATTCTACTCTAATACACCTCTAAAAACTACGTCTGACATCGGATCATGATATATTTCAACTAGGAATACCTACCGTGAGTGAGAAATATATAGGCCCATGTTTTGAACCAAGTGTTGTTTTAGGCCTCCTTTCAAATGTCGGTCCGATCATCCTATTACTACTACTGTCTGCCGGAAAATTGGAACAATAATCATATTTTTTACCATATTCGTTAAATATGACTAAAAATGAATTTATGGTAAACTGTATAATTTATATGAACTACATAAAATTGCTCCCATGGTGTATGGTATTATATAGTCGGCCCTGTCCGACTTTAGTCTTTCCTTACTTGTTTAGCATATAGAGAATGCTAGGAATTTTTTGGCATATGAGTTTTGCAACAATCGCAGCTTTTTTTCGACTTACTACATACATGTTACAAGCGACATTGGTTCTTAATACACATGCAAAACATCTGCCGGATCCGTTGGATATATCGCGAGAAAATTACAAAACAAAAAAGTCATGCATACAAAATCCCCCCAGTAATTTTGTTGCTTGTAATTTTGCTATTTAAGCGGGAAGATCATTATTTCCAACTTTGGTGTCAATGGTGACCACCACTGAAAATTTCCGGCAAATTTTTTCGTAGAACATTTTAATCCTTAATGCCCTTTTTGAAAGGACTTTTTGACTTCCTCGAAAAAAGGGTAAAATTGACCCATACAGAGAGGAGGTAGAGGGTTAGGATCTTCCTCAAAAATGATCCCCATAAAATTCCACTATATAGTTCTGACAACAAGAATTAGATTAGACATTAACTTACAACACTTTTTTCTCTTAGCTCCCTTCGACCAAAACTGAAAACTTTGACCCGTGATAAAAAGAAACTCAGACCAGCTGGACTATACGTTTATCTTTCAACAAGCCCTTTCAGAATTATAGGGTCGCTATCCTGTTCCATTCAAAAAGTCTTAATTTGTTGGACAGTGTTATTAATCAGAAAACTTCAAAAATGTGCCCTAAATATTATTAGCTAGAAACAATTCCCCTCAAGCCCGATATTCCCCATTTGTAATTTCTTGATTCCAACTACAGCCTTAATGTCTGTACCATTCCGATAGGAAAAGTTGTAATATTGAAGATCCAATAAGTTTCAAATTGGAATGTGCACACCTAATTTTATTTGTACCAGTTTCACTCCTTTTTCCATTTTGACCCTAAAGGTACGAGTTTAGAATAATTCGTACTTCTCATTTTCCGCGTCTACGTCGACAGACGAGTGCAAATATTGAATATCATGATTCTAGCTACAACCGTTTGATTGTAGCCAAATTTAATTTCATTTAGATTCTACGACTATCGAAAGATCTCGTTATTATTCGCGTCACCACAGTCAGAGAAGTGTACACACCGAATTTCATTAATATGGATGCAGCCGTTGGGTTGGCACCATTTTCATCCCCATTTTCCACCTAAAAGTACAAATTTCGACAAAATCCTTTTTATTTCGCATCTTCACAGTCAGATGAAAGTACAGATTTCATGATTTCAACTTCAGCGGTTTGGTAGGTACCATTTTTATCCCTCTTTTCCAAATGTATCCCTTAAAAGTACAAATTTTAAAAAATCTCTCTATTTTACGTATCTACGCAATTAGAGGGATGTAGATTCCAAGTTTCATGTTTCTAGCTGTTGTCGTAGCAGTGGTACCATTTTTATCACTTTTTGTCCCATTTCGGCCGAGAAATCTTTTATTTGCTTTTTGGCGCTTTCAAGCTGCAAGATCAATGTACGCAATTTTTTTTAAATGCTTAAATAGTATAAATATTAGGGGGTATTTTCAGTCCTTGTTAAAAACTTAGAATTTTACAACGACCCAGAATATATATACTTTATGGAGTCTCCGATGAATAATTTAAGGTGTTACAAACGGAATGCCAAAGTGAATATATCCTTAGGTGGAGGGTATAAAAACGTATGGAGTGGTTGACACGAAATCGGACCGATAAATAATCACTGGCCAAAAGTCAAATTTTACATTTTGTTTCTTTATATATTTGATGGCAAAATCTGATAAAGAACTCATCAGAGTAACAGAAAATGCCTTTGAGTTTCATGGAAAAAATATACAGTTAAATCGGCAAGCTCTCAAATAAATATTTTTATAGTTTAGTTGCAAAAGGGCGTGCTTTCATTCTACTTTGTAAGTATTTTCTCAAATTTGGTGGACAATATATTTTAAGTATTAATATGGAAGATAAAAAAGTGTATGTGGATTTCTAGTTGTGTCGAAATATTAAATATTAAAAGTAGCCTCGTGTCGGTTGCCGTAAATTTAAAAATGTGAAGTTATAAAGTCTATTAAAATTTCGGGACGATTTGGGACAGTAAAACTAAACAAAGAATTAAAGCGAACATATTAATAATCGGTGAAAATATCACTCTTTTCAGATAAACTCAGTATCAACAAATAAAAACGGCGTAAAGTTCGGCCGGGCCGAACTTTCTATACCCTCCACTATGGATTGCATTCCAGAGAGGCTGTCGATTTTCGTAGAAGTGCAGTAATATTACAGGAAAATATAAATTTGTTTAATATAGCCAAACCACAACAAATACAAATATCGAAAAAATAATTTTATAAATAAATATAATATTTTTATTATTTCAAACCACGCTTATAAGGCAAGGCTATCAATACGTTTACATATCGAAATAATAGTTCAAGTCAATTCAAACAAGTAAGAAGGCGTTAAGTTCGGCCGGGCCGAATCTTATATACCCTCCACCACGGAGTGCATTCCACAGTATTACCAGCATATTAAAGGATGTCGACTTTACATAGAAGCACAGTACCATATTACGAAAATTGTGATATTTTTATGCACATATATTTGTTTACTATTTCAAACTATAATGTATACTTATGCGCACTGTTTAAAATCAACTACTATATATAAATAAAATGCTGAAATTGTGAAAGTGACAGAAGCATTAGATAGAAGCATTTTCAGATACAGACAAAGTGATAAGAAAAGTATAAATTTTAAAGATATCCCCATTCGCCCCATTCTTCGCCCAAATGTACAAATTTCGAAAAAAACTCTTTTTCGAGTCTTCAGTCAGAATGTATACACCGAATTTGGTTTGGTAGGTCCCATTTTTATCCCTCTTTTTAATTATATCCCCTAAAAGTACGAATTTCGAAAAATCCCTCTATTTTACGTGTCTATGCAATTAGAAGATGTACACACCGAATTTCATGATTCTAGCTGTTGTCGTATCATTGGTACCACATTTTATCCCTTTTTGTCCCATTTCACCAGCTAAAACTTTTATTTTCTTTGTGTTGCTTCCAAGCTACAAGAGGAATGGCCGCAACAAATTTTAACTGTATGAAAATCTGAAATTTAATTAATAAGCCAAGGCTACCAATATTTGTATACTATGTATATATAATGAAAAAATACGTCAATTCATAAAGTAAATATAAGGCAGCAATCATAAATACCCTAAATATTGGGGGATAGAGAGTGTATTTTCAGATACAGTCGTTTGGTTGGTTGTATTTCCATCCTATTTTAATTTCAAAAGTATAAATTTTGAAAATACCTTATCTCTCACGTACGCAGTATAAGACAACTTCATGATTCTACCATTTCTTTGTCGTAAAAGCAACAAAATAAAGTACGAATTTGAAAAAAAAATATTTTACGTGGCTATGCAGTCAGAGGAATGTATACTCCGAATTTCATGATTCTAGCTGCTGTCATTTGGTAGGTACTATTTTATCCTCTTTTTCCATTTTACACCCAAAAAGTACGAATTTCGAAAAATTCTTTTATTTTATGTGTCTACGCAATCAGAAGAATATATACACCGAATTTCATTATTCTAGGTGCAGCCGTTAGGTTGGTACTATTTTTATCCCTCTATCCTCATTTAACCCCTTAAAAGTATGAATTTAGAAGAAATACTTTTATATTATGTATCTATTCTATTAGAGGAATGTACACTCCAAATTTCGTGTTTCTATCTGTTGTCGTTTGATAGGTACCATTTTTATCCCTTTTTGTCCCATTTCGCCCCCTACAAATAAAAATCGCTCTATGGTGCCCTTTTATGCTATAAAGGGAATGCGCATTGCAAATGTCAAGTAAATACAAGCAAATATGTTCAAAAAACATGCTGACATACTCTAAATATTAGGGGTATTTTCAGTCCTTGTGAGGGAAAAAATTTTCCCTCCGGGCCGATTTCGTCCACTTTCAATCCCAACCGATCTACAACCATAAGACACATTTAGGAAAAATTTGAACCTCCTAGCTGATTTCGTTCGGCCGCTATCGTGCTTTCAACAGACAGACAGACGGACATGGCTATATCGTCTTAGAATTTTACCACGACCCACGACCAGAATATATATACTTTATGGGGTCTCCGATGAATATTTCAAGGTGTTACAAACGGAATGACAAAGTGAATATACCCCCATCCTGGAGGTGGAGGGTATAAAAATAAATAATCTTATATTTAAAATTTCAAAAAGCTTAAATACCATAAATTCTGGTAGATAGTGGGTGTTACAGTTTGTTTACCATTTCCATTCTATTATTTCCAAAAGTACAAATTCTGAAAATCCAATATCTGACGTACATAGTGCAAAATAGCCTAACTTCATGATTCAATCTATGTTTGCCGTAAAAGTAAAAAGTACGAATCTGGAAAAATCCTTTTATTTTACGTCCATATGCAGTCAGAGGAATGTATACATCGAATTCCATAATTTTAGCTGCGACCATTTGGTTGGTACCATTTTATCCCCTTTTTCCTATTTTATTTTACGTGTCTACGCATTAGATTAGGGATGTACACACACAATTTCATCATTCTAGCTGTAGTCGTTTAGTTGGTACTATTTTTATCCCTCTGTACCCATTGTATCCCTTGAATGTACGAATTTGGCTAAAAAAAAACCTTTTAGTTTACGTGTGTACGCAGTCAGAGGAATGTATACACTGAATTTCATGACTCTAGCTGTGGTCATTTGGTTGGTACTATTTTATCCCCTTTTTAACCCAAAAAATACGAATTTCGAAAAATCCGTCTATTTCAGATGTCTACGCAATCAGTGTAATGTATACACCGAATTTCATTATTCTAAGTGCTGCCGTTTGGTTGGTACCATTTTTATCCCTCTATTCCCATTTTACCCCTTAAAAGTACAAATTTGGAAAAAAAATGCTTTTATTTTATGTGTTTACTAAATTCGTACTTTTAGGGGGTAAAATGGAAAAAGGGATACAAATTAAATTATTAAAATAGGATGAAAATACATACAACCAAGCGGCTGTTCCTAAAATACACCCACTATCCCTGAATATTTAGGATATTTAAACCTTTTTGAAGAATGTTGCCTTATATTTACTTTTGGAATTATCTTGAAGTATTATTTCGATTTAAATATTATAAAAATATCGGTAGACTTGCCTTAGAAGCGTGGCTTAAAATAATTAAAATTTTATATTTTTTCTAGAATTATTTTTTCACTATTTGAATATGTTTTGGTTTGGCTATATTAAACAAATTTATATTTTCCTGTGCCTCTGTCGAATGCAATCATGGTGGAGGGTATATAAAGTTAGGCCCGGCCGAACTTAACTCCGTTTTAAGCTGAACAATTTGGAGACGCTGTTGTGGTGTGCGTCTTTCCATGATGACTTGCTAAACGTTACTGAACAAAAATCTGTCCAAAAAAGCCTATTGAAAATCAAACCTCACGATGAATCACCCTATATATATATATATATATATATATATATATATATATTGAAAATCAAACCTCACGATGAATCACGCTATATATATATATATATATATATATATATATATATATATATATATATATATATATATATATATATATATATATATATGTATATATATATATATCAGTTGGGTTTTCAAATGTCTTTCCCGATTTAACGTTTGATTGGGCACCAGATGACAGAACCTGTCTCTAGATTATTTATTCTGGGGTTAAGTGAAGTAATTGGTGTTGGGGGAACAAACCGAAAACATTGGACGCCCTCGAAGAGAACAATGTGTGAAACATTTCAAAGTGGAATGAACTTGGTCGTGGAGGCTAACTTAGATACGTCTGTCTATCTTACTAACCACCATGATGGTTAGCCATGAGACTCGTACTAACTATAACTAAGGCATAAACTGTGAACAGTGAACACTTGGGGTGGTAACTCTTCCCACATGCGGTAGCACACAGACCGACCCTACTCTATAATTACCTGCATTTGTTTTTTGTGTTGCGTGTCACTTCGGCTTCTTTGTCTGTCATTCGAAATGTTTATCGGAAATGGTGGTATAGACAGATAGGCAGACAGACAAGCATTCGCCAGACTATCGCTAGACTATCGTTCAATCTGTCGCTCTCTCTCATTCACTTTCTCTTACTTTCTGCGAACATACAATAATTTATTAATAGAATGAGATGTGTGAAAATACGTTAGTATTGTTACCGTTACAACTCGACTCCGTGGCGCAACGGTAGCGCGTCTGACTCCAGATCAGAAGGTTGCGTGTTCAAATCACGTCGGGGTCATGCCAAAATTGCTGTGATTAAATTTTGTCAAAATCTTCGGTGCAAATACTACTACTGCGCCTGTTCGATTGGGCTTTTACTAACTTACAATTAAGAGACTTGACAAGGTGGCACCACTGTTACCCATCGGCTATTCTTGAATGTATTAGCAAGTAGTAAGCTACTTACTTGTTAAGCGAGTAAATTCCATACAAAATTGAAGCTAGTATGCCCAATCGAACAGTCCTAGACCTACTGCTGAAAAAGTGATGAGGATTTTCATCAGCGCGTTTTATTGAAGCGATAATTAAATCACCCTCGTTAGAAATAAAATAACCCACATTTAATATTTACTCTTACTTGATATTTGATATATCTAATTATTGGCATAAATAATAATTCCATTCTCTGATGTTGGATACCTTATATATTACCTTGATACTGGCGTAACTGATTGTATGAATTGTATATGTACATTTATCACATTTGCCATCTAGTGGTCATGACTCCAACTACAAATATTTTATCATGTTCTCTCTCAGTGTAGCCAGATGTTTATTGATCGAAAAATACTAACGCCCTGTTTCACGATGACGACCGAAAATCAGTCACTTTATGTCAGATGGCATAAAAATTTGACATTTGAAAATCGACCTTATGTCATTTAAACTAGATTTCGCATACAGTGTGAAAAGGCTATAACTTTCGTCAGAAGTTTGGTTTCTGACCCACTTTCACCATAGTTGTTTCTAAGTGGAATATAAGGTTCTGATAGATAGTTGTTTAAAATATCTGGGTTTTAAAACGGAAAAGTAAAATAGAGATCGAAATTTGTATGGGAACTCTATCTAAATCTGTACCGATCTGACCCACTTTCAATGTAGATGTTTCTAGTTGAAATACAAGGTGTTGCACCAAATTTGAGTAAGATCGGTTAAAATATGTGGTCTCTAGAGCGGAAAAAGTCAAATCGAGAGCGAAATTTGTATGGGAGCTATATATACATTTCAACCGATCTGACCCAATTTTACCATAGATGTTTCTAGATGAAATGTAAGTCGCTGTGGCAAGTTTTAGGAAAATCGGTTAAAATATGTGGTCCATAGATCGGAAAAAGCCAAATCGGAAGCAAAATTTGTATTGGGGCTATATCAAAATCTGAACCTATTTACTTCAAATTAAACAGCATTCGTGCTAAGCTCACAAAACTTACTTGTGCCCAGTTTTGTTAGGATTGGGCTATAATTGCGACCTGTACTTTGATTACAAGAATAGATGGACAGACGGGCATTGCTAAATCGACTCAGAAAGTGATTCTAAGCCGATCTGTATTATAAACGAAGGATGTAACACGTTTTCTTTTGGATGCTACAAACAAATGCACAAAGACATAATACCTTAGTGGAGGGTATAAATATCATATTTTAGGCAATAAAGAAGACTTAATTTAGAAGCATTTAACGGCCTTCTTGAATCATTTTGGCAGCCGTAACTCCTCGCAAGGCCCACTCCAAAATTACCAATTTTTCAATATAAAACAAGTAAGGAAAGGCTAATGTCAGGCGGGGCCGATTATATGGCACACTCCACTTTATCTCCGAATACAATTCAATTCGGTTGAAAAGTGTAAACGGAAAGGTTTTTTGTATGTTTCCTAATCATATGACCTAAAATGACCTGACCCAAATCGAAAAGAATATTTGTATCGGGGCTATATCCAAAGATGGAATAAAATGACCCACATGTACAATATGTTCTTCCAGTTCAAGAATAACGTGTTATGCTCAATTTGAAGAAATTCGGTGAAAATACGTTTCTGGGCGGAAAAAGTCAAGCCGGGAGCGAAATTTGTATGGGAACTATATATAAATCTGAACCGATCTAACACATTTTTACCACAGGTGTTTCTAGTTGAAATATAAAATGTTTTGCCAATTTGGAAGAAAATGTGTGGTATCTAGAGTGAAAAGAGTAAAATCGGGAGTGAAATTCGTATGGGGGCTATATTTAAATCTGAACCGATTTTCTTCAAATTAAACAGTGTTCGTCCTGGACTCACAAAACTTACTTGAGCCAATTTTTGTTAAGATCGGTTAATATTTGCGACCTGTACTTATATTTAATTTAATTTTGTTTTGGTGGATATAGATTAATCTAAAATAGTAATTAGGAAACCTCGTATTAGATATCCCTCATATACAGTCAAAGGAATGCGCTTGTCGATGTGGACTATTTTAGCTGAACTCCCTTCGTATGTATGTATAATTTTTATCATTTTCTACCCAGTTTTGAACAAGCAATTACAAACGCAGAACCTTTTATATCCTCGATCTCATGTTTCTAGATGCAGCCGACCACTTCATATCTTTTTGCACCTATTTCCCAAAAAGTACACATTTTGAAAAATCTGAAACATGTGGTTTTGCTTCTCCTAAAAACATGTACTTTATTCGATAACACGTCTATCCCTTGTCGTTCCGTTAAATGGTTGTACACCAGCTTTATCCCTTTTTGTCCTGCGTACCCCCTAAAAGGTACAAATTTCGAAAAATTAAATTTTACTACGATTCTAGCTGTAATACTGTAGATGGTACCATTTGTATCCCTTTTTGTCCCGCTCACCCCTTAAATGTACAAATTTCAAAAAATCAATTTATGTTGCACGCCTACGTGGTCGGAGGAATGTACACGCCGGATTTTACGATTCTAACTACAATACAACACAATTGGTACCATTTTTATCCCTTTTTGTCCCGCTCACCTCTTATAAGTACAAATTTAAAAAATCCATTTAGATTTGCGCTTCGACATTGTCAGAGGATTTTATTCACTAAATATTGCTGCTATAGCTGCAATACTTAAATTGGTACCATTTTTATCCCTTTTTGTCCTGCGCACCCCTAAAAAGTACAAATTTCGAATAATCCAATTGTACTGCGCTTATACATTGTCAATGGAATTTACATACGAAATTTCACGATTCTAGCTGTAATAATGTAGTTGTACCATTTTTATCCCATTTTGTCCTGCTCACCCCTTACATGTACAAATTTCGAAAAATCCTTTTATATTGCACATCTACGTGGTCGGAGGAATGTACACGCCGAATTTCACGATTCTAGCTACAATACATTACCATTTGTATCCCTTTTTGTCCCGCTCGCCCTTAAAAGTACAAATTTCGAAAAATCTATTTATGTTGCAAGTCTACGTTGTCGGAGGAATTTACACACCAAATTGCACAATTCTAGATGTAGTTGGTACTAGTTTTTCCCCTTTTTGTCCCGCTCGCCCCTTTAAAGTACAAATTTCGAAAAATTCATTTATATTACAAGTCTACGTTGTCAGAGAAATAATAATGCCCATTTTCACGAATATGACTGCAATACTTAAATTAGTACCCTTTTTGTCTCTTTGTCTGTATGGTCAGTGCAAGGAACATACCGAATTTCATATTTCTAGCTACTGCCGTCTATCAGGACGAAGGTTCGATGTTTATCCCTTTTGTCCCATTTTACCCCCTAAAAATACGAATTTCGTATAACCATTTCTTAGTCGACGTCTACGTTATATTTGGGAACTATGCTGAAAATTCCATGACACTGGCTTCAGCCGTTTGGTCTGGGGGCTGGTCAATGATAAGTATACAGCGGATTTTTATGCAAATTTCATTTTTAATACTCAAGTGTATAAAATATGCATATTGCTATGTAAGATGTACTGACATAAAATTGGTTATATCGGTTTATTAAAATGTTTTATGAGTAACATCATTTGTGCGAAGACGGCATTCACTTATAACCATCCGTTCAGAATACGATTTCGCATAAAAATCCGCTGTCTAATGATAAGTCAGTGAGTCAGTCAAAAAAAATATTTTTTTTTTTCAAAAATACGTATAAGAATTTTATAAAGAAAACATACCGCAAACTTTCAAAACAATCGCAGCTATCGAGGTCAAAAACCGTACTGCTTGACATGGAATGGCTCTTATGTGTTTATGATTATTTTAGAAAATGTTGAAAATTATAGTTTTTTTTTAAATTTCGAGTAAATGAAATTATTTCCAGTTTCTTTAAAAAAATAATAATAAGTTTATTTGTTGAGCCTTTTTTCGAAAACATTAATACGAATACAGACTAGGAAAAAACTATACTATGATAAAAGAAATTTCTTAAGACTATAACGTATTATCTCAATGTACTATAATAATATATACAGCGACATGCTTCTTACATGTTATTGTTGACTATGATTACATACATAAATGAGAAACGCCCTTGCTCCCGGGACTGTCATTGGTGTAAGAGTAAATCTTAAAAGTACGCTTAAATCTATACTTAATACTAAACAAAAAATAAAGGATTATAAAAAAAAATAATAAAACAAAAAGAAAAAAAGAATACAAAAGCAAAATGAAACCGAAAAGAAAGGAAGAACAATCACCAAAGTCTCCTGCCATGTCCAACCGAAGCCCGGAATCAACCAGCACGTATGCCACAAAATTGGTATGAATTCTCCCCAATTTTTATACATATGCCCCGACCGATCCCGATACTAAAGGCCGAACCTGGCACCAGACTTAGCGTAATCCGGAAAAACAATTGTTATCCCCTATGTGTGCCCCGAAGAGCTTGATCATAGAAGCCAGGACGAATGGAGATGGATATGTCATAATTAGGTGGATCCTCATTCATAAATCCAACAGGAGAAAGGTAGACCACATTCGACCAGCTATAGTCCCTTTGCATATCAAATATCCCAGACACAAAATCATTTTCATGAGAAGAGACCCTGGAAATAAATTTCCTGATGATGTCACATGCATAAAGAGCGATCGGTGTAACCTTCGATTCCCTGTACACAAACGCATTCGAAAATCGCTTGGTCAACGTCTCAAAATTCCTCCCAATACATAATCTCAAAACCCTCCGTTCCAATTTTTCGATTTCCTTCATGACCGTCGGAGATATATGAAACCATATCGGGAACCCGTACAAAATGACAGGCCTTATAGTCGTCTTATACAACATCAGCTTCGTATTCCTTGGCAAATTTCTGTTCCACAAAATCCTAGAAAGTGCACCCAATATCCTGTAAGCCTTCCGCGTAACAAATCTGGCATGTTTGTTAAATTTAAATAACTTGTCGAAATGTATACCTAAATACTTGATACTCTCCTTAAACGGAATTTCCTCACCACCAATGAATAACCTCAAATGCTTACTTTCCGGGACTACGAATTCCTTGCACTTCTTCGACGCGTTTCGAAGACAGATGGCCTCACATTTCGAAATGTTCATCCTTATACCCCAATCGTCGTAAAATTCCTTCACCTCACGAAGATGTTCCGAAACATCACACAATGCGCCAATCGGGGATTCATTATGGGCGTAAATGAGGCTGTCATCTGCGTACAACAAACCCACACTGTTGGACCCAAAATGTGGAAAATCGCTCATAAAAATGTTATACAAATGCGGGGCCAAAATTGAACCCTGAGGCACTCCGCATCTGACATCCCCAAAGTCTGAAATGGAATCCCCAAGCTGCACACAAAAATGCCTATCCGCGAAAAAACTACAAAATAATCTCACAATCGATGAGTCAAAGCCAATCCGAATCATCTTGTAGATAATCCCATTATGAAATGCCCTATCGAATGCCTTCTCGACATCCAGAGAAACAGCTACCGTGCAATGACGCATCCTCAAATTGGAAACAACATCATTGTGGAGCTTTAGTAAAGCATCAAGAGTGGAATGGCCCTTCCTAAATCCAAATTGTAAGCTCGGAATATAACTTTCGACTACGTTAAAATCCATCCTATCTCGAATCACTAATTCAAAAAGTTTGCCGATATTAGATAAAAGGGAAATAGGCCTCAAATTGTTTATATCACTATTATTTGGTTTCTTTCGAATGGGAACAATCTTTGAAATCTTCCATGATCTGGGAAAGTAAGAGTTATTCAAACAATTGTTAAAAATTATGGTCAAATATTCAAATGCCTTGACAGGGAGCCTGCGCAGTATGAAGTTCGATATATGATCCAATCCCGACGATCTCTTGTTGTTCAACACCCTGGAATATTCCACCACCTGGTCCAAGGTGACCAGCCGGTCACACGACCGAACGTTAAGTGCCGAACATTCCGCCGTGAATGTACAAATATTCCGTGGTGCATCCGAGATAACACTAAAAAATAATAATAAAAAGTACCTAACTCATATACCTGCTTGACCCCGACGTGATTTGAACACGCAACCTTCTGATCTGGAGTCAGACGCGCTACCGTTGCGCCACGGAGTCATGTGCTGTTATACGAGCTAATTTTCAAAAACACATAATATTTGGTGAATGTTGTCATAAATGTTAGCATACTTTTAGGGTGGCGAGAAAGAAAGAAGAAGAAACCTAACCCAAGTGAAAACGTGGTGTGTATAACAGTTACATTCGGTTGCATGCACTTGATGCATATTTATATATGCATTTTGTAATTTGTTTAATTTAGCGCGATGGCTATGAATTACAAGTTGAAATAAGTAAATCAAATCAAATTAAGTTCGAAGATGGGCGAAATTGTCACGCCCCTTCTAGTACCTCCAAACAGGTCATATTCCCATATTAAATTAAAACTGATATAACTTCCAAACGGGCCCCATTTGGGATGTAACAAAGTATGGACACATATATTTGACTTTCATAGTATGTATTCTTAATTGAAATATAATACAATCAGCAAAAATTTGATAAACTTTCGATGTAAAATGTGGGTCCTAGAACGAAATAATAAAAATGGGGGCATATTTGTTAGGGCGCCCTTTCAGATCACTTTCAAAGTAGGTATTATTTATTGAAATATAACATTATCTGCAAAATTTTGTCACTATCCAATATAATACGCGATAATAGTCCAAACTGGGGGCCCATTTGTATGGGGGCTATACTAAAACATTGACCTATATAGCTGGCTTTCAAAATAGATGTTTCTAGTATAAATGTAACATTGTGTGGATAATTTGATCAAAATCCGAGGTAAAATGTGCAGTTTATAGCAGTAATATTGTAAATCAGAGGTACATTTGTATGGGGGCTATATCAAAGCATGGACCCATGTGGTACACATTCCCGCTAGCTGTTTCTAGTTCACGATACTGAAAATTTTTTCATGATCCCATGTAAAATATGTAGGGATATTTCTATGGAAGCTATATCTAAATCTGAACCGATTTCTTCCAAATTAAATACCGATCGTCTTTGGCCAAAAAAATATTTTCTGCCAAATTTCATGATATTCGGACAACAATTGCGACCTGTAGAGTGCAAATAAGCTTAGATGTACAGGAGACGGACGGATGGACAGACACACATCGTTAAATCGATTCAGCTGATGATTCGAAGCCGATCCGTAACTTAATTATTTCTTGGTGTTACAAACATTTGGCGGAAAACTAACTTATAATACCCTAGTCCACGAAGATGTGTAGGGTATAACATGTAAGAAAACGTCAGTCGGCTAAACCGACTTATATATACCCCCACTCTCAGAGAACATATAAGTTATAAGGAAATAAATTTTACTTAGGGCAGGATAAATTGTGTGGAAGAACCTTCTCCTGTTCGTGACACATGGTCCAGCTTCCACATTTATAAAACAAGTGTAAGATCATGGTCAGATATCAAGTCATAGTATATTCCCTGCACCAGTATAGAAGTTATGAAGGTTTTAATTTTACCTAGGATAGGACATTTATATTGGAGGTACACGAAGGGGCGTGACTAAAGCGTAAATATTTTTTATGTTAAAAGTGCGTATAAAAACATTTTCAAATATGAAATTGCAAATGATTTTGACTACACGTGTGGATGTTAAATCGGTTTTATTGCAAACAAAGTTTATGCAGCTTTGTGTGGGAGGTACCAGAAGGGGTGTGGCAATGTCGCCCATATTCCACTCAAAATTTATCTTCTATAAAACCATTGTCAAATATAAAATTTCAGACTATTCCGATCATCTGTATAGAAGTTATAGCAGCTTTAATATTACGTAGTGTAGAGTGATTTGTGTGGGATGTACTACAAGGGGTGTGGCAAAACCCGTCATACTTAGCACACTTAAAGTAATTATAAAAACATTATCAAATACCAAAATATAGCTGATTCTGAATATCCGTGTGCAAGTTACATTAGTTTTAATTTAACATAAGGATATGGGTCATTTGTGTGGGAGGTACCAGAAAGGGCGTGGCCACGCCTATAATTACTTTAAGTGTGCCCGTCTTCGGACTTAAACTAAGTTTGGGAAAAAATATCCATGTGCAAAGTTTGAATTGATTCCTTAACTCCTTTCGAGAATTATCGTGTACACCACAGCCGCACGGACGGACGGGCATGGCTCAAACATCTTAAAAGGTCGTGAAACGGATTTGGTCCAAACATACTTAGAGTCTTAAGTCACTCCTTCAATGCGTTACACTTTTTTCTGTCCCAAATGACATTAGGATGGGTCACGAAAATAAATTGCAGCGGTCACCCCCAGAAATGAAGATTGGATTGTTTAATGATGATCTGCAAAATATTTCGTCACTGAGTCAAGCCATCTGTGAGCTAAACGCTCCTGAAAACACCTCTAAAAATTCTGTTTTCCCGTGTAATTTTTATACCCTACACCACTTCGTGGTCTAGGGTATTATAAGTTAGTTTCGCGCCAAATGTTTGTAACACCAAGAAATAATCGAGCTACACCCACCTTTAAGTATACCGATCGGCTTATAATCACCAGCTGAGTCGATTTAACGATGTCTGTCTGTCCGTCCGTCTGCTGTCCATCTAAGCTTGTTCGCACTCTACAGGTCGCAATTGTTGTCCGATTGTCATGAAAGTTGGCAGAAGTTATTTTTTCTGACCAAGGACCATCGGTATTGAATTTGGAGGAAATCGGTTCAGATTTAGATATAGCCCCCATACAAATGTCGCTCCCGATTTGACATTTTCGCCCTAGAAACGACATATTGTACCCGATTTTCTTTAAATTTGGCAGAACATCCTATAATCCAACTAAAAACACGTATGCAAAAATTGGGTAAGATCGGTTCAGATTTAGATATAGCCCCAATACAAATGTCGCTCCCGATTTCACTTTTTCCGCTTTAGAAACCACATATTGTACCCGATTTTCTTTAAATTTGGCACAACATTTTATAATCGAACTAGAAACACCTATGCTGAAACTGGGTAAGATCGGTTCAGATTTAGATATAGCCCCCATACAAATGTCACTCCCTCCGCTCTAGAAACCACATCTTCCACCCGATTTTCTTTAAATTTGGCACAACATCTTATAATCCAACCTATGGTGAAAGTGGGTAAGATCGGTTCAGATTTAGATATCGCCCTCATACAAATGTTGCTCCCGAATGTTTAACCGACTTTGGCCAAACTTTACATATTATATTTCACCTATAAACATACATGGTGAAAGCGGGTCACATCGTTCCAGGTTTCAATATACCCCCATACAAATGTCCTTTCCGATTTAACATTTTTTGTCAAACACATGCATTCACAGGATGCAAAAATCCTTCCCGATTTCACTTTTTTACCGAATTGAAATGTAATGAGATAGAAAGTCCGTCCGTCTTTAGCCTTTCCTTACATGTTTGGGAGATGCCCATATGTCCATACTTTGGTATAACCCAAATGTGGTCCCATTCTGATCTATTACAGCTCTAGAAACTACATCTTACATCGGATCTTCATCAAAATTTTCAGATCATGGTATTTTTCAACCAGGAATACCTACCGTGAATGAGAAATATATAGGCCCATGTTTTGGACCAGGCCTACAATGTTGTTATAGGCCCCCTTTTGAAATGTCGGTCCGATTCATCCTATTACTACTGTATAATTTGTATTTGTCTGTCGGATAATTGGATCAATTACCATATTATTAACCATATTCGTTAAATATGACTAAAGATGTATTTATAGTATAATTTATACTGTATAATGTATATGAACTACATAAAATTGCTCCCATGAAATAAATGGGTTTAGTAATCAAAGCGAGGTACATACGCAGGGAGTGGTGTAGGGTATTATATAGTCGGCCCCGCCCGACTTTAGCCTTTCCTTACTTGTTTTTATGTTGCACACTTGTCCAAAATTTATTTCTGAATTAATAGGCCCTTGGAAGCACTTTAAATAAAAAAATATTCTTGTTTTATTCATTGGTCGTGTTATTGGACGTTTATATTGATTTTTTTGGGTTTTCAAGGATACAGTTGAAAACTCATATTTCTTGGAAACATTTTGTAAGATGTTTTATGAAAAATAAATAGAAGGAATGATGTCTAAATGATGAAATGATGAATGAATGAAACTAAATGATGCATTTTCAGTGCCAAAACTTTCAATCTCTTTTTACGAAAATGAGCGCTGCGGCGTCATTTTCTATCCGATATTCACCATTTAGGCAGCATTCAAAAGGTCTTGACTGAAGCTATTTATTTTTTATAATACTTACACCTATACGAATTGGTGTTAAATTGTTCAGTTGTCAATATGAAAAAACACCAATTATTCGACTAATATGTAACTCTAAGACGAGAATAAAAATTTATATTTAAAGTGCTTCCGAGTGTCTATTAATTCAGAAAAAAAATTGGACAAATATGCGACGTAAAAAAAATTACACGCAAAAAACATGATTTTTATGGGTATTTTCAGGAGCGTTTATCTCACAGACGGCTTGATCTAGAAACGAAATATTTTGCAAAACATCGTTAAACAATCCACACTTTATTCTCATGTGGTGACTGCAAATTGTTTTTCCATTTGTATGGACAGTGACCCAGCCTAATATACATATATATACTCTCCTACTCTGTAGAGTGATGGTATAGTTAGCGGTTTTGAGATGGATTTTTTTTTCGGTATTCCAAGAAAAATACAACACTGACAACACTGCGTATAACACACTTAATGTAGAGTATAACAAGTACATGATAACTCAACTGTTATACACGTCGTTGTTCGAGATTAGTGGTGTATATATTTTTGTGTATTCGTTACCAAAATATGTGTATACATGAAAAAAAGAACAATGTGCTATTAATACCTATTGCAGATAGCTGCAATGTTGTTGGATTTTAGCGTACTTGCACTCACATGACTCCGTGGCGCAACGGTAGCGCGTCTGACTCCAGATCAGAAGGTTGCGTGTTCAAATCACGTCGGGGTCAACAATGTATAAAGATGGGTCTTTTTTATTTTTTTCTCAGCAAAAATACATTTATACGGGTTTTTAATATTGTGGGAACTGAAGCAGAGAATTATAAAATGAAATCAACGAATCCATGAGATTTACTACATGCGAAATCTATCGATTGATTTATTTTTTATTTTTTTTTTGTACAGCAGAAATACTATTCGACCGAGCCGAACTTTACTATACATATACCCATGCATTCCACAGGGGATGTCGATTTTCGCAAAAGTGCAGTAACATTACAAGAAAAGTAATAAATTTGTAAATTAATTTGCATTCTATTAAATATAGAAGCAAAATGGTCTTGAGCCAGAACAATATCCCAGTTCAAATCAAATATTGATTACAGACCAAAAAAATGCAAACGAAAAAACTATTACAAGAAAATTTTAATAAAAATATTGAAAAAAGATAATTTTATTATTATTAATAAATATAAAATTTTAATTATTTTAAACCACATTAATAAGGCAATAACAATATGTTTATACCATATACCATTCAAGCCAATTCAAAGATTTAATATAAGGCAGCAATCTTCAAAAAACTTAAATACCCTAAATATTGGGGGATAGAGTGTGTATTTTGATACCCTCCACCTCCAGGATGGGGGTGGAGGGTATAACATTCCGTTTGCAACACCTTGAAATATTCATCGGATACCCCAAAAAGTATATATATTCTGGGTCGTGGTAAAATTCTAAGACGATATAGCCATGTCCGTCTGTCTGTCTGTTGAAAGCACGATAGCGGCCGACCGAAATGAGCTAGGAGGTTCAAAGTTTTCCTAAATGTGTCTTATGGTTGTAGATCGGTTGGTATTGAAAGTGGACGAAATCGGCCCAGAGGGAAATTTTTCAGTCTTTGTGAGGGAATTTTTCCCTCACAGGGACTGAAAATACCCCTAATACTTAGAGTATTTCAGCATGTTTTTTGAACATATTAGCTTGTATTTACTTGATATTTGCAATGCAATGAGCATTCCCTTTATAGCATAAAAGGGCACCATAGAGTGATTTTTATTTGTAGGGGGCGAAATGGGACAAAAAGGGATAAACATGGTACCAATCAAACGACAACAGATAGAAACACGAAATTTGGCGTGTACATTCCTCTAATAGAGTAGATACATGATATAAAAGTATATTTTCTAAATTCGTACTTTTAAGGGGTTAAATGGGGATAGAGGTATAAAAATAGTACCAACCTAACGGCTGCACCTAGAATAATGAAATTCGGTGTATATATTCCTCTGATTGCGTAGACACGTAAAATAAAAGAACTTTCCAAAATTCGTACTTTTTGGGGTTCAAATGGAAAAAGGGGATAAAAATAGTACCTACTAAATGACAACAGCTAGAATCATGAAATTCGGAGTATACATTCCTCTGACTGCGTAGACATGAAAAAAAACGTTTTTTCCAAAATTCGTACTTTCAAGGGATACAATGACTACAGGGGATAAAATAGTACCAACTAAACGAATACAGCTAGAATGATGAAATTCAGTGAGTACATCCCTCTAATTGTGTAGATACGTAAAATAAAGAGATTTTAGATAGTCGTACTCTTGAGGGGGCAAAATTGGAAAAAGGGGATAAAAATGGTACCAACAAAATGGCCGCTGATAGAATCATGGAATTCGGTGTATACATTCTGACTATGAAGGGAAAAAGGGTTTTTTCGAAATTTGTACATTTGGGCGGAGAATGGGGCGAATGGGGATATCTTTAAAATTTATACTTTTCTTATCACTTTGTCTGTACCTGAAAATGCTTCTTTCCAATGGCGGCTGACAATCGCCTAATATTTAGGCATGTTCACTTTCACAATTTCAGCATTTTATTTATATATAGTAGTCGATTTGAAATAGTAAACAAATATAGTAATGTGCATAAAAATATCACAATTTTCGTAATATGGTACTGTGCTTCTATGTAAAGTCGACATTTTTTAATCTGCTGGTAATACTGTGGAATGCACTCCGTGGTGGAGGGTATACAAGATTCGGCCCGGCCGAACTTAACGCCTTCTAACTTGTTTAGCTTCAACCGTTTGATTGGTTGTAAAGGGTTGTTAAATTTTAAGGGCCGATGTTGATTTTGAATATACAACAAATTATTTAGGAAATTATTGTCATTTCTTTTTATTATGATAATATTGGTATGGTTCAATTGTGTATGAAACAAAATATCGGCCAAAAGGCCGCCGCGACCTCGGCGGCACACCTCCATCCGATGGTCCAAATTTTCGATGACGCTGAGGCATAATTGAGGTTCTAAGCCATTAATGTGCCGAATTATCTCTTCCTTTAGCTCTTGAATTGCTGCTGGCTTATCGACGTACACCTTTTCTTTCAAAAAACCCCAAAGAAAGAAGTCCAACGGTGTCAAATCACATGATCTTGGCGGCCAATTGACATCGCCACCACGTGAGATAACACGGCCATTGAATTTGTCGCACAAAAGAGCCATTGTTTCGTTAGCTGTGTGGCAAGTGGCACCGTCCTGTTGAAACCACATATCGTTCACATCCAAAGCTTCCAATTCGGCTCATAAAAAGTTCGTTATCATCTCACAATAGCGAAGACCATTCACAGCAACTGCCTGACCGGCCTCATTTTGGAAAAAAGTACGGCCCGATGATGCCGCCAGCCCATATACCGCACCAAACAATCACTCTTTGTGGGTGCATTGGTTTTCCGACAATCACTCTTGGATTATCATTCGCCTAAATGTGGCAATTCTGCTTATTGACGAATCCACTGAGGTGAAAATGCACCTCATCACTGAAGATGATTTTCTTCGAAAATTTATCATCCACTGTTGCCATTTCTTGCCACCATTCTGACCACTGACAACGTTTGGAATGGTCAAGAGGCTTTAATTCTTGAGTCAATTGCACCTTATAAGCGTGTAAATGCATGTCTTTATCATAATGTTCATCAACGACGAGCGTGAGAGGTGTGGGGCACGACGACGAGTTGAGGTGGACGGCTCTTCAGCCACACTATCCCGAACAGCAGCAATATTTTCTGCAGTACGAGCTGTACGAGCATGCACTGGTGTTTTCACATCTCCTACAGACCCCCTCCCGCACATTGGGACGATTAAATTGACCGAAAAAATCACGAAGTGCACGATATGCATTTTGATTTGAACGCCCATTTTCATAATAAGCCTGAATGACTTTAACGCGTTGCTCGATTGTGTATCTTTCCAAGGTTCAAATTGAGTTAGTCTGAAATTGAGAAATGTCAAATGAAATGCAGAAAAAACTTGACGTTTAGGTGTAGTTCACATTCAACATCGGCCCTTACAATTTAATCACCCTTTAGTTTTTGCTTGCTCGTTACACCAGCGCCACCCAGTGCCGGTGACATAAACCTAAATTTTTTCAGCAAAACTTCGTCTGGCGAATAGCTATCATAGAACACAACCCTATCACGTATTTCCCAAAGAGTATACTCATTTGCATGTACCTATTTTATGAACCCTAATTTTTGCTTTGCTATACATAAAATACAACCCAGTGCTCAAGAACTTACGATATTACATCGCAGTCAAAGTTCGAAAAAATAATTCGAGCTGGATACTCTTTGTGAAATACATGATAGGGTTGTGTTCTATGATAGTTCTTCGTCAGCCAATGTTTATACTGAAAAAAGTTTACGTCACCGCCACTGAGTGGCGCTAGTGTAACTGGCATACAATATTATACACCTATCCCTCGATTTGCAAGATAGATACGTTCCAGAAAATGTCGTGTAAATCAAAATGTAATTTTTTGTAATTTTGAAAAATCGTGTAAATTGAAAAAAATCGGAATTGCACAAACAATAAATTGCATTGACCATGAACGTACGCATTTTAAATTAATTTTATAATATCAGGAGTATTCAACTTTAAACCGCTTACGGAGTCAGAGAAATTTATAAATATAATTTCATGATTCTTGCTGCAGCCGTTTGTTTGGTACGATTTTTATCCAATTTTGCTCCGTTTTCCCTAAAAGTACAAATTTTCTAAAAATCCTTTATGTTACGTGTCTACACAATAACGATTATCTATCTGCCGCCATTCGATCGACACCAATTTTATCCCTTTTAGGCCTATCAAGTAAAAACGGCGTTAACTTCGACCGCATCGAACTTTATATACTCTCCACCATGGATTGCATTACAAGCCTGACGATTTTCGTAGAATTGCAGTAACATTACAGCAAAATGTAAAATGTTTCTAATATAGCCAAACCAAAACAAATATAAATATTGAAAAAATAATTTTATAAATAAATATATAATAATTATTTTAAACCACTACAAATATGTTTATACCATATATATCGAAATAATACTTCAAGTCAATTCAACTAGAAAATAAAAGGCAGCAATCTTCAAAAAGTTTAAATACCTTAAATATTGGGGGATAGTGGGTGCATTTTCAGCTACAGCCGTTTGGCTGTTTAAATCTAAAAGTCCAAATTTTGAAAATCCGTTATATCTCAGATACACAGTGCAAGATAACCTAACTTAAAGTAAACAAGTAAGGAAAGGGTAAAGTCGGGCGGGGAATACAATTCAATTCAGTAAAAAAGTAAAATCGGGAAAATTTTTTGTATGTTTCCTAATCACAGGCTGACCTGGTTCAATTTGTCAAATCGAGAATAATATTTGTATCGGGGATATATCCAAACATGGAATGAAGTGACTAACTTTCACAATAAGTTCTTCTAGTTAAAGTATAACGTGTTTCTCTTAAAATACGCGGTTTCTGGGGGAACGAAATTTGTATGAGAACTATATGTAAATCTGAACCGATGTGACCCATTTTCACCTAGTTTAAATATATGATGTTTAACCAATTTTGATGAAAATGTGTTAAAAAATGTGGAGCGGAAAAATTCAAATTGGGAGCGAAATTTGTATGGGAGCTAGATATAAATCTGAACCGATGTAACACATTTTTACCACAGGTGTTTCTAGTTGAACTATAAGATGTTTTGCCAATTTTTAAGAAAATCTGTTAAAATATGTGGTATTTTTCCTATTTTACCCCACTTTCAAGAATCTCTTTATTTTACGTGTCTACTCATTTAGAGGGACGTACTCACCGAATTTCATCATTCTAGCTGTAGCCGTTTGGTTGGTACCATTTTTATCCCTCTATTCCCATCTAACCCCTTGAAAGTACGAATTTGGAAAAAATACTTTTATATTATGTATCTACTCAATTAGAGGAATGTACACACCGAAATTCGTGTTTCTAGGTGTTGTCGTTTGATAGGTACCATTTTTATCCCTTTTTGCCCCATACAAATAAAAATCAGTTTGCGCGCGTTTATGCTATAAGGGGAATGTGCATTCCAAATATCAAGTAAATATAAGCAGACATATTCAAAAACACATGGTAAGGGTTTAGGGACTGAATACCTGTGGACCTATTTCGCTCATTTCCAATCTCAACCGATCCACAACTATAAGACGCAAAATTTGGACGTCCTAGCTCCTTTCATGTAGATGCTAGCGTGACAAACATGTCTATTTTATAGGGTCTCAGGAAGATATTTCAAGGTGTTACAAACGGAATAACAAACTTAGTATGCCACAATTTTATGGTGGATGGATGAAATCCGATTCCTATACTAAAGGTTTTTACTATGAACCGGTTTTTAGCAACACAAAGGCGGGCGATCTTGATGGATTTACTTACAGCATTCGATATACATTTTCCACAATTTACATACAATTCTAGTCTACAATACTTAATGTATTATTTCTTATTCCATGCTTTTAAAGTCGACAGCAGTTGTTTGCCGCTCTCAGTTGTTTCCACTCAGCGAAAGCAATCGCTTGCTACAGGTGTTGCAGTATCGGGGAAAAACATTTCATTGAAACATGAAACAATACTGGTTTTTGTTCGGCCTAAGTGTGCTGAACTGTGTCGTTTTGGCTACATGTGAAAGGTATTCTAGTCTATTGGGTATTCTGTTCTATTACTTACTAGTTGCACCATGCAACAAAAAAAACATTAACAAAATCAACACAATTTTTTGCTAAATTAAAAAAATCTTAAATAAATAATAAATAATATATATATAATGGTTCTTATACTGCCAGAATGAAATTAAATTTTTTAATATTTTTTTCGGGTGTTTATCTTCAAAATACACCAGAATGTTGGACACCGTCCTTCGACAAAATTTGTGTTGCCTAGTGTTATTAAGTCGTTTGTTTTTTGCTCATTATTAGCTTCTATTACGTCGTTTGTTTTTTGCTCATTATTAGCTTCTATTCGATTATTGCACCGGGTGGCATCAAATCGAATCGTAACTACAACGTTGTCGTCTCCCTCCATGATGCTGATGGACCGGCTACCATCAATGTTCGCATCGAAGGGCCCTTTTATTATGCAGCTCAAGATGTCCACCTGCAGCCGCATCAAACCAAATCGATTGTCTTTGCACTGCCGAAGCTAGACCAGGGTGTTCATAAACTGATAGCGGAGGGCATAAGCGGTGGCATAAAATTTCGGAATGAGAGTGAAATCTCTTCTTATTATTATGAGAATGCCGCTCGAACTTACATCCAAACGGATAAGGCGATCTATAAGCCCGGCGATGAGGTGCAATTCCGTGTTGTTATGTTGGATGAACATACAAGGCCGTTGAAGATACAGGAACCTATACTCGTTGAGATATTGGTAAGTTAGTAATTAGGGTAGGTACGCACACAGCAGCCGGTTCTATGTACCGAATTGACTCAAAGACGAAAATCTTCTAGCAAAGCCTGCCACCTCAGCAATATAATTTGTGTGTTTGTCATTTTTTCATCGTGGGAGCACCATTACCCGGAGTAATTGCTTCAAATACTACTGGTCCGAGCAGGGATAGAACTAAACCCGTACCTTGGATCTGTTCGGTTTGCCAAAACCGAATACACCACCGAGCAACATCAGTGAGGTGTAATAGATATCTGGAGTGGGTGCATTTCTGGTATTGTTCTGGCCTCGGCCACGTAAGGGAACGGAATTTGCAACGTACTCCGTCCAGCGACTCGCTGTCATCGATATCGTCGTTTACATCTTCTTCGTCATCGGCCTACGGTACACCTCCGCAGTCTCCCCCACAGCAGTCCGTACCGCAGCTAACACCACACATTGCTGTAACAAGACAGACTACTGTTCCAATTTAATTGCAACGGTCTTCGAGGAAAAATCATCATTGTTACATGGTACTAACATCAGCTCGCTGCTGCAAAGGGATAACATGGTTATACTTGGTGATTTTAATGCCAGAGAGTTCACCAATCACCGCTTCAGTGAACTACCCATTCCTTTCGTCGTGAGAGTAGCTGAGAAAATTTTCCGAGTCATTGAATACCCAAAAGGGGACCAAACTTCCCAGCAGAGGCAGCGGGACTCGCAGATGAGCGTGACGACATTCGTAGGGCTAATCCTGGAGATCCTAGACTCAGGGAACTGAACCTAGAGATTAACAGGTTAGTCAACAAATACAAGCGGAATAAATGGATGGAGCACTTGAAGCAGTGCAACTTGAGTTCCGGAATTAGTAAATTGTGGGCAACGATTATGTCGCTCTCGAACCCCACCTAGCGGGATGATCATATCGCTGTTACTTTTAGTGACAGGACGACAAATGATCCGAAGCAGCGCGCGAGTTATTTTAGCCCGCTATTTATTGAGCACCACGAGAGTGACAAGTCGAAAAGGTGTATACATGGTCTCCGAGCGAGGAGGTACCACCACAGGCAAAGTTGCGCAAATCACCCAAAGCGCTTGGTCCAGACGTAATCTCTATGTTGATGTTGAAGCAATTGGATGAACCGGGAGTCGAGTACCTGACGAAGGTCCTCAACTTGTCCATGGCCATTCTGATAGTTCCCGAAGCTTGGAAAATGGGCAGAATGATACCGCTACTGAAGCCAAGGAAATTTGCGAGTAAGTTCGAATCGTACAGGCCGATATCTCCCCTCTCTCCAGTAGCGAAGACGCTTGAGGCACTTCTGCTCCCGAGCCTTAACGGACATTGTCTCCCGAACAATCTGAAACGTTACATCGTGAATTATATGTTTGGACGCCAGTAATTTCTGGAATTCAGAAATAGGAAGTCAAAACCACGTAGAGTTAAACAGGGAGTTCCCCAAGGAAGAGTAATATCTCCGGCTCTGTTTAATATTTATGTTTCTGGTATTCCATAACCATCTGACGGCGTTTAAATCGTGACATAAGCCGATGATTGCACGATACTGGCGTCGGGCCCAAAATCAGATGATATATGCGAAAGGCTGAACACCTATCTCGCTGGTCTTACCAATTTCTTTGCAGCGAGGAATATGAAAATATCCGCCTCCAAATCGTCAGCCACACTATTTACTATATGGTCTGCAGAGATCAGAAGGACATTGATTGTGAAAGTCGACGATACAACAATACCTTCTGTAAACTACCCCAAAATCCTTGGGGTCACATTCGATAGTCTATATAAATCCACTGCACACGCCACAGCTATTTGCGATAAAATGAGAAGTCCTCAAGTCGCTTGCCGACAAATAAACCTTGTTGATCTCTTACAAAGTAATAGGCCGATCCGTGTCTAACTATGCGGCGCCATAATGTAATTGATACGCAGTGGAAAAATATATAAACTTGCCAAAATGCCGCCCTAAGAACAGCAAGAGGCTGTCTTCTCATGTCCCATCAAGATCACCTACATGAGGAGTCTAAGGTCATTTCCGTACGTAGGCACAACTTTATGTTGTCCACGCAGTACTTGCTTGGGTGTTATCGCAGAGGCCATCCAAACCACCATCTTATGGCTCTGCCCCCTCCGCCCAGGCAGGCAAGGAAAGACTTTCGCGATATAGAGAGAGAGAGAGGTATAAGAGAGAGCCTCAAGATCAACGAGCATACAAGGCAGGTTTGAACGAAATTCACAGAGACGCAGTCGCAACGGCAATCAACGCCATGAATATCGTTCTCGGAGATCATCCACCAGAAATTGCATCAGAAGAGAAACTACTGCCGCGACAAACTAGATCGGTTCTGGCACTGATGAAATCAGGATGGTCTTGCCGCCTCAATTCGAATTGACAGCAACATACAAAATATATGTCCCACATGTATCCAGGGGCCACACAACAAGCTACATGTATTCAACTACCCAGCTAAACCTACTCAGCTGGTCCCCAGGCCCCAAGCAGGTGGCCATCTTCCTGAATCGGAGACAAACAATGCAGATGCGGTTAGTGAAGAAGATTGAAAATGGACAACACAAACATATATAGCTTTTACAACAACATTGCCTTAATATTTTCAAACAAAATTTAGTTTGTTCTGATTATTTGAATACCCTCCGCCTTAGGCTGAAGTGTATATTCATTTTGTCATTTATTTTAAAACTTTATATATCCTCCGCAGGATGCTGACCTAAATCGAGTTAAGCAGTTTAAGGACATAGCACTAGTCCAAGGTATTTACAAGGCCAAATTCCCCCTCTCCATATATCCCGTTTTGGGCTATTGGAAAATTAAAGTCACCATTAATGGGAAATATGACGAATCAATATCAAAAGGTTTTAAAGTCCAGAAGTACGTATTGCCCAAGTTTAGCGTTTACATCAAGGCAGACGACCACTTTGTACTCGAAGATCGCCTTGTCAAGGCCTTGGTTTATGGCAAATATACCTTCGATAAATATGTGGAGGGCAACCTGACGGCAAGTCTGGTGGAACCAAGAAGGAATACGATTCTGCAGCAGATGAATATCACCATCAATAGCACGGCCGTAGTGGAATTTCGGTTTGAAAATACACAGGATTTGGAGCAATTCTATGCTATCGAATTACGCGTAGAGTTAACGGAGAAACATACCGGATTAACGCGTATGGCCAAGACTAGCATCGAAATACGCCGACAACGCTATCAAATAAATGTCGACAGTGATTCTATAAAATTTCAAAACAATAAACCCTATCGTTTAACGGCTCAAGTACAACATTGGAATGGTGCGCCCGTTCGGAACCGTCAAACTCCGATTATTATGAAGCACGGCTCTAAGGATTACGAGGTGTATTTGAATGACAAAGGTGAGGCGACATTTGAGTTCGATCATGAAAGCGATGCCAAGCATACATTCCAATTTGAGAACTCAACGTATACCTATCCCAATATCTTCGTTGCTGACCAGACGCCAAGGAACGATTCTGAAACGTATTGCCGGCTAAGACTTCTGGGAGACAGGTAAATGAGAAAGCATTACATTTTAATTTAGTATTTATTGTGAAAAAGTAGTAGATGTAGTTGAAAAGTATACATATCCCATTCAAATTTAATATGTATCGAGGACACACTCCCTGGCGACAGACTCAAATTATTATTTATTCTCCCACCTAATATTTAGCTCCTTATTAAAATATATATTTGTATATATAACAAACGTTTCTCTCTCTCTCTATGTATATTTTTTAGGCCCCGTCTTGGATCCAAATTGAAAATCGAAGTTAGTTCCCATGACATTATACCGTACCTGGTCTTTGTCATCATGGGACATTCAAATATATTAAAATCCGAATACATCGCAGTGCCAGCCAACCAGAAGTCTCATGTCATCGAAATAGTCCCATCCATCGAGATGGTGCCCATATCGTTCATTTACGTTCACTACATCCAAAATGGACATTTCAGATATGACGAGCTAAGTCTAAAATTTCCACAAAAGTTTGAGAATCAAGTGAGTACCGTACATCCATCTACATATATCTTTGATAAACTTAAACTAAAAATTAATTCCGAGCATTATTTGTCGATAGTTTTTAAATTTGCAACGAAATTTAAATTCAAGATCATTCCATTTCGCTATTTGAATATGTTTTTGAGAAACCTAGGTTATACTGACTTTATGGAGCCTACAAATAAATTTGGACATATATTGTTCAATATAGTGATGCTGTAATAAAACTAGATTACAATAGCGTTGTTGAAGCACATAAAAGTAAAAAACACGTCCGGTAAAGAGTTAGGTTATGTATAGCAACTCCGAATCCCTAGATGTAAGAATCTCCACCAGACTCCTTGATGAATTCTATTAACATTGACGCAAGATTAATTTTGGATTAAATCTAACTAACTAACCATGCACTGCTTTTTTGTCTTAACCCAACCGGCAACCCTGAACGTGAACACTACATTCGCGGAAATTACGCCGAACTGGCAGCGGCAGAAACCAGGTCGAGGTGGAAATCAGTAGGATATTGCAGAATAGCACGTTCTTTTTTGCTGGCCATTGATGTGAAAAGTACCAAAGTGCTGCTCTTCCTCGCAGGGCTCTTCTTATAGGGGTCATCACTGGACACTGTGTAGGCTGTGTGGCTGAACGCATGAAACTTCCATTCGTAGTCTTCTGTAGAATATGATGAAGACGATGAGATGAAAAAGAGGAGGAATATAGCACCGGCTATGTTCTTGTTAAAGGACTGCAAGTGGATCTCTCGCCTATTTGGTGCCGGTAACGCTCACCGTTGACGATAATGGCTGCTCCTTGCTCATTTTCCAAATAAAATGGCCCAATGATGCCTTAAGCCCAAAATCCACACCAAACAGTAACTCGTTGTGGATGCATTGGTTTCTCAATAGTCACGTGTGGTTTCTCTGAACCCCATTTGCGGCAATTTTGCTTATTGACATAGTCACAGAGATGAAAATGAGCTTCATGAAGGCTGAACTGAAGGACGATCTCTTCTCGAAACATTTCCACGTAAATGTCTTACAGTTTGCATTAAAGACTCACTACTTTGGAAGAAAGTTTTTAGTATTTCCCAATTTTGTTCGATCGTCTGGCGCACAGCGTATTATCAGCGGCAAAAACTCCCAAATTTCATGCGCCCAAATCTCGACTTTACTGATTGAATTTTGCAAAGAACATTCCTATCAAGCAAATTCTAAAAGATTTTGCCAATATCAGTGTAAATTTTAGCTGTGGATGCATTTAAAGTTCACAAATGCTAAAATAGTTGCAAATTTCATCATACGAGAGTTTATTTTATTGGGATGTATCTCAGAAACCATGTATCGTATTGAAATTTGGTTTAGTTCGTAGGAAATAGGAGCTCCTGAGGTGTTCTTTTGCATTTAAAAAGATGTTATTACCTTTTTGCTTTCCTTTTCAGATAGAGCTTTACCCGAAGGTTTTATTTATTCAGTATTTGTTATTTTCTAAAGTATAAAACTATATTCGCGAGGCCGACCCATATCTCGGCATTTACAAATATTAATAAACTATTGTCTTATTTATTCATTTTAAAAAGAATATTCAGCTTATAGCTGCCAATATCGATTTTATTACTGAAATGTTAAAACCTTCTAAGCCAAAAATGAAGTAATAGTTTCTTCGTTGTTCTCTGTGTTTTGTATTTTGGAATATTTATTTTGAAGCATACCTTAGGGATGTAAGGTTTATGGAATGCGAGCGCATGCAAATATTGGGTCGATATTAATCTTAAGTTAAGTAAGTATAAAGCTATCATCGATTAAACAATAAAATAATTTTTATAAAAAAATTCGAAAATCGTAAAAAACCAAAAATTTTATTTGGGCATTGGGCGTGGCACTGACTATTTTCATTTAATTGTGGACTCAAATGAAATCACTGGTATTAACATTTATATTAATATATATATATTAAAATAAGAAATTTATGTCGTTTTTCATTTTAACTTACATGGGAGGCGGGCGTGGTTGTGGGCGTATTTAAACAAGAAATTGGTTTTGATCTAATTTGACGATATACGTGTGTGCGAAATTTCAAAGTCTATTCCTTGTAATTTTTTCCGCAGCTTGTATTAACATATTCCACTGTGTGGCGTCCCATTTTGCAAATGTCGAACATAAATAAATAACTAGTAAATCAAAAAAATTTTTTTTTTCAAATCCATGCTTTATGCAAGCAGAATTCTATTGGGCCTAGAAATTCTTTTTTAGTTATCTTTTGTAGAAGGAAAAATTACTGCAAAATTTCAGTTTTTTATCTGCCATAGAACGGCATATATTCGAAAATGGGTTTTAACTTCGTATGGGAGGTGCCACGCCCACATTTCCATTACCGCCCATTTTTGTCACAACTACGCACATTAATGCTAGATGCACTTACACAAAATTACAGTAGGTGTAATTTTGGTTTTAACTTCATATGGGAGGTGCCACGCCCACTTTTGCATTACCGCCCATTTTAGGCGCAACTACGCACATTGATGCTAGATGCACTTACACAAAATTTGAGCAATATACGTGTCATAGAACTGACACTATTCGATAATATGTTTTAACTTCGTATGGGAGGTGGTACGCCCACTATTCCAATACCGCCCATTTTTGGCAGAACTACGCACATTGATGGTAGATGCACTTACACAAAATTTCAGCACTCTAGGTGTCATAGAACTGACAATATTCAATAATAGGTTTTAACTTCGTATGGGAGGTGCCACGCCCACTTTTCCAATACCGCCCATTTTTGGCACAACTATGCACATTGATGCTAGATGCACTTACACAAAATTACAGCACTCTAGGTGTCATAGAACTGACTATATTCAATAATAGGTTTTAACTTCGTATGGGAGGTGCCACGCTCACTTTTCCAATACCGCCCCTTTTTGGCACAACTATGCACATTGATGGTATATGCACTTACACAAAATTTCAGCACTCTAGGTGTCATAGAACTGACAATATTCAATAATAGGTTTTAACTTCGTATGGGAGGTTCCACGCCCACTTTTCCAATACCGCCCATTTTTGGCACAACTATGCGAATTGATGCTAGATGCACTTACACAAAATTTCAGCACTCTAGGTGTCATAGAACTGACAATATTCAATAATAGGATTTAACTTCGTATGGGAGGTGCCACGCCCCTTTGTCCAATTGGTCAAATTTTTCCATTTCCTTGTATTGTCATCGAAAATGATTAAGTGTGCAAAATTTGAGCAAAATTGGTTGAGAAAAAAGCTTTCAAAAATTGATTTCAAATTTTGTGGCACACAAACATATATAGAAAGTAACCTTATGTGATTTTTTAAGAGCTTGATAACTTTTTTTTTTAAAAAAACGCATAAAATTTGCAAAATCTCATCGGTTCTTTATTTGAAACGTTAGATTGGTCCATGACATTTACTTTTTGAAGATAATTTCATTTAAATGTTGACCGCGGCTGCGTCTTAGGTGGTCCATTCGGAAAGTCCAATTTTGGCCAACTTTTTCGAGCATTTCGGCCGGAATAGCCCGAATTTCTTCGGAAATGTTGTCTTCCAAAGCTGGAATAGTTGCTGGCTTATTTCTGTAGACTTTAGACTTGACGTAGCCCCACAAAAAATAGTCTAAAGGCGTCAAATCGCATGATCTTGGTGGCCAACTTACCGGTCCATTTCTTGAGATGAATTGTTCTCCGAAGTTTTCCCTCAAAATGGCCATAGAATCGCGAGCTGTGTGGCATGTAGCGCCATCTTGTTGAAACCACATGTCAACCAAGTTCAGTTCTTCCATTTTTGGCAACAAAAAGTTTGTTAGCATCGAACGATAGCGATCGCCATTCACCGTAACGTTGCGTCCAACAGCATCTTTGAAAAAATACGGTCCAATGATTCCACCAGCGTACAAACCACACCAAACAGTGCATTTTTCGGGATGCATGGGCAGTTCTTGAACGGCTTCTGGTTGCTCTTCACTCCAAATGCGGCAATTTTGTTTATTTACGTAGCCATTCAACCAGAAATGAGCCTCATCGCTGAACAAAATTTGTCGATAAAAAAGCGGATTTTCTGCCAACTTTTCTAGGGCCCATTCACTGAAAATTCGACGTTGTGGCAGATCGTTTGGCTTCAGTTCTTGCACGAGCTGTATTTTATACGGTTTTACACCAAGATCTTTGCGTAAAATCTTCCATGTGGTCGAATAACACAAACCCAATTGCTGCGAACGGCGACGAATCGACATTTCACGGTCTTCAGCAACACTCTCAGAAACAGACGCAATATTCTCTTCTGTACGCACTGTACGCATTCGTGTGGTTGGTTTAATGTCCAATAAAGTAAACTGAGTGCGAAACTTGGTCACAATCGCATTAATTGTTTGCTCACTTGGTCGATTATGTAGACCATAAATCGGACGTAAAGCGCGAAACACATTTCGAACCGAACACTGATTTTGGTAATAAAATTCAATGATTTGCAAGCGTTGCTCGTTAGTAAGTCTATTCATGATGAAATGTCGAAGCATACTGAGCATCTTTCTCTTTGACACCATGTCTGAAATCCCACGTGATCTGTCAAATACTAATGCATGAAAATCCTAACCTCAAAAAAATCACTCTTTATAAAGCATGGAAAAAGAGGCATAAAAATGGGAACTTCCAAACCGCTTCCAAACCGCTGGTCTGACTATGAAGACTCGAAAAAAAAGGTTTTTTTTCAAATTTGTACATTTGGGCGGAGAATGGGGCGAATGGGGATATCTTTAAAATTTGTACTTTTATTATCAAAATAATGCAGTCACTTTGTCTGTATCTGAAAATGCTTCTCCCTAATGGCGACTGACAATCGCCTAATATTTTCGGCATGTTCACTTTCACAATTACAGCATTGTATTTATTTATAGTAGTAGATTTTAAACTGTGCGCATAAGTATACGTTATAGTTTGAAATAGTAATCAAATATAGTAATGTGCACAAAAATATCACACTTTTCGTAATATGGTTCTGTACTTCTATGTCGACATCCTTTAATCTGCTGGTAATACTGTGGAATGCACTCCGTGGTGGAGGGTATATAAGATTCGGCCCGGCCGAACTTAACGCCTTCTTACTTGTTTTTTTTTTTTCATTTTAAAATAATGTATTTAGTATAGAATGTAAAATTCACATACAAAAAACTCTGATTTATCAATTATAATTGATTTGGATTTCCTTACCTTTTTCTGTTTGTTTCAGATATCGATTGTGGCCCCGAAACAAGTTAAGCCGGGACGTAATGTTACCATAGAACTGAAGGCGCAACCAAATTCTCACGTAGCCCTATTGGCTGTGGATCTGGGTGTCTATTTGCTAGATTCGACCTATGATCTAAGCGGAGAAACTATATTAAGAGATTTGGAATACGATAAAACTTACTCATTAAGCGATGATTTTATTATTCCGGGCATAGTGTCCGGTGTGGTAACATTAACAAATGGCCACTATCCGATTGCTCGAAAATCTGGTAGGTTTTGAATATGATCTGAAAAAAATGCAATATGTGGTACACAATTTGCTGAACTGAGAGTTCAGCAAATTGTAGGTGCATACCCATACGGTAGGTGCATACCCATCAAGGGAGGGTTACACTATATATCACATCCCTATTAATAATATAAAACTTTACTGTAAGTCTGTCTGTCTGTTTATTTGCTCCGCGATCACGCGTAAATGGCTTTAAAATTTGCTCTGTGGGCTGAGGGGGCGTGGCAATAGTGTTTTTTGAGAGCTAGAAGGCTGAAAATTGGTACATATATATTACTGACCACGAGAATGATAAATATGATGCCGAAATTTGGATTTTCCTTTTGTGGGAGGAGTGAGCGTGGCAATATGTTTTTTTGAGGTAGATAGCTGAGAATTGAAACGTATATATTACTGATCATGACAAAAATGAATTTGATGGCGTATTTTGGATTTTCGTTTTGTGGGCAAATTGTTTTTGAGAGCTAGAAGGCTGAAAATTGGTATATATATTACTGACCACGAGAATGATAAATATAATGCCGAAATTTGGATATTCGTTTTGTGGGAGGAGTGAGCGAGGCAATAGTGTTTTTTTAGGTAGATGGCTGAAAATTGGAACGTATTTATTATTGATCATGACAAGAATGAATTTAATGGTGTATTTTGGATTTTAGTTTTGTGGGCGGAGTGGGAGTGGCAATAGTGTTTTTGAGAGCTAGAAGGCTAAAAACTGGAACGTATATATTACTGACCACGAGAAAGATCAATATAATGCCGAAATTTGGATTTTCGTTTTGTGGGCGGAGTGGGCATGGCAATAGTGTTTTTTGAGCTAGAAGGCTGAAAATTGGAACGTATATATTACTGACCACGATAAAAATCAATATGAAACCCGATTTTACCATTTGCTTTTTTGCCTGACGAAGCGGCTAGTTTACTATAAATATATACCCGTATAATTTTTGATGCGTAACGAACCGAAATAATTTTAATCTGCTAGATTAAATTTCTTCATAAAAAGCACAGAACGAATTTAATATTTTCGCGTTGATCGATTTTACATAGAAACAGTGGTTTTTATATTTTCGCAAAAAAGGACAAAATTTATTTAATTTTGTTTTTTAATTCAAAGTAGCCCTTTAAAACAATGATTATATTATTTTCTTTTTTGTAGCTGTAGGAAGTTTTGGTGGTGGTGTTAGTTTTGGAGGCCCTTTTGGTGTATTTCCCTCAGTCGATTACCGAAACAAATTTCCAGAAACGTGGATTTTTGAGACTTATAAAATGTGTGTAGCACAGTAACCCAACCAAAAAAAAAATAAAATAAATAATAATAAAATCATTTGCAATTTCAGAACGGATGAAACTACCCAGTTATCACTGACCATACCCGATTCCATAACCACCTGGCGCATCACGGCCTTTTCGGTGCATGACATTACCGGTTTCGGCATAGTAGATGGACCCACAGACATTCTGGCCCGTCAAGCGTTCTTTATAAACCTTCAGCTGCCGTATGCCGTGAAAAGAGGTGAAATTGTCAACATACCAATAATCGTCTATAATTACCACAATCAAAGTGTCGATGTGGAGATTACCCTTTATAACCAGGATCAGGAATTTGACTTTGTGGAATCAACACTCTCCAACGCGGAGGGCGCCGGCAATGGACAGAAACGTGTTAAACGTGCACAGGTGCCAGAGAATGCCGTCGAAAAGGTGGAATTTCTCGTCAAGCCCAAAAGAGTGGGTGACATTAGTCTACGGGTAACGGCCGCAAATTCGCTATCCTCCGATGCTGTACTACGCACACTTAAAGTCGAACCAGAGGGAGTGCCTAGACATGAGAACAAGCCGCTGTATACACGCCTTGCTGCGGGCGCCACGTTTTCCACCTCCATCGCCGCCGATATTCCCGAGGATGTGGTGCCCGAGTCTGAGTATTTAACATTGTCCGTGGGCGGTGACAGCCTAGTGCCCACTCTCACAAATCTCAATGGCTTGGTGCTGCTGCCCACCGGTTGTGGTGAACAGAATATGGTCAATTTTGCCCCCAACATTTTGGTTTTACAATATCTGAGAGCCGTGGGCAAATACTTCAAGGAGAGGGCTTTGGTAAGCAAAGCGAAAAAGTTCATAGAGATCGGCTATCAACAGCAGTTGTCGTATCGCCACCGTAACGGTGGCTTTAGTGTATTCGGACGGGGGAAGGATACAGAGGCCAGCACCTGGCTCACCGCCTATGTCATACGCTTTTTCATCAAAGTATCCAATTATTTGTCCATCGAACCCCACATTATCGACAGTGGTCTGGAGTATTTGTCCAAGGAGCAACTTGTAGGCGGTGATTTTCCCTACACCGGCTATCTGTTTTATCCAGCTCATCAGAATCGCTTTGGGTTCGCGGCATTTGTCCTAATGACATTTTTGGAGAATGAGGTACCTCCAACTATTCATCTCACTTGTAAATAATATTATTTTTTCTCTATTCTTTTCAGAAATATGCCACCAAGTATCAAAGCACCATCGAAAAAGCTGTTGCATTTTTACACCAAAATCTCGATAAAATCACTGACATTTATGCCATGGCAATTGTGGCCTGTGCTTTGCAAAAGGCTAAACACCAGAATGCCACCACCGCCGAGCTGATCCTAGACAAGTTGAAATTGAAGCAGCAGCAGAAGGAAGATCGCATATGGTGGTCCCAGAATGATAGCAATCGCGAAAAGGATGTGGAAATCACAGCCTATGCTCTGATGGCTCTACTTGACGCCGTGGAGAACGATCCGACGCACGATCTGAACATACTCAAATGGTTGGTGGACCAGCGTAATGGGCGAGGCGGTTTTAAGTCCACACACGATACGGTGGTGGGGCTGCAAGCATTGGTCAAGTTTGCTGAGAAATACAACAGCAAGGACAATATGAATTTAAAAATTCAATATTTGGCCAAAAGTAGTCAAAGCGAGGTTTTGGAAAGCAATTCACTTGTGGTGAATGCCAACAATGTGTTGGTCCTGCAGACTGTAGCGGTAAGTTTAGTGAAAGTTGTCGAAAATTGTAAAGTTGTCGAAATGGTAATGTTTCGCAATCAAAATATTGGAGGTTTCGCATGTTGCAATAAAAGACATCGAAGACTCTGAATTTGTAATTGCAAATTCTCCATTGAGTAACATTTCCGGTTCACGCTCGACCTTCGACATATTCGAATAGCAAAATCGATTTAGAAAGCAATAATGGCGACTATTCAAAATCCATCGGCCAAAATTCTTTTGTTCTAGTAGACATTTTGGAGTTCTGTAAAACCCCAAAATTAGATCCAAGGATTATTTTGATGTAATAACATTAGAAATCGGCCCAAATTTGACAACTTTTCGTATTTTTCGATTTTAAAGAAAATTAAAATTTTTATTTTTTTTTGTGTTTATGTTTTTTTCTACCACATTTTTACGTATTTGTTCATAATGCGAAGAGCATTTTTTAATTTTTTTTATTACAGATTTCCACGTTTGAAAATTGAAAAAACGTAATTTATTTTTTTGACTTTGACGAACTGTTTCTCACACATTTTAAGAGATTTTGCATTCAAATTTACAGCTACCCTGAAAAAACGGGGAGCCTTCAACTTCTCCAAATCTCTATATACTTTTCCAAATATCTATATATTTCGTTAAAGGCTCTTGAAGGCAAAAAGTTGTGTTGGTTCAAATTCAGACATTTGTTCAAAAAGAATTTTTTTTACAATATTCATTACAACCAAAATATATTTGGCACAAACATGGTTTTGGCGCCATAATAAAGCTAAAAAATGAGTGCAAAATCTCTTAAAATGTGTGAGAAACAGTTCGACAAATTCAAAAAAGAAATTAAGTTTTTATACACTCCACGAGAGTATTATGTCTTTGTGCATTTGTTTGTAACACCCAAAAGGAAACGAGATAGACCCATTGTTAATTATACCGATCGTCTTAGAATCACTTTCTGAGTCGATTTAGTAATGTCCATCACGATACTGGTCGCAATTGTAGACAGAACCAAATGAAACTTTGCACAACAATGTTTTTCGGGATAAGGACGAACGCTATTAAATTTGAAGAAAATCGGTTCAGATATTAGATATAGCCCCCATACGAATTTCACTCCCGATTTGACTCTTTTCACTCTAGATACCACATATTACAACAGATTTTCTTTAAAATTGGCAAAACATCTTATATTGTAACTAGAAACACCTGTGGTAAAAATGTGTTAGATCGGTTCAGATTTATATATAGCTCCCATACAAATTTCTCTCCCGATTTGACTTTTTCCGCTCTAGAAACCACATATTGTATCAGATTGTCTTCAGATTTGGTAAAACATCTTATATTCCCACTAGAAACTCCCATGGTGAATATCGGTCAGATCGGTTCAGATTTATATATAGCTCCCATACAAATTTCGCTCCCGATTTGACTTTTTCCTCTCTAGAAACCACATATTGTATCAGATTGTCTTCAGATTTGGTAAAACATCTTATATTCCCACTAGAAACTCCCATGGTGAATATCGGACAGATCGGTTCAGATTTATATATAGCTCCCATACAAATTTCGCTCCCGATTTGACTTTTTCCGCTCTAGAAACCACATATTGTATCAGATTGTCTTCAGATTTGGCAAAACATCTTATATTTAAACTAAGAACATCTATGGTGAAAATAGGTCAAATCGGTTCAGATTTAGATATAGCCCCCATACAAATGTCGTTCCCGATTTGACATTTTCCTCTGTAGAAACCACATATTGTACTCGACTTTCTTTAAATTTGGCACAACATCTTATAATCTTACTAGAAACACCTATGCAGAAATTGGGTAAGATCGGTTCAGATTTAGATATAGCCCCCATATAAATGTCGCTCCCGATTTGACTTTTGCCGCTTTAAAAGCCACATATTGTGCTCGATTGTCTTTAAATTTCGCACAACATCTTATAATCTAACTAAACAAAACTATGGTGAAAGTGGGTAAGATCGGTTCAGATTTAAATATAGCCCAAATTCAAATGTTGCTCCCATAAGTTTAACCGATTTTGGCCAAACTATACATTTTATATTTCACCTATTTCGTTCCAGGTTTCAATATATCCTCATACAAATGTCCTTTCCGATATAAAATTTTTTGTCATCCACATACATTTACAGGATACAAAAAACCTTCCAGTTTTCACTTTTTCACCGAATTGAATTGTATTCGGATTGAAAGTGGAGTGAAGAGAGTGAGAGTGGAGTTCGGGGCCCGCCCGAATTTAGCCTTTCCTTACTGGTTTCAACTTTCAGACGTGAAAATCTGTAATACAAAAAAATTAAAAAAAATTCTTCGCGTTATGAACAAATACGTAAAAAGAGCCCTTCAAATTCAGAATTTGTTCAAAAGGATATTTTTACAATATTCATTACAATCGAAATATATAAATATATAATATATAAAGCTAAGAAACCATAATTTCTAATAAAAATAATTGAGAGCAAAATCTCTTAAAATGTGCGAGAAACAGTTCGACAAATTCAAAAACGAAATTAAGTTTTTTCAACTTTCACACGTGAAAATCTGTAATACAAAAAAATTAAAAAAAATTCTTCGCATTATGAACAAATACGTAAAAAGAGCCCTTCAAATTCAGAATTTGTTCAAAAGGAAATTTTTACAATATTCATTACAATCGAAATATATAAATATATAATATATAAAGCTAAGAAACCATAATTTCTAATAAAAATAATTGAGAGCAAAATCTCTTAAAATGTGCGAGAAACAGTTCGACAAATTCAAAAACGAAATTAAGTTTTTTCAACTTTCACACGTGAAAATCTGTAATACAAAAAAATTAAAAAAATTTCTTTGCATTATGAACAAATACGTAAAAATATGGTAAAAACATAAACACAAAAAAATTAAGATTTTAATTTTCTTTAATATCGAAAAATACGAAAAGTAGTCAAATTTGCGACGATTTCTAAAATATATCCGATTGCCCGATTTTTAAAGTTAATACCTCAAAATAACCCTTGGGTCCACATTTTTCACTTCTACGCTGTTAAAGGAATTTACAGTTTAAATTTCGCGCCCATATCTGCAATACTTAAATTAGTACCATTTTTATCCCTTTTTGTGCCGCGCACCCCTAAAATTACAACTTTCGCAAAATTCAATTTTTACTGCGCTTCTACATGGTCAAAGGAACTTACATATCATATTTCATGATTCTAGCTGTAGTACTTTAGTTGCTACCATTTTTATCCCGCTCACCCCTTATAAGTACAAATTTCGAAAATTCCATTTATGTTGCAAGTCTACGTTGTCATAGAAATGTAAATACCGATTTTCACGAATATAGCTGCATTACTTAAATTGGTACCATTTTTATCCCTTTTTTCTCTTTCCGCCCTTAAAAGCACAAATTTCGAAAAATCGCTAAGAGTAGCTCGTCTGCATAATAAGTGCAAGGCACACTCCGAATTTCATGTTTCTAGGTACTGCCGTTTAGTCAGGACGTAAGTTATTTTTTTATCCCTTTTTGTCCCATTTTACCCCCGTAGTCGACGTCTACGCCATATTTGGGAACTATCCTGAAAATTTCATGGGGGGCTGGTCAATGTTAACTCAGTCAGTAACGCAACTCTTTTATATATATATATAGTTTAATAGTCCTCTACTATATAAATATAAAACAGCAGCAATCTTCAAAAGTATTTTACGTGTCTATGCAATTTGAGGGATGTACACACCGAATATCATGATTCTAGCTGTTTTATCATTGGTACAATTTTTATCCCTTTTCGTCTAAAAGTACGAATTAAAAAATATTCCTTTTTTTACTTGTCTACGAGATTAGAGGGAGCTGTTGTCTTGTCATTGGTACCATTTTTATCCCTTTTCGTCCCAAAAGTACAAATTTCAAAAAATTCGTCTATCTTACTTATTTAAGCAATTAGAGGGATGTACATCCCAAATTTAATGTTTCTAAATAGCTGTCGTATTGCTACCATTGGTACCATTTTTATTCCTTTTTGTCCCATTTCGTCCCCTAAAACTTTAATTTACTTTTTGATGCTTTTAGACTACAAGAGGAATGTACGCAACAAATTTCGAGTGCATATAAAGCAAAAATTAAAAAAAATGCTTAAATAGTCAAAATATTAGGGGGTATTATCAGTCCTTGTTAGGGGAAAAAATTTCCCTATGGGCCGATTTCGCCCACTATCAATCCCAACTGATCTGCAACCATAAAACACATTTAGTGAAAATTTTAACCTCCTAGCTCATTTCCTTCTGTTTTCAACAGCCAGACGGACGGACAGACAGACTTAGCTATATTTTACCACGACCCAGAATATTTACTTTATGTGGTCTACGATGAATATTTCAAGGTGTTACAAACGGAACGACAAAGTTAGTATATCCCCATCCTGGAGGTGGAGGGTATAAAATCAATGAACGACGTAATGATGGAAAATATTTATCTGGACCACATAGCTTGATGCAGTTATTATGGTTCTCAATTTCGATATGCAGAGTTTGCATCTGGCTTAAGAATTGCCTTATCAATTCGCTTTCCTGAGATATGACTGTCAATATTGGAAAATCTTGATTTTTGGATGTGGCTTATAAAGATAGAGAAAGATGGTTTTGGAAAATAGATCATCTTAATGATTAGTACTTACATTTCACAATATGTATTCACAAATTAAAGAGCACATTATTCAAAACGTGACTTACCTATGGTATTATCCAGATAATGTTGTTGTATGTTAAGATTTACTTCGCACTAGTATAAATTAAACATTGTTTATTTATAAAAGTAAAAAAAACAATTTTTTTCTTTTACAAATTATATTGTTTTTGCCATATATTGGGGGTGATATTATAATAATAGATTCACACTCATTCACTTTCAACTATCTTTCTTCTCACGCATAGCTGCCTCCATCTACCCGTGTCCTCGATGTCAATGTCACCGGTTCGGGCTATTCGCTGATGCAACTTTCGTATAAATATCATGTGACCACCGATGATCAGCTAAAACATTTCCAAATACAACCGAAACCCATGATGCCAAATCCTGATGAAATGCTTCTGGAAGTATGCTTCAGTTATAAGCATCCGAATACAAGTGCAGCTCGGAATCACCTCTCTTCGACGACCAATATGATCATAATGGAAGCCAACCTACCATCCGGTTATACAACCAATGATGAATTTAGCAAAGAGCTGTTGGAGAACGAGATCATCCAAAGGATTGAATCGACAAATTCGGAGACCACTCTAGTGATATACTTTAAAAAGCTTTCGGCGAATGTGGGACATTGTTTGCACATTCTTGCGGCCAAGATCCACGATGTTGTGCAGCGCAAGCCTGTGGCCATTGCACTTTACGATTATTATAATATTAGCCGTCAAGAGACAGTTTTCTATACTATATAGATTCAGTTTATGACTGAATTTACATACAACTTACTGTATATTAAGAGTTGCCCCAGTCAACATCAAAAAATAAATTATGTATATGAGTCATTCCATGCCAAGCGGTACGGTTTTTGACCTGCGATTGTTTTGAAAGTTTGTGTATGTATTATTCTCATAAAAATATTGTATACGTATTTTTGGAAAAAAAATGAATTTTTTTCATGAGTTATGACCAATTTGAAAACAGTGCAAAAGTACTACTTTTTTCAAAAAGGTGTGTATATTCAATTGCCTGTAACTCTGAAATACTTTACCGATTTTAATGTGTTATACCTTGTTTTGAAGCTAATTTCAATTACTTTAAATATATTACTTTACTATATTAAATATATTAAATATAAATATATATGCGGAGTGTTAAAGCAGATTTAGATTTTTTAAAGTTTTTGCAGTTTTAATTCTTTTATTTTGATTTTCGAAATAATTACTCTAATCCATTTTGTTGAAATTTTAAAGTAGTGTGCTTAGGTCTATTTATAAGCGACTGTGTGAGTTTGAAAGTGGTGAAATGATGGCTTCTATTTTTACGATTTTTTTGCAAAATCAACCAGAATTACAGTAAAAAAATATTTAATATAAAAGTATAATTTGTTCATTAGTTCATAAACACGAGGTATATAAACAATGAAAAATTCAAGAAAAAATAGGTTATGAAAAAATATATTTTTTATTTTTATACCCTCCACCTCCAGGATGGGGGTATACTAACTTTGTCATTCCGTTTGTAACACCTTGAAATATTGACCTGAGACCCTATAAAGTATATATATTCTTGATCGTCATAAAATTCTAAGACGATCTAGCCATGTCCGTCCGTCCGTCCGTCTGTTGAAAGCACGCTAGCATCTAAACGAAAGGAGCTAGGACGTCCAAATTTTCCATAAATGTGTCTTATAGTCGTAGATCGGTTGGGATTGAAATGGGGCGAAATCGGCCCAAAGGGAAAAATGTTTCCCTCACAAGGACTAAAAATACCCATAATAATCCCTACTATTTTAGCGTATTTAAGCATGTTTTTTGAATATGTCTGTTTATATCTGCTTGATATTTGGTATGCGTATTACCCTTATAGCAAAAAACTGCACCATAAAGTGATTCTTATTTGTAGGGGGTGAAATGGGGCAAAAAAGGGATAAAAATGGTACACATTAAACGACAACAGCTAGAAACACGAAATTCGGTGTGTACACTCCTCTAATTGAGTAGAAACATGATATAAAAGTATTTTTTTTTTAATTCGTACTTTTAAGGGGTAAAATGGGAAAATAGGGATAAAAATGGTACCAACCTAACGGCTGTATCTAGAATAGTGAAATTAGGTGTATACATTCCTCTGTTTGCATAGACAAGTAAAATACACGGATTTTTCAAAATTCGTACTTTTTGGGGTTAATATGAAAAAGGGGATAAAAATAGTACCAATCAAATGACCGCAGCTAGAGTCATAAAATTCGGAGTATACATTCCTCTGACTGCGTAGACACGGAAAATAGACGAATTTTTCGAAATTCGTACTTAAAGGGGACAAAATAGAAAAAGGGGATAAAAATAGTACCAACCAAATGACCGCAGCTACAGTCATGAAATTCGAAGTATACATTCCTTTGACTACGTAGTCATGACTGTGTATACACGGAAAATAAACGGATTTTTCGAAATTCGTACTTTTTGGGGACAAAATAGAAAAAGGGGATAAAATTAGTACCAACCAAATGACCGCAGCTACAGTCATGAAATTCGAAGTATACATTCCTTTGACTACGTAGACTTGAAAAAAAAAAGTTTTTTTCCAAATTCGTACTTTCAAGGGATACAATGGGTACGGAGGGATAAAAATGGTACCAACCAAACGGCTACACCTGGAATAATGAAATTCGGTGTATGAATTCCTCTGATTGCGTAGACTCTTAAAATAAACAGGAGTTTCGAAATTCGTACTTTTTGGGGTTAAAATGAAAAAAGGGGATAAAAATAGTACCAATTAAATGACCGCAGCTAGAGTCATGAAATTCGGCGTATACATTCCTCTGACTGCGTAGACACGGAAAATAGACGAATTTTTCGAAATTCGTACATTTTGGGGTTAAAATTGAAAAAGGGGATACAAATAGTACCAACCAAATGACCACAGCTAGAGTCATGCAATTCGGAGTATACATTCCTCTGATTGCGTAGGAATCGGAAAATAAACGAATTTTTCGAAATTCGTACTCTCAAGGGATACAATGGTAAAGAGGGATAAAAAAAGTACCAACTAAATGACTACAGCTAGAATGATGAAATTCTAATTGCATAGAAACGTCAAGGGGGTAAAAATGGTACCAACCACATGGTCGCAGCTGGAATTCGGTGTATACATTCCTCTGCCTGCATAGGAAAAAAGTTTTTTTCAAATGTGTACCTTTTCTATTATGGCAAAAATTGGTTGAATCATGAAGTTAGGTTATTTTGCACTATGTACGTCTGATAATGGATTTTTTTGTACTTTTGGAATTAAAATAGAATGAAAATACAACCAACTGTGGCTCCCACTATCTTCCAATATTTATGGTATTTAAGCTTTTTCAAAATATAAATATAAGAATATTAATTTTTTGATTTGAAATAAATAATGGTTTGAAATAATTAAAATATTATATTTATTTATAAAATTATTTTTTCAATATTTGTGTTTGTTTTTGTTTGCCAATATTTAAAAAAATTATATTTTCCTGTAATATTACTGCACTTCTACGAAAACCGACAACCTCTGTGGAATGCAAGCCATGGTGGAGGGAACTTAACGCCGTTTTTACTTGTTTTTTTTTTTTCACTACAAACAAGTAAGGGAAGGTTAAAGTCGGTCAGTGCCGACTATATAATACCCTACACCACTCCCTGCGTATATACCTCGCTTTTATTGCTAAACCCAGGTGTTTTATGGAAGCAATTTTACGTAGTTCATATAAATTATACAGTATGCTATAAATTCATCTTTGGTTAAATTTAACGAATATGGTAAATAACATGGTAATTAATCCAATTTTCCGGCAGATATTCCGAGTAAAGTAAATATAACATGATCTGGAAAAGTAGATCAAGATCCAATGACAAATACAGATTATACAGCGGTAATAGGATGAATTCGACGGACATTTGAAGGGGGACTATAACAAAACTTGGGCCCTGTGCCAAAACAATGGGCCTATATTGTTCTCCTTCACGGTAGGTATTCCTAGTTAAAATATATCATGATCTGCAAAATTTGATGAAGATCCGATATTAGATGTAGTTTTTAGAACTGTAATAGAATAGAATGGGGTCATTTGGACTATTACAAGGCAGGGAAGGGCGCCTATGACAACACTTAGAGTCTGTACCAAAACATGGGCCTTTAAGTTCTCCTTCACGGTAGGTATTCCTAGTTGAAATATATCATGATCTGCAAAATTTGATCAAGTTCCGATATAAGATCTAGTTTCTAGAGCTGTAATATATCTTTGAATTTAATAGTATATATTCTTAGTTGAAATATAATAAAATCTGCAAAATTTGAAAAACTTCCGTAGTAAAATGTGAGTTATAGAAGGGTAATAATAAAAATGGGACCCATTTTTAACACATTGAGTGCCACGCCGTACGTTTCCGTACGACAGTGATTGCTTTTACTTAGAGCCAAAAAAATTTTGGCGTCCTGGGAAGGTTTGCGTCAAACCGCTTGGCACTCAATGTTTTAAGGGCTCTACATTAAAAAGTGGGCCCATATAGTTCACTTTCAAAGTAGGTATTCTTATTTAAAATATAACATGAACTGCAAAATTGTATGGACATCAAATGCAGGATGTGAGTTCTAGAGCTATAATAGAGTAGAAATTGGGGCCCAATTTGTATGGCGGTTATACTAATTCATTAATTAATATGGACCCATATATTTGACTTTCATAGTATGTATTTTCAGTTGATATATAAAATAATCAGCAAACTTTGATAAACTTACGATGTAAAAATGGGTCCTAGAGGGGTAATAATAAAAATTGGGGCCCCTTTGTAAGGGCGCTACATTAAACAGTGGGCCGTTACAGATCACTTTCAATGTATGTATTCTTTATGGAAATATAACATGATCTGCAAAATATTATCAAAATCCAATGTAAGATGTGGGTTCTACAGCGATAATTGTGTAATCTGGGGGCCCATTTGTATGGGGGCTAAACCAAAACATTGACCCATATAGCTGGCTTTCAAAATAGGTGTTTCTAGTCTAAATGTAACATTGTATGGGAAATTTGATTAAGATCCGATGTAAAATCTGCATTTTAGAGCAGTAACAGTGTAAGTCGGAGGTACATTTGTATTTGTATTGTCAAACCATGGACCCATATGGTCCACTTTAACTCTTCGCCCGTACTATCCGTATGTGGAATCGACTTCCGGCAAATATATTTCCCTCCAATTACGACATTCAGAGATTCAAAACAGATGTCAACAGACACTACTCCCTCTTTCCTCCTTCCAATACCTTATCATCCTTCTACCAACGCAATGTACTGCATTTATAGGGGACATCCCCTGAGTGTTGGTTCAGTGAAAAAAAAAAGTAATAGTATAAATTATAGGGATATTTGTATGGAGGCTATATCTAAATCTCAACCGATTTCCTCCAAATTCAATATCGATCGTCCTTGGACGAAAAAAATAACTTCTGCCAAATTTCATTATAATCGGACAACAATTGTGACCTGTAGAGTGCGAACAAGCTTAGATGGACAGCAGACGGACGGACAGACAGACATCGTTAAATCGATTCAGCTGGTGATTCTAAGCCGATCCGTATACTTAAAGGTGGCGCAAAACTATCTTATTATACCCTAGTCCACAAAGTGGTGTAGGGTATAAAAATTAAAAAAAAATTATTTTTTCCATAACCTACTTTTTCTTGAAATTTTCATTGTGCTTATACATTGTGTGCATGAACTAATGCAAAACTTATAATTTTGATGATTTCTCACTGTAATTCTGGTTTATTTTGTAAACAAGGTATAACACATTAAAATCGGTAAAGTATTTCAAGAGTTACAGGCGATTGAATGAACACACCTTTTGAAAAAAGTAGTATCGAGGTCAAATACCGTACCGATTGACATGGAATGACTCATATGCTTCATTGGTTTACAGATGATTTACGAAATATTTTATTTTATCTATAAACGATTATGACCTGCTTACAACCATTGGATCAAGGTTGCAAGTATTTGTAACCCCCATCATCATGGGCTAAGAGTGAAATGTCGACCTGACTCCCTGTAAGGTAAAGGGTGGCTGATGAATGTTGCTACATAAAGAAATTCAAATATATTTTTGTAATTTATTTAAATTGTTTATCTTTGTTCATTTGAAAACAAATAAATATTTATTAACCCCATTTTAAATTCACTGGTGGAGAGTGCAATTTTCAAAACTTCCGATTTTTTAGTTCCAAAACGCAATTTCCTCATTTTTCTCCCACTAACATCTGAAAAGTAGGTACGCAGATAAAAAGATGAGTAAATTTCCTTTATGCTCATGCTATATTTTATAAGAATTGGGGCGAAACTTGAATGGGAGCTAAATCTGAACCGATCTGATCTATTTTCACCACAGGTGTTCCTAGTATAAATATAAGATGTTTTGCCAAATTTTAAAACAATATGTTTTCTAGAGCGGAAAAAGGAAATTGGGAGCGAAATTTGTATGGGAGTGTGGGAACATCACTTGTTGATTTTCTACGTTGCATTTAAAATTATTTGTTTTATTTTTTCGTTTGTATTTTTTTGTCTGTAATCAATATTTGATTTGAACTGGGATATTGTCCTGGCTCAAGACCATTTTGCATCTATATTTAATAGAATGCAAATTTATTTATTATTTGTAAATTTTCATTTATTTTTTTTTCATTCTCGTATATGTCTGTTCATAAACTATTTGAATGTTCAATATTGTTGTTTTTCTGCTACGAAGCAGACGTTTAGTTTTTAAATAAATTTTGTAAGAGAAATATAAATTCGTTTTCTTCATTGGTGACCCGCGACTGTTAATTTTTCTATAATGTCGAATTCGGAAGAGCGAAATATTGATTCCGCCACAACGAATCCGCCGTTGAGTGTATCCCGTGTTGCTGTTAAGGTTCCGCCGTTTTGGAAGACAATCGCCAGATTGTGGTTCAGCCAAATTGAAAGACAATTTGTCAACGCTGGAATTTCGCAAGACGCAACGAAGTACCATACGCTAGTTGGATAGATAGAAAGCAATATTCTTAACGTAGTAAGTAATATTATCCAGAATCCTCCTGCAGAAAATATGTACGGTGCGTTGATGACAGCACTGCTAACCGATTTTCAAGATTCTGAAGAAAAACGACTGCAGAAGCTATTGGAGAACGTGGATATGGGCGATAGGAAACCATCCGCCATGTTACGAGAAATGAGACAATTATCATTGGGAAAAGTTTCGGATGACATGCTGAAATCTTTATGGTTTCAAAGACTTCCTGCGACTGTTAAAGCTGTACTTTCTATAAGTGCAGTTAGCCTAGACAAACTCGCGATTATGACTGATAAAATAAACGACCACCTAGATCCTCCCTCAATACACCAAGTAAGTAAATCTAAAAATTCGTAGTGGACACGGGTGCAGACGTATCGGTAATTCCCGCATTAATTCATCAAAAACGATCAGGTTCACAACAGCTGGAACTCAAAGCAGCTAACAATACTCCAATCAAAACGTACGGTGAGAAAATTATTAAACTAAATTTAGGATTTAGAAGAGATTTTGTCTGGCCGTTCATTATTGCTGAATATAAATCTAAACCGTTGTGACCCATTTTCAACATGGGTGTTTCTAGTGGAAATATAAGATACTAGCTGAACCCCCACCCGCTTCGCCATGCAAAAAACAAACGGTAAAATTAAAATCTGCTTTCATATTAATTTTTGTCCTGATCGGTAATATATGCACCAATTATAATCAAGGTTCTTCCCTGAGATAATAAAGAAATGGATATGTTCCATGGAGAACTTTAGTTTACGGCGAATAATTGAAAAAATGTCGAAATCAAATTGATTTTTTGTTAAATGTGATTCTCCTCCTTTCCATTACCTAAACAAAAAACTTCATTCGTAAGATGAAATTACATTACATAGAAAATCAATCAAATTGTTCACTAATCAAACAACACAAAAACTAAAAAATTAATATAATTTCCGTTTTCTTGACTTAAGTCGGCTGTTGGCGAATGAATATTTTTCTTTTTATAACCTTTCTTTACTATTGTGCTAAGAAAATCCACAGAAAACGTGTAATTTTACAAAATTCAAATCAAAAATGCGCCATTTTTCAAATCCCGCCCATTTGTATATTGCCTAAGCAGGTTACAACTAAATTAACTCACACAACAATATAGGAATATCGTTTCGTATGGGAAGGGTCACGGCCACTTTCCGCCCATCTCGGTGCCGAAATACTCTAAAACCGGTTTTAATTTCAGATGGAAAGGGTCACGTCCGCTTTCCGCCCGTCTTTGCACAACTCTTTACACTGGATCAACTCACACAAATTTTCAGCACTCTAGGTCTATGACAACTACTGACCATATTCGATAATATGTTTTAACTTCGTATGTGAGGTACCACGCCCACTTTCCCAATACCGTCCATTTTTGGCACAAATACGTAGGTTTATGCAAGATGCACTCACACAAAAGATAAGTATTTTATCTGAATATATTCGATAATAGGTTTTAACTTCGTATGGAAGGTACCACGCCCTTATTTCCAATATCTCCCATTTTTGGGGCACAGTTACGCACATTGATGCTAGATGCACTTACACAAAATTTCAGTTTTTTATCTGCCATAGAACGGCATATATTCGAAAATGGGTTTTAACTTCGTATGGGAGGTGCCACGTCCACATTTCCATTACCGCCCATTTTTGTCACAACTACGCACGTTGATGCAAGATGCACTTACACAAAATTACAGCACTCTAGGTGTCATATAACTGAAAATATTCAATAATAGGTTTTAACTTCGTATCGGAGGTGTCACGCCCACTTTTCTAATACTGCCCATTTTTGTCACAACTACGCACGTTGATGCAAGATGCACTTACACAAAATTACAGCACTCTATGTGTCATAGAACTGACAATATTCAATAATAGGTTTTAACTTCGTATTGGAGGTGCCACGCCCACTTTTCCAATACCGCCCATTTTTGGCACAACTATGCACATTGATGCTAGATGCACTTACACAAAATTTCAGCACTCTAGGTGTCATATAACTGAAAATATTCAATAATAGGTTTTAACTTCGTATTGGAGGTGCCACGCCCACTTTTACACTACAGCCCATTTTTGACACAACTATGCACATTGATGCTAGATGCACTTACACAAAATTACTGCACTCTATGTGTCATAGAACTGACAATATTCAATAATAGGTTTTAATTTCGTATGAGAGGTGCCACGCCCACTTTTCCAATACCACCCATTTTTGGCACAACTGTACAGACTAATAATTAGTGAACTTTCACAAAAATTCAAGACTCTAGCTACAACAGTATTCCGAATATGCTAATTTATAAAAAACGAATAAATCGCCAAATTGTGTGGGAGGTGCCACGCCCACTGAAAATATCAAAAATTTATATAGCCTATTTTCACCACCGGTTCAGCAAGAACATACTGTGAAAATTTCAAGAAGATCGGTTCAATAGTTTAGGCTGCTATAAAGAACAAACAAACAAACAAACATACAAACACAGATTCATTTATATATATATATATATAGATTTTGCCAATTTTGAAGAAAATCTGTTAAAACATGTGGTATCTGGAGTAAAAAGAGTCAAATCGGGAGTGAAATTCGTATGGGGCTATATCTAAATCTGAACCGATTTTATTCAAATTAAATAGCGTTCGTCCTTATCCCGAAAAACTTCGTTGTGCAAAGTTTCATTTGGTTCTACTTACAATTGCGACTTGTATCGTGATTACAAGAACAGATGGACAGGCAGACGGACAGACAGACGGACATTGCTAAATCGATTCAAAAAGTGATTCTAAGTCGATCAGTATAATTACATAGGGTCTATCTCAATTCCTTTTGGGTGTTACAAACAAATGCACAAAGACATATTACTCCTTCATTTTTTTTAAATCGAATAATACGAAAAGTAGTTAACTTTGGGTCGATTTCTAAAATATATTTTTAATATTGTTAATATCTGAAAAAAATCCTTGGGCCCTTGTCTAATTTTGGTTTGTTACAGAACTCAAAAATGTATACTAGGACAAAGGTTATTGAATTTTGGCCGATGGATTTTGATTCTGAACCACTGTGCGGTGCACAGAGTATTATCAGCGGCAAAAACTCTAAATTTAATGCGCCCAAATCTCGGCTTTACTGAGTGAATTTTGCAAAGAACATTCCTATTGAGCATATTCTAAAAGATTTGACAAATATCGCGGCTAATTTATTTGCATTTAAAGTTCATAGATGCTAAAATAGTTTAAATTTTCATCATAATAGAGGATATTTTATTAGGATGTACCTCGGAAACCATGTATCGTATTGAAATTTTGTTAAGTTCGTAGAAAATAGGAACTCTTGAGGAGTTCTTCCACCTTTAAAAAAGTGTAATTACGTTTTTGTCTTCCTTTTCTGAAAGTTGTTTACCTGAAGGTTGTATTTATTTAGTATTGTTAATTTTCTACGGTATAAATCCATATTCGCGAGGCCGACCGATGCCTCGGCATTTACAAATATTGTTAAAGTATTGTCTTATTTATTCAGAATATTCTGCTTATAGCTGCCAACATCGATTTAATTACTGAAATGCTAAAATCTTCTAAGCCAAAAATGAAGCAATACTTTCTTCGTTGTTCTCTGTTAATGTATTTTAGAAACTTTATTTCGAAGAATAATTTAGGGATGTAAGATTACATGGCATGCGAGCGCTTGTAAATATGTGGCCTATATTAAACTTATGTTATTTAAAAAGTTATAATAGTCGTTTGTCATCGATTAAAAAATAAAATATTTTTTTCAAAAATCGCAAAAAAACTAAAATTTTTATTTTGGCGTTGGGCGTGCCACTGAAAATTTTCATTTAAGTGTTGACTCAAATGAAATCACTGGTAATGATTTGTATTTACGTATATATTAAAGTAAGACAATATGACGTTTTTTCATTACATGGGATGTAGGCATGGTTGTAGGCGAATTTAAACAAAGCAAGTAAAAACGGCGATAAGTTTATTCATTCCACAGAGGCTGTCGATTGTCGTAGAAGTGCAGTAATATTACAGGATTTTTTTTAACCAGAACAAATACAAATATTGAAGAAATAATTTTATAAATAAATATAATATTTTTATTATTTTAAAACACGGTTATAAGGCAAGGCTATCAATACGTTTACAATATAAATATCTAAAAATAAATATTCTTATATTTATATTTCAGAAAAGCTTAAATACCATAAATATTGGTAGATTGTGGGTTCTACAGTTGGTTGTATTTCCATTCCATTTTAATTCCAAAAGTACAAATTTTGAAACTCTATTATCTCACGACATAGTGCAAAATAACCAAACTTCATGATTCAACCAATTTTTGCCGTAAAAGTAAAAAGTATGAAATTGGAAAAATCGTTTTATTTTGTTTGTCTACGCAGTCAAAGGAATGTATACACACACCGAATTCCATGATTCTCGCTGCGGCAATTTGGTTGGTACCATTTTAATCCATTTTGTCCAATTTTGCCCCCTCAAGAGTACGACTATCTAAAATCTCTATATTTTACGTATCTACACATTACATCATTCATCATTCTAGCTGTAGACATTTAGTTAGTACTATTTTTATCCCTCTGTACCCATTGTATGCCTGGAAAGTACGAATTTGGAAAAACCTTAAATTTTTGGTTTCCACGCAGTCAGAGGAATGTATACTCCGAATTGCATGACTCTAGCTGCGGTTATTTGGTTGGTACCATTTTTATCCCTTTTTTCCTATTTTACCCCCTTAAGAGTACGACTTTCTAAAATCACTTTATTTTTCGTGTCTACGCAATTAGAGAGAGGATGTCCAAGCCGAATTTCATCATTCTAGCTGTAGTCGTTTAGTGGGTGCCATTTTTATCCCTCTGTTCCCATTTTATCCCTTAAAAGTACGAATTTGGAAAAAATACTTTTATATTATGTATATACTCAACTAGAGGAATGTACCCACCGAGTTTCGTGTTTTTAGCTGTTGTCGTTTGATATGTACCATTTTTATCCCTTTTTGCCCCATTTCACCCCCTACAAATAAAAATCACTCTATGGTGCACGTTTTTTTATAGGGCGAATGCGCAAACCCAATATCAAGTAAGTACAAGCAGACATATAGAAAACAAAGAAGAAGGCGTTAAGTTCGGCCGGGCCGAATCTTATATACCCTCCACCGCGGAGTGCATTCCACAGTATTACCAGCAGATTAAAGGATGTAGACTTTACATAGAAGTACTGTACCATATTGCGAAAATTGTGATATTTTTATGTACATTACAATATTTGTTTACTATTCCAAACTATAATGTATATATATAAATAAAATGCAGAAATTGTGAAAGTGAACATGCCTAAATATTAGGCGATTGTCAATCGCCATTAGAAAGAAGCATTTCCAGATACAGACAAAGTGATAAGAAAAGTATAAATTTTAAAGATGTCCCCATTCGCCCCATTCTCCGGTCAAATGTACATAGTCAGAATGTATACACCGAATTTCATGATTTCAACTTCAGCGGTTCGGTAGGTCCCATTTTTATCCCTCTTGTTAACTATATCCCTTAAAAGTACGAATTTCGAAAAATCCCTCTATTTTACGTGTCTATGCAATTAGAGGGATGTACACACCGAATTTCATGATTCTAGCTGTTGTCGTATCATTATTTTATCCATTTTTGTCCCATTTCGCCCGCTAAAACATTTATTTTCTTTGTGGTGCTTCCAAGCTACAAGAGGAATGTCCGCAACAAATTTTAACTATATGAAAATAAGAAATTTAATTAAAGAGCCAAGGTTACCAATATTTGTATACTATATATATAATGGATATAATACTTCAATTCATAAAGTAAATATAAGGGAGCAATCATAAATACCCTAAATATTGGGGGATAGAGAGTGTACTTTCAGCTACAGTCGTTTGGTTGGTTGTATTTCCATTCTATTTTAATTTCAATAGTATACATTTTGAAAATACCTTATCTCTCACGTACGCAGTACAAGACAACATCATGATTCTACCATTTTTTGGCGTAAAAGCAACAAAATAAAGTACGAATTTTGAAAAAAAAAATATTTTACGTGGCTATGCAGTCAGAGGAATGTATACACCGAATTCTATGATTCTAAATATCAGCGGCCATTTTATCCCCTATTTCCAATTTTGCCCCCTCTCTATATTTTACGTATCTACACAATTAGAGGGATGTACACACTGAATTTCATCATTCTAGCTGTATTCGTTCAGTTGGTATTATTTTTATACCCTGTAACCATTGTATCCCTTGAAAGTACGAATTTTTCGTGTCTACGCAGTCAGAGGAATGTCTACTCCGAATTTCATGATTCTAGTTGCTGTCATTTAGTAGGTACTATGTTTATCCCCTTTTTCCATATAAACCCCAAAAAGTACGAATTTTGGAAAGTTCTTTTATTTTACGTGTCTACACAATCAGAGGAATGTATATATAGAATTTCACTATTCTAGGTGCAGCCGTTAGGTTGGTACTATTTTTATCCATCTATCCCCATTTAACCTTAGAAAAAATACTTTTATATCATGTATCTACTCTATTAGAGGAATATACACGCCAAATTTCGTGTTTCTATCTGTTGTCGTTGGATAGGTACCATTTTTATCCCCTTTTGTCCCATTTCGCCCCCTACAAATAAAAATCACTCTATGGTGCCCTTTTATGCTATAAAGAGAATGCGCATTGCAAATATCAAGTAAATACAAGATAATATGTTCAAAAAACATGCTGAAATACTCTAAATATTAGGGGTATTTTCAGTCCTTGTGAGGGAAACTTTTTTCCCTCTTGGCCGATTTCGTCCACTTTCAATCCCAACCGATCTACAAGCATAAGACATATTTAGGAAAATTTTGAACCTCCGAGCTCATTTCGTTCGGCCGCTATCGTGCTTTCAACAGACAGACAGGCGGACATGGCTATATCGTCTAAGAATTTTTTAGAATTTATGTTACAAACGGAATGACAAAGTGAATATACCCCCATCCTGGAGGTGGAGGGTATAAAAATATGCTTAAATACTCTAAAATATTTGTGGTTATTATGGATATTTTTAGTCCTTGTAAGGGAAATTTTTTCCCTTTGGGCCGATTTCGTCCAGTTTCAATCCCAACCGATCTACGACTATAAGACGTATTTATGGACAATTTGGACGTCCTAGCTCCTTTCGTTTAGAAGCTAGAGTGCTTTCGGTCGATATTTCAAGGTGTTACAACGGAATGACAAAGTTAGTATACCCCCATCCTGGAGGTGGAGGGTATACAAATTATTTTAGATCTAATTTGGGGATATAAGGGATGTGTGCGAAATTTCAAGGTGCTAGCTTTATTTCTTCTAATTATTGCAGCAGCTTGTATGAAAATATTCCACTGTGCGGTGGAGCGTATAAAAATCCCCGTAATCGCAGTTCCCCGATTTCGAAAAATTGCTGGATGTGCATGTTTGTGTTAAAGTTTTTAAGCTGAATTTCATGCTCATCATTATTAAATAGCTATGTAGGTGACTTCGTCATCATAGGGGGGTTTTTGGGGACAGGAAATTTGGTGTCTCAAAGACAAACACTTGCAAATATCAATTAATTAAAATGCATTGGACTACACACTGGATTGATATTAGGACTTGGCACAGCAGTTTGTAACATTCTAAATGAAAAATGCAATTGGTGTCCAAATTTTTTTGGAAGTATTACACTGAAAGAATTTACCTTCATAATATTTATGTAGCGATTCGATAAATGGTGTTTCATAAGTTTAGTGCATATTTTCTTAATATGTATGAAAAACAAAATGAAATGTTTCATACAATTTTTGCAACATAAACATTTCATATTTCATCAAATCAAAATTGTTAAATTAGTGAAACTTAGCTTCATAAGATCAAAGAAAGGGTTCATAGTATTAAAGAAAGAATTCCTAAATATTATGAAATATGCCATAATCAATAAAATATTTGTGTTATGAAATGTCTTCATAAATATAATGAAGGATTTCATGTTTTTATGCAATATTTCATAACTTACAACTATTTTTTTAGGGTGTCGACTTTATTCGTTGAATGCTAGCAATTCTCATTTGTACTCTGTTAACTCTGACATAAGTATAAACCCTTATTTAGGTCAAAGGCTTATTCATTACAAAGAGTCTCACAATGGTGGTGTTGATTGGTTAGTCAACAAGTGAGACCTTTTTGTTTATATTTAATTAATATTAATTAATAATATTTATGCAACTTTTTCATAAATTTAATGAAGTTTCTTTATAAAATCTATGAAAACTTTCAAAAATCATATTAAGACAAAGGTTCATAGAATGTAGAACTGCATTTTATAGTTTCTAAGAAATGTTTCATAAATTCTACGACACTTTTGTTGTTTGATACATATTTTATACATTTTATGAACTGTTTCTTTGGCGACTTTTAAATGAAAATTTTCACTGAGTTTAAGACAAAATCATAAATAGTATGACGATAATTCTTTCAGTGTACAGTGGACTCAGTTTAGTTTAAATCCAACACACTCTTGGCTCCTTCAAATTCCAACTCAAAAATATTGTAGTTTTGGAATACTAGCGTAAGGGTACTCGTAAGTCGTTTCCCGGCGACTGAAACGAGCTTGCTTGTTTTCAGCTACGCTTGAGGTATGATCTCAAAAGATTATTTAATTTCTGCATTGTCAAAATTTAGTACTTAGTGGTCCGTAGAAGCAAGCGGTTGTGAAACCTGTTCCGACCGATACTCACAACAAACAAACAAACACAAAATCAAATCGACGAACATCAACAATGCGACAATATTCGACATTTGTCTGGTTCGCTCTAAGCACTCTATCGGCAGTAGTCAGCAGTGAGAGGTACTTCACATTGACAACATATTCCCTAATACACCAATCATTATAGCAAATATTTCTTACACAGTTATTACAGCATAATCGCCCCGGGTGTTATAAAATCAAATCGCAAGTACACGGTTGCGGTTACTTTGCACGAGGCCGACGCACCCACTAACATAAAAGTCAACATCAATGGTCCATCGTATCAGGAAACTCAAGAGGTGTCTGTGCAACCTTATGAAACGAAAAAAATCGAATTTGAAGTTTTTAAACTGGCCGGAGCGAACTACACTTTAACGGCGGAGAGTACGGGTGGCATCAAATTCCGTCAGCAGAGCGAAATTGTGGCTCAAGGTAATGCAGGTCCAAAAATTTACATTCAGACTGATAGAGCGATCTATAAACCGGGTGATTTGCTGCAATTTCGTGTGGTTATGTTGGACGAACACACAAGGCCATTGAAGATTCGTGAACCCATTCGTGTTGAAATACTGGTAAGTAGAGGATTTTTATATTTTTATACCCTACACCACTTCGTGGACTAGGGTATTATAAGTTAGTTTTCCGCCAAATGTTTGTAACACCAAGAAATAATCGAGCTAGACCCACCTTTAAGTATACGGATCGGCTTAGAATCACCAGCTGAATCGATTTAACGATGTCTGTCTGTCCGTCCGTCCGTCCGCCCTTCTGTGCGTCTGCTGACCATCTAAGTTTGTTCGCACTCTACAGGTCGCAATTGTCGCCCGATTATCATGAAATTTGGCAGAAGTTACTTTTTTGGGCCAAGGACCATCGGTATTGAATTTGGAGGAAATCGGTTCAGATTTAGATATATCCCCCATACAGATGTCGCTCCCGATTTGACTTTTTCCGCTCTAAAATCCACATATTTTACCCGATTTTCTTTAAAATTGGCACAACATTTTATAATCGAACTAGAAATACCTGTGACGAAAGTGGGTAAGATCGGTTCAGATTTAGATATAGCCCCCATACAAATGTAGCTCTACATATTGTACCCTATTTTCTTTAAAATTTTACACAATATTTTATAATCTAACTAGAAACACCTATGCTGAAAGTGGGTAAGATCGGTTCAGATTTAGATATAGCGCCAATACAAATGTCGCTCCCGACTTTTTAACCAATTTTGGCCAAACTTAGCATATTATATTTCACCAATAAACATACATGGTGAAAGCTGGTCACATCGTTACAGGTATCAATATACCCCCATACAAATGCCCTTTCCGATTTAACATTTTTTGCCAAACACATACATTTACATGATTCAAAACTGCTCCCTGATTTCACTTTTTTACCGAATTGAATGAGATAGAAAGTCCGTACGTCTTTAGCCTTTCCTTTCTTGTTTGGGAGATGCCTATATGTCCATACTTTGGTATAACCCAAATGGTGCCCCTTCTGCTCTATTACAGCTCTAAAAACTACATCTTACATCGGATCTTCATCAAATATTGCAGATCATTATAAGTTTCAACTAGGAATACCTACCGTGAATGAGAAATATATAGGCGCATGTTTTGGCACAGGCTTCAAGTGTTGTTATAGGCATTCAAATGTCCGTCCGATTCATCCTATTACCGCTGTATAATCTGTATTTGTCTTTGGATCTTGATCAATTTTTCCAGATCATGTTATATTTACTTTACTCGGAATATCTGCTGGCAAATTGGGTCAATTACTTTATTATTTACCATACTCATTAAATTTGACTAAAGATGAATTTATAGTAACTGTATAATATATATGAACTATTAGTAATCAAAAGGAGGTATATACGCAGGGAGTGGTGTAGGGTATATAGTCGGCCCCGTCCGACTTTAGCCTTTCCTTACTTGTTGGTATTAAAAGGGTTAAAAATTGTACCTCCAAATGGCTGTAGGTACTATTTCAATTCGGTAAACAAGTGAAAAGGGAAAGATTTTTGTATGTTCCCTAATCATAGGCTAATATGACCTGACTCAATTTATCAAATATAGAAGAATATTTGCAACGGGGCTATATCCAAATATGGAATAAAGTGGTCCACTTGCACAGTAGTTGTCACCAAATGTATTCCATTTTTAGCTAACTTTTATTCCATTTTGAGTACAACTTTCGAAAAATTCCTTCATGTTTCGCGATTTCATAATATTAAAGAAACAATTCTTAAACATTACGAAATATGTCATAACCAATAAAATATTTATGAAATGTTTCACAAAATACAACTAAATTTTTAGTGCAATTTACCAATTCTCTTAGCTCCGACATAAGTATTTACCCTGGTTTTGTTCAAAGGCATATTCATTGAAGATGGTGTGTGTTGATTAGTTAGTCAACAAATCAGACCTCTTTTTTTTGTTTATATTGGAAACTTCAGGATAAATTATGAAACTTTTCATAAAATTAATGAAGTTTCTTCATAAAATCTATGAAAATCATATTAAGAAAATAATGAACTGGTATGACAAAAGTTCATCGAATGAAGCACTGCATTTCATAGTTTCTAAGAAATGTTTCATAAATTCTATGACACTTTTCATTGATTTGTGCTTTACGAAACACGTTTCATACATTTTATGAAGTGTTTCTGTGGTGACTTTATAATGAAAGTTTTCACTGAGTTTAAGACAAAATCATAATAACATAACAAAATTTCAGTGTACAAACCGAACTTCATGTTTCTTGCTGTTGTCGTAGCCATTGGCACCAGCTAAAACTTTTATTTACTTTTTGGTGCTTTGACACTACAAGAGGAATGAATATAACAAGTGCGCAGGGCAGACATTTTCAATAATTTTGTTAAATAATCTAAATTTGGGGGCTATTTTCAGTTCTTGTTAGGGAAAACTTTTACCCTCTGGGCCGACTTCGCCCACTTTTAATCTCAACCGTTCTCGACCGAACAGACTACATAGTTAATAGTGTCACCACATATTGCTAATAGCACCTTGTGAAAATTTTCCGCGTACGAAGAAGCAGACATCGGCTAGTCTTTTATATTTGTTTTGGGTTGATCTTCATTATTATATCATTATTCGAGTTATGACCAAAAATAAAAAATTAAAAAAGTGTATTCATTCAATCTCAGCATGTAGCTCCTGAAATATTTGACCGATTTTAACCCGAATGATGATAGTGTGACCATATGGTCACACGCAAAAGACGTTCACCAAAGCTTCTGGTGTTGACCACTGAAAACATGAATGTTTTATCTCAAAATCCAAAAAAAATAATTACAGCACTATTCGGGTTAATGTATTATACCTTATTTTGAAGGCAATTTCAGTTACCTTTTATTTTTGTAAGCTTTTACAATTATATTTCATTTATTATACACTCCACGAGAGTATTACGTCTTTGTGCATTTGGTTGTAACACCCAAAAGGAAACGAGTTAGACCCATCGTTTATTCATCAGTAGATCGGCTTAGAATCACTTTCTGAGTCGATTTAGCAATGTCCGTCTCTCTGTCCGTCCATCTATTGTTGTAATCAAAGTACAGGTGGCAATTATAGTCCGATCGTAACAAAAATGGGTACGAGTTAGTTTTGCGGTCCAAGGACGAGCCCTGTTTAATTTAAAGGAAATCGGTTCAGATTTAGATATAGGCTCCATGCAGATGTCGCTCCCGATTTGACTTTTTCCGCTCTAGAAATCAAATATTTAACCGACTTAATTAAAATTTGGCACAACACTTTTTTTTAAAAAAAAACGCATAAAATTTGCAAAATCTCATCGGTTCTTTATTTGAAACGTTAGATTGGTCCATGACATTTACTTTTTGAAGATAATTTCATTTAAATGTTGACCGCGGCTGCGTCTTAGGTGGTCCATTCGGAAAGTCCAATTTTGGGCAACTTTTTCGAGCATTTCGGCCGGAATAGCCCGAATTTCTTCGGAAATGTTGTCTTCCAAAGCTGGAATAGTTGCTGGCTTATTTCTGTAGACTTTAGACTTGACGTAGCCCCACAAAAAATAGTCTAAAGGCGTCAAATCGCATGATCTTGGTGGCCAACTTACCGGTCCATTTCTTGAGATGAATTGTTCTCCGAAGTTTTCCCTCAAAATGGCCATAGAATCGCGAGCTGTGTGGCATGTAGCGCCATCTTGTTGAAACCACATGTCAACCAAGTTCAGTTCTTCCATTTTTGGCAACAAAAAGTTTGTTAGCATCGAACGATTATTACAACTAAAATCATCTGCGGTGAAAATGGGTTAGATCAGTTCAGATTTGACTGTTTCAAATTTGGCACAATACATTATAAATAAATAAATAATAAAATACATTATAACTAGGAAAATCTACGGTGAAAGTGGGTCAGATCGGTTCAGATTTATATATAGCATATGGGCATTTCCATGATGTCGAACGTGACCATCGTACACATTTAAAGTGACAAAAAGTCAAAATGTAACGGTTTTTTATTTTGACCATATGCTTAACTATAGCTCTTAATTAAGTGTATAATTGGTGCTAATGTGGATTTTGGGTAATTTTTCGTTTTCAAGATAATCTAAAAAAACAAGGCATTCGCACGTGTCCAAAACAGAAGTCGTTTTCGCGACCAACAATTCAAACGCCGATTTCAGCGAAACCTGTGGCAATATCTCAATGTGACCAATTTTAGAACGTTGTACATCGGTCTCTTAAAATTTAAATTTTGTAATTTAATTTTAAGCCCGGTCGAACGTGACATGTCGCACGTGACATTTTTTCCACCATGGTATTTATGTTGTTTCAGTTGCAATTTTTACGAAATTATAGATAATATATATTTTTTGTAATCCACAGAAGTATTCAATGTATTCATTCTCAAATAATAACAGCAAAAAGAAAAATTTGTTTTTCAATTTATTATTTTGAATTTTAGCTGATCTTCTTTCAACTTTCTCACCGCTGTTTTCAGCTCTCTTTACTTTTTTGCCTCCGTTTTTGCTAATAAATAAATTACAAAAGTATTTTTTACAAAAATAAATTATTGAAGAAAGATTTTTTTAATTTTTAATTTTCGCACTTAAGATGTCGCACGTGACCAACTTTAATGAAGTACCAAGGTCACAAATTTTCTCATTTTCCAGTAATGTTTATTTTTATTTAAATGGTATAAAAATCTCTGTTTGTACTCAAAATTTTATGATCTTTCTGCATGTACTTTGGACATAGTAGCAACAAATGTTGTTTTTCCATGTCGAACGTGACATCGAAATATGTGATAATGCAAAGCAAAAATATACAGTTAATAGCAGTCGTATAACTTCGTATACTTTCTTTTCTGACTCTTTGTACTCCCTGAAAGATTTTAGACAGCAAAAGTCAAAGTGTAATGTCTCTATTTAAGAACTATTATCGAAACAAAATATGCAAGAGAAATATCCAGAGGAGTAAAGTTGCACTCGCGCGACTTTGCATTCAAATATCTCAAGATAGGATATGAATTAAAGTAAAATTTGTTTACATAAGTTAAATTTAATTATTTCTCTGTGCAAATATAATAAAACAAAGCGTTTACAAGAACTTTTAATTTTTTGGTCTTGGTGTTATATATATTTTACATTTTTCGCACTCGAAACCATATATTGTGAGACATTTCTTCAAATTTGGCACAAAAACTTATAATTGAACCTGAAACACCTATGATGAAAATGAGTCAAGTCGGTACAGATTTATATATAGCTACCATACAAATATCACTCCCCATTTGACCTTTTCTGCTCTAAAACAACATAATTTTGCTCAAATTTGGCATAATAGCAGTAGCTATTTTTAAGCACATTATCGATTGTGTGCATTCACCAATGGTTTCACGAATATTGTCCTTTAAAGCGTCAATTGTCTCTGGCTTGTCGGCGTAACACTTATCTTCGAGGGCACCACACAAATAATAGTCCTACGGTTGAATAGTTGAAAAAAGGCGGACCCTTTACCTTATATTACAACTAAAGAGTGATTTTTTTGAGGTTAGGATTTTCATGCATTAGTATTTGACAGATCACGTGGGATTTCATCATGAATAGACTTACTAACGAGCAACGCTTGCAAATCATTGAATTTTATTACCAAAATCAGTGTTCGGTTCGAAATTTTTTATCGACAAATTTTGTTCAGCGATGAGGCTCATTTCTGGTTGAATGGCTACGTAAATAAACAAAATTGCCGCATTTGGAGTGAAGAGCAACCAGAAGCCGTTCAAGAACTGCCCATGCATCCCGAAAAATGCACTGTTTAGTGTGGTTTGTAAGCTGGTGGAATCATTGGACCGTATTTTTTCAAAGATGCTGTTGGACGCAACGTTACGGTGAATGGCGATCGCTATCGTTCGATGCTAACAAACTTTTTGTTGCCAAAAATGGAAGAACTGAACTTGGTTGACATGTGGTTTCAACAAGATGGCGCTACATGCCACACAGCTCGCGATTCTATGGCCATTTTGAGGGAAAACTTCGGAGAACAATTCATCTCAAGAAATGGACCGGTAAGTTGGCCACCAAGATCATGCGATTTGAAGCCTTTAGACTATTTTTTGTGGGGCTACGTCAAGTCTAAAGTCTACAGAAATAAGCCAGCAACTATTCCAGCTTTGGAAGACAACATTTCCGAAGAAATTCGGGCTATTCCGGCCGAAATGCTCGAAAAAGTTGCCCAAAATTGGAATTTCCGAATGGACCACCTAAGATGCAGCCGCGGTCAACATTTAAATGAAATTATCTTCAAAAAGTAAATGTCATGGACCAATCTAACGTTTCAAATAAAGAATCGATGAGATTTTGCAAATTTTATGCGTTTTAAAAAAAAAAAAAGTTATCAAGCTCTTAAAAAATCACCCTTTAGAAACATCTATATATCACTCCCCTTATATTTGAACTAGAAACGTCTATGGAAACATCTTGGATTTTTCATTGACATCATTTTAACACTTCCAAACTCACGCAGTCGCTAAAAAAGACATTTAAGAACACTACTTTAAAGCTTCAATAAATAATGAAAGAAATAAAAATGTAAAATCTTAGAAAAAATATAACGCGGCTATTCCATTCCACTTCAATATTTTTAAAGTAATTGAAATTGCCTTTACAACAAGATATGGTGCAAAACAGGTGAAGTATTTTTTGAACAAATTTTATTTTTTTTTTCACTCTTAAATTGGGAAAAAAAATCTCGTGGAAAAAATCTATTTTTCTCCAAAAATATGAATACAACATTTTTGCGAGAAGAAAACGTACACATATTTTCAAAACAATCGCAGCTATCGAGGTCAAAAATCGTACCGCTTGACATGGAACGACCCATATTCGATCTTTGTCGTCATATGAATGAACTTGAATACTTATTCGTTTTTTAGAGCATTTTTGTTTATAACAAATTAATGAAAAGCGGGAACGTCTGAGGTCGAATCGAATATTCCAATCCCAAATCAAAGTTCATATTCACAGTAGTCACCCTGATAACAATGAGAATTACTTTGTTTGTATATTCTTCGAACTAAGTTTGAGGCCATCTATATTTGTTTCTTCTAGGATGGCAAACAAAATCGCATCAAACAATTCAAAGACATCCGCCTCACCAAGGGCGTTTACACGGGCAAATTGCAGATATCCAAGTATCCGGTTATGGGGAAATGGCAGATAATAGTCACCATTACGGGCAATTATGACCATAGAGCTTCAAAGCAGATCACCATCGACAAATATGTGCTGCCAAAATTCAGTGTTTACCTTAAAGGCGACAGACACTTCGTGCCGGAAGATGGTGCCATAAAGGTCTCCGTTTATGGTAAATATACATTCGATAAATATGTGGAGGGTAATGTGACAGCGGTCCTTGTGAATACCGACAATGGTGTAGTTCTGCAAGAGAAAAGGGTTGCCACAGCCAATGATGCCGAGTTGGAGTTTCGTCTTGATAATCCCAAGGACTGGGAAAATATATGGGATGTACGTCTCGAAGTTGAACTGGAGGAAAAATACACGGGCCTAATACAAAAGGAATCACTTAAAATCGCCATACTACGACAGAGGTACAGCATTGCGGTAGATTTGGAGGAGGTACAACGCCGCAATAGCAAACCATACAGTCTCAAGGCCAAGGTAACAAATTGGAATGGATCCTTGATAGTGGATCGCCGAACGCCGGTTACAATGCAACATGGCGCCAAAGAGTATTCAGCATATTTGGATGGCAATAGTGAAGCGCTGTTTGAGTTTGATCATGATCCGGTAGCTAATCATATATTCAAGTTTAAAGATTCCGTGTTGACGTTTCCCAACATTTATGCAGACAACAATTTAAATTACGGAAATGAAACGAAATCCTATTGCCGGCTCAGATTGTTAGGAGACAGGTAAAGATAACATAATTGGGGCAGAGGGTTTACTTCGGGGAATTTCTTTGTTTTTGAGTAACACAGAAAAATCGAAACCGGGTTTAATTAATTAATTTGGAGCCTGTAGATATGCTCTAATAATGCATCAACTACTAAATAATTAAATTTATATTTGATTTCATTCAATTACTTTTTTAATTGTATTAACGAAAAAAGTTTACTTTTCTGTGTGAACCTTCATCAAAACTTGATCCCTTTCGATTTGCGTGATCTAAAATATTTCGCATCCTCTTTCCGTCTAGACCCCGCCTTGGCAGCCCTCTGGAGGTTGAAGTCAGCTCCATGGTCGACCTTCCCTATTTGGTCTACATCATTGTCAGTCATGGTGATATTGTGCAAATGGAACATGTGAAAGTAGCGCCAAACCAAAAGGTTTACACTATTCAAGTGACACCAAGCATAGAAATGGTTCCAAAGTCCATACTTTATGTCCACTACATTCAGAATGGCATTTTGCATTACGATGAAATGGAATTGCGTTTTCCAAAGGAGTTTGAAAATCAAGTAAGTTTGGTCCTGGTCTCTCGACTTCTTCAATTTGATTTTTTTTTTTGAATTTTAGATTTCCATTATGGCACCGAAAGAAGCCCGTCCCGGTCAAGAAGTTACAATTGATCTGAAGGCCCAACGTAAGGCCTATGTTGGTATTTTGGCTGTAGATCTTAGTGTTTATCTGCTGGACCCGTCGTATGATCTCAAAGCAAGTGATATTTGGAGCCACTTAGAAGAAGACCAAACGTATTTGCCATTTGGAGCCAAAACTTATCCGGGCTTGTTGTCAGGTGTGCTGACCTTAACGAATGCCCAGTATCCATTTGAGGGCTTGAGTGGTAAGTTGATGTATTAGGGGTGAAAAAAGATTTTGTTTCATTTTTGAATAGCTAACATTCTAACGAAGAAAACAATGTCTACATCTAAAGAATTTATTCATGATTTATTAGAGTTTGGGTTAAATAGCGCGAAATTTTTATCTACGAACAGTTACTATACCCTCCACCTCCAGGATGGGGGTATACTAACTTTGTCATTCCTTTTGTAACACCATGAAACATCGACTTGAGACCCTATAAAGTATATATATTCTTGATCGTCATAAAATTCTAAGACGATCTAGCCATGTCCGTCCGTCCGTCTGTTGAAAGCACGCTAGCATCTAAACGAAAGGAGCTAGAACGTTCAAATTTTCCATAAATGCGTCTTATAGTCGTAGATCGGTTGGAATTGAAACGGGGCGGATTCGGCCCAAACGGATAATTTTTTCCCTCACAAGGACTAAAAATACCCATAATAATACCTAATATTTTAGCGTATTTAAGCATGTTTTGGTATGCGCATTCCATAGCAAAATCGTGCACCATAAAGTGATTGTTATTTGTAGGAGGTGAAATGGGGAAAAAAGGGATAAAAATGGTACATATTAAACGACAACAGCTAGAAACACGAAATTCGGTGTGTACATTCCTCTAATTGAGTAGATACATAATATAAACGTATTTTTTCCACATTCGTACTTTTAAGGGGTAAAATGGGAATAGAGGGTTACATATGGTACCAACCAAATGGCTGTACCTAGAATAATGAAATTCGGAGTATACATTCCTCTGACTGTGTAGGCACGGAAAATAAACTGATTTTTCGAAATTCGTACTTTCAAGGCATAAATGGTACAGAGGGATAAAAATAGTACCAACTAAACGACTACAGCTAGAATGATGAAATTATAATTATGAAATTATAATTTTTCGAAATTCGTACTTTTTGGGGATAAAATGAAAAAAAGAGATAAAAATAGTACCAATCAAATGACCGCAGCTAGAGTCAAGAACTTCACTTAACATAAACAGATTTTTCGAAATTCCTACTTTTTGGGGTTTAAAATGGAAAAAGGGGATACAAATAGTCCCAACCAAATGACCGCAGCTATAGTCATACAATTCGGAGTATACATTCCTCTGACTGCGTAGACACGGAAAATAAACGGATTTTTCGAAATTCGTACTTTCAAGGCATGAAATGGTGCAGAGGGATAAAAATAGTACCAACTAAATGACTACAGCTAGAATGATGAAATTATAATTGCGTAGAAACGTCAAGGGGGTAAAAATGGTACCAACCAAATCGGCGCAGCTGGAATCATGGAATTCGGTGTATACATTCCTCTGACTGCATAGACACGCAAAATAAAAAGTTTTTTTCAAATTCGTACTTTTTCTTTTACGGCAAAAATTGGTTGAATCATGAAGTTAGGTTATTTGCACTATGTACGGCTCATAATGGATTTTCAAAATTTGTATTTTGAAATTAAAATAGAATGGAAATACAACCAACTGTAGCATCCACTATCTACCAATATTTATGGTATTTAAGCCTTTTGAAAATATAAATATAAGAATATTTATTTTTTGAATTGACGTATTGGTAGCCTTACTTTGTAAGCGTGGTTTGAAATAGTAAAAATATTATATTTATTTATAAAATTATTTTTTCAATATTTGTTTTGGTTTGACTATATTAAAAAAAATTATTTTCCTGTAATATTACTGCACTTCTACGTAAACCCACAACCTCTGTGTTATGCAATCCATGGTGGAGGGTATATAAAGTTCGGCCCCGCCGTTTTTACTTGTTATTTATTGTACGGCAAGAATATGCACCCACAAATGAATCAAGTGTAGAGGATAAGGTAGCATTTTACAGTCTAAAGAAGTAAACAAATTTTACTTGTTTTTATTTGAACTGGGATATTGTCCTCGCTCAAGACCATTTTGCATCTATATTTAATAGAATGCCTCTTTAAGGAAATGATTTTCACAAACGAACGAGAAGCACAACTCACTTGCCGAATAAGCGTTTAATAAAGTACACATGCAAGCTTACAAACATCTCATTGAGTTGCATATGCAAGTGTGTGTATATGCAGGTATAGTTACCCAGCATTTGTTTTAATTTTTTCGTTTGTACTTTTTTGGTCTGTAATCAATATTTGATTTGCAGCTATATTTAAAAGAATGTAAATTTATTTACAAATGGCATGGTGACATTTATTACTTGGCTGCAGACTACCACTATCATGATTTCCACCCTGTCAAAGGTTTTGTCAAGTGGCATCGAAGCGACTTTTCTTTAAAATCGAAAAATACGAAAAGTAGTCAACTTTAGGGCTAATTTCTAAAATATATCCGATTAGCGGATTTTCAATGTTTATTTCTGCAAATAATCTTTGGGTCCTTGTCTAATATCAATTTTTTACAGAAGTCAAAAATGTTTACTAGAACAAAATATATTGCATTATGGCCGATGGATTTTGATTCTGAACCACTGAAACTCTAAGTTTGTTTAAAACCACTTCAGTCACAAACCATATTTCGCAGCCATAGAGAAGTACGGATAGGATAAATGCTTTAAAAATGTGTATTTTCTTTTTATACCCTCCACAATAGGATGAGGGTATACTAAGCATGTGATTCAGTTATCTGTGAATCATTTTGTTTACTATCTGCTATCGTTACAGAATTTACTTTCAATAAAGCTAATTCAAAATTTCCATCGACTTTCCACAAAAAGTTCCCTGAGACTCCGATCTTTTTAGATCTTGAAATGTGAGTAGCAGTACACAAATTACAAACTGTATCAAAGTGAATTACAATTCACAGCCAATTTTCAGAACCGACGACAATACCCAGCTGACTTTCCGCAAAAAGTTCCCTGAGACATGGATCTTTCAAGATCTTGAAATGTGAGTAGTAGCACACAAATTACGAACTCTATCAAAGTGAATTACAAGTCACAGCCGATTTTCAGAACCGACGATATTACCCAGCTGACGCTGAACGTACCGGATACCATCACTACTTGGCGTTTAACGGCATTTTCAGTGCACGAGGTCACCGGCTTTGGCATAGTTCATGCTCCCACCGATATCGTGGCGATTAAGCCTTTCTTCGTCCATTTAAATCTGCCGTATTCGGTAAAAACGGGTGAAATTATCGCCATACCGATAACAGTCTTCAATTATCACAATCAAAGTGTAGATGTCGACATTGTGCTGTACAATCAGGAACAGGAATTCGAATTCGTCGATTCAAATCTCGACTCTGGCGGGAGGCCAGCCGATGAGGAGCAATGTCTGCAACGCGTGCATGTGCCGACCAATGGCATTGCAAATGTGGGATTTTCGATTAAGCCGAAAAAATCGGGTGACCTTAGTCTGCGTATCACGGCCGAAAATGCTCTATCTGCGGATGCCCTGCTGCAAAAACTGCGCGTTGAGCCCGAAGGAGTGGCGAAACATGAGAATAAAGCCTTCTACATAAGTGTTCCGCCTGGAGAGACGTTCAGGAGCTCCCTTCCAGTCAACATTCCCGGGGACAGTGTACCTTCTTCAGAATATGTTTCGCTGTCTGTGGGCGGAGATACGCTCGTTCCCACCCTGGACAATCTCAATGACTTGGTGCTGCTGCCCACCGGCTGTGGCGAACAAAATATGGTGAACTTTGCCCCCAATATTTTGGTTTTGAATTACCTGCGAGCCTCTCGAAGATATTCCAAAGAAAAGAAATTGGTCAGCAAAGCTAATGAATTCATTGAGATTGGCTATCAGCAGCAACTGTCGTATCGCCACCGCAATGGCGGTTACAGTGTCTTCGGCGAGGCGGTGGACGAAGAGCCCAGCTCATGGCTCACCGCCTATACGATTCGCTTCTTTATTAAGGCCGAGCAGTACGTGTCCATCGAAGCCAATATCATCGAAAGCGGTTTGGAGTTCTTAGCGTCGAAACAAACGAGTAATGGAGATTTCCCCAACACGGGCTACCTATTCCACCCGGCCCATCAGAATCGTTTTGGTTTCACGGCCTTTGTTTTGATGACATTTTTGGAGAACGAGGTAAGTGAAGCTGGGAATTGGAGGGGAATGTTGTTATAAAATTTTCTGCTCTTCCAGAAATATGCCAAGAAATACCAAAGTACCATAGAAAAGAGTTTAGATTTTCTGAACAACAACCTGGGCAAGGTCACCGACTTGTACGCCCTCTCTATTATGGCCAACGCCCTACAAATGGCCAAGCATGTGAGTGCTAGCAGTGTCTTGGACACACTGCGTGAACAACAGCGGCAGTTACCCGGTCTTAGGTGGTGGTCTGAAAAGGAGGGTGGCCATCAGGAAAAGGATATTGAAATTACGGCCTATATTCTAATGGCCCAGCTCGATAACAGCACCAGCGATGCCACGGATGATCTCTTCATATTGAAGTGGCTGATAGAGCAGCGTAATGAACGTGGAGGCTTTCAGTCCACCCACGATACGGTTGTGGGTCTTCAGGCTCTGGTGAGGTTTTCAAAGAAGTACGGCGACTTGAAGAACATCAACATGCAGATACAATATTCAGCCAAAGATGAGAAGAGTGCAATTGTGGAGCGTAATCAATTGACAGTGGATGCTGACAATGTGCTGGCTCTACAGACAGAAGAGGTAAGCAATATTTAAAATTTGATGTGGTATCCAGCCCTTCCTTACTGCCTTGCAATCTGAAAATGACCCATTCATATATAATCTCCTATTACTTCCAGCTTCCCAAATCCACACGCTCCGTTGATATTCAAGTAACCGGTTCGGGCTTTTCCCTACTCCAACTATCATATCGTTATCACATGATCGAGAGCATCGAACTCAGACATTTTCAAATTGAAGCCGCAGCGAAAATCCTAAATCCCGATGAAATACTTTTGGAAATATGCTTAAGTTATCGACAAGCAACCGGTGGAACTAAAACAAACATGATCATCTTGGAGGCTAACCTGCCGTCCGGTTTCACCACCAGTGATGCCAATAGTTTCGATCTGCTGAAAAATGAGAGCATCCAGAGGCTTGAGTCGAAGAATTCCGAGACTACACTGGTTATCTATTTTGATAAGCTCTCGGCTGGCATACGACACTGTGTGAATATATTGGCTGATAAGGTGCATGATGTCATGATGCTTAAACCGGCGGCTGTTGTTGTTTATGACTACTACAATATGAGCCGCTCCGATACGGCATTTTATAATATATAGTCAGTGTCTTCTAGCGATATTGTCTTAGGATGAAATCCTGAAAAGTTTGCCGATTGCAATAATTTTAATATTAAATAAAGAAAACGGTCTGAAGAAGTAGTAGTCATAATAGAATAAAATTATTTTTATCAATTCAAATCAATTTTTTAATTATTTCCAAATTTAGCTGGTCATAATTGGTAAAAGGTTAAAAATGAAATTTGAATGTTAAAAACATACAAATGTATATTAGGCTGGGTCGCGGTCCATACAAAGGGAAAAACAATTTCCAGTCACTCCACGAAAATCATGTTTGGATTGTTTAATGATGATTTGCAAAATCTTTCGTCCCTAGATCAAGCCGTCTGTGAGCTAAACGCTCCTGAAAATATCCCAAAAAATCATGTTTTTCTCGTGTAATTTTTTTCATGCTGCATTTTTGTCCGAATTAATTAATAGACCCTTGAAAGCACTTTAAATATAAATTTGTATTCTTGTCTTAGAATTAATTTTTGGTCAAATTATTGGACTCATATGTTCCACTTCAACAGTAGGTGTTCCTATGTGAAATAATCCATGATCTAATAACGAAAATTGGAGGGACACTTGTATGGGACTATGGGTAATAATATACATCGGGTGCATATAGGGTTATTCCAACAGAAAGAGTTTAAGAGTTTTCCTTATCGATATCATACATTGGAATCGAGTAATTAGATTTTAACAATATTGGTATTATCTAAAAGATGTACACCTCCTCTCTCCGAATAAGTATGAAAATATGAATGTCCTTGTGGTTCAAGGTGTCCAAAAATTAAAAATATTGGATTTGGACTGGGATATTGTCCTGGATCAAGACCATTTTGCATCTGTATTTAATAGAATGCAAATTTAGTTACAAATGGCATGGTGACATTTATTACTTGGCTGCAGACTACCACGATCATGATTTCGACCATGTCAAAAGACTTTTTAAGTGGCTTGCTGGGTAACTATACCTGCATATACACATACTTAGATATGCAACTCAATGAGATGCTTGTAAGATGGCATGTGTACTTTATTACTTGGTGCGATTTTTTAAACCCAAATTCGGCAAGTGAGTTGTGCTTCTCATTCGTTTGTGAGAATCATCTCCTTATAGAGGCCGGGTTTGATGTTGAAAGGTCGTTGCGAACCTTTTTTAACCTTTGTTTTTTTGTCTTTGTGCATTTGTTTGTAACACCCAAAAGGAGGCGAGATAGACCCATCGTTTATTATACCTATCGACATAGAATCACTTTTTGAATCGATTTAACCATGTCCGTCTGTCTGTCCATATGTTCTTGTAATCACGATACAGGTCGTAATTATTGTCCGATTCTAACGAAACTTGACACAAACGATTTTTGCATGCCGAAGGCAGATGCTATTTAATTTGAAGCAAATCGGATCATATTTAGATATAGACCCTATACAAATGTTGCTTCCGATTTGACTTTTTCCATACTTTATATAAGGTTACTTTCTATATATGTGTGCCACAAAATTTGAAATCAATTTTTGAAAGCTTTTTTCTCAACCAATTTTGCTCAAATTTTGCACACTTAATCATTTTCGATGACAATACAAGGAAATGGAAAAATTTGACCAATTGGACAAAGGGGCGTGACACCTCCCATACGAAGTTAAAACCTATTATTGAATATTGTCAGTTCTATGACACCTAGAGTGCTGAAATTTTGTGTAAGTGCATCTAGCATCAATTCGCATAGTTGTGCCAAAAAGGGGCGGTATTGGAAAAGTGGGCGTGGCACCTCCCATACGAAGTTAAAACCTATTATTGAATATTGTCAGTTCTATGACACCTAGAGTGCTGAAATTTTGTGTAAGTGCATCTACCATCAATGTGCGTAGTTCTGCCAAAAATGGGCGGTATTGGAATAGTGGGCGTACCACCTCCCATACGAAGTTAAAACATATTATCGAATAGTGTCAGTTCTATGACACGTATAGTGCTCAAATTTTGTGTAAGTGCATCTAGCATTAATGTGCGTAGTTGTGACAAAAATGGGCGGTAATGGAAATGTGGGCGTGGCACCTCCCATACGAAGTTAAAACCCATTTTCGAATATATGCCGTTCTATGGCACCTAGAGTGCTGAAATTTTGTGTAAGTGCATCTACCATCAATGTGCGTAGTTCTGCCAAAAATGGGCGGTATTGGAATAGTGGGCGTACCACCTCCCATACGAAGTTAAAACATATTATCGAATAGTGTCAGTTCTATGACACGTATAGTGCTCAAATTTTGTGTAAGTGCATCTAGCATCAATGTGCGTAGTTGCGCCTAAAATGGGCGGTAATGCAAAAGTGGGCGTGGCACCTCCCATATGAAGTTAAAACCAAAATTACACCTACTGTAATTTTGTGTAAGTGCATCTAGCATTAATGTGCGTAGTTGTGACAAAAATGGGCGGTAATGGAAATGTGGGCGTGGCACCTCCCATACGAAGTTAAAACCCATTTTCGAATATATGCCGTTCTATGGCAGATAAAAAACTGAAATTTTGCAGTAATTTTTCCTTCTACAAAATATAACTAAAAAAGAATTTCTAGGCCCAATAGAATTCTGCTTGCATAAAGCATGGATTTGAAAAAAAAAAATTTTTTTGATTTACTAGTTCTGCTCTGGAGGCCACATAATTAAAGCCATTTTGATAAAATTTTGCACAAAACCTTATATCTAAATTAGAAATATCTGTGGTGAAGATGGGTCAATTCGGTTCAGATTTAGATATAGCCACCATATAAATTTCGCTCCTATTTGACATTTACCGGTCTAGAAACCGTAAATTTAAACAGATTTTGTTCAAATTTGGCTTAACATCTTATATTTCAACTAGAAACATTTCTGGTGAAAATAGGTCAAATCGGCTCAGATTTATATATAGCTCCCACATAAATGTCGCTCCCGATTTGTCATTTTTGCTCTAGAAACCACATAATTTAAACGATTTTGATCAAATTTGATACAACACCTCATATTTCAACTAAAAATTCCTTTTGTAAAATGTATCAAATCGGTTCAGATTTAGATATATCTCCCGTACAAATTGCGCTCCCGATTTGAGGTTAATCGCTGTAGAAACCAAGTAGCTTAACCGATTTTCTTCAAATTTGGCAGGACATTTTATATTTACACTAGAAACATCTACGGTAAAAGTGGATGAGATCGGTTCAGATTTATATAGCTCCCATACAAATGTCGTTCACATTTTCACCGAATTGAAATGTAGTGGATTATAAATTGTAGGGTATCATATAGTCGATGATACCCTACCGACTTTAGCCTTTCCTTACTTGTTATTTTTCGTGTATATGCATTCAGAGGAATTTGTATTCCGAAATTCATGACTCTGGCTGCGGTCATTTGGTTGGTACAATTTTTATCCCCCAAATTCCATTATCCAAATTCGTACTTTTAAGGGGATAATTAAAAGTACGAATTTGGAAAAAATACTGAATTAGAGAAAACATACACGTGTTTTCGTGTTTCTAGCTGGAAGTCAATAAATTAATTTAATATTTTTATACACTCCACGAGAGTATTATGTCTTTGTGCATTTGTTTGTAACACCCAAAAGGAAGCGAGACCCATTGTTAATTATACCGGTCGACTTAGAATCACTTTTTGAATCGATTTAGCAATGTCCGTCTGTCTGTCTGTCCGTCTGTCCATCTATTGTTGTAATCAAATTACAGGTCGCAATTATAGTCCGATCTTAACAAAAATTGGCACAAGTAAGTTTTGTCGATCAAGGACGAACGCTATTTAATTTGAGGCATATCGGTTCAGATTTAGATATATCCCCCATACAAAAGTCGCTCCCGATTTGGCATTTTCCGCTCTAAAAGCCACATGTTGAACCCGATATTCTTTAAATTTGGCACAACATCTTATAATCCAACTAGAAACATCGATGCAAAAATTGGGTAAGATCGGTTCAGATTTAGATATAGCCCCCATACAAATGTCGCTCCCGATTTGACATTTCCGCTCTAGAAACCACATATTGTACCCGATTTTCTTTAAATTTGGCACAACAGCTTATAATCCAAATAAAAAACCTATGGTGAAAGTGGCTAAGATCGGTTCAGATTTAGATATAGCGCAAATACAAATGTTGCTCCCAAATGTTTAACCTATTTTGGCCAAACTATACATATTATATTTCACTTATTTCGTTCCAGATTTCAATATACCCCCATACAAATGTCCTTTCCGATTTAACATTTTTTTGTCAAACACATACATTTACAGGATACAAAAATCCTTCCCGTTTTCACCGAATTAAATTGTATTCGGATTGAAAGTGGAGTGTATCATAGAGTCGGCCCCGCCCGACTTTAGCCTTTCCTTACTTGTTTTTTTTTTGAGTTCATTAGCTTAGGTACTAGTTTCATCTCATTTACCCCGTTTTTTCTTAAAGGTACGAATTTGGATGGACCATGAAAAAAATTGCTGCGGTCACTCACCGAAAATGAAGATTGGAGCTGCAAAATATTTCTTCGCTGGGTCAAGCCATCTGTAGGCTGAACGCTCCTGAAAACACTTCTAAATATCCCGTGTAATTTTTGTATGCTACATTTTTGTCCAATTTTTTCCTGAATTGTTAGACACTTGGCAGCACTTTAAAGACAAATTGTTATTCTTTGTATTGATTTTTTGTAGTTTTTCAAAGTGACAGCTAAAAACTCATATTTCTTGGAATTATTTTGTTAAAGATGTTATGAAAGTGAATAAATATAAATAATGATTGATCATTCGAATGATGTCTCCATGATGAATGTCGGAAGAAAAATGACGTCGTTGAACACATTTTTGTGAAATAATTTAATACAGCAGATGGACAGACACAAACTTTTTGTACAGAAATCAGCGCTGCGGTTTCAATTTCCTTCCGATGTTCATCATTTGGGCATCATTCGAAAGGTATTGATTGCAGATATTTTTTATACCCTCCACCTCCAGAATGGATGTATACTAACCTTGTCATTGACCCTCTTGATCGTCATAAAATTCTAAGACGATCTAGCCATGTCCATCCGTCCGTCTGTTGAAAACACGCTAGCATCTAAACAAAAGCAGCTAGGTCGTCCAAATTTTCCAAAAATGCGTCTTTTTGGGGGTTAAAATGGAAAAAGGGGGTACAAATATTACCAACCAAATGACCGCAGCTAGGGTCATGAAATTCGGAGTATAAATTCCTCTGACTGCGTAGACACGGAAAATAAACGGATTTTTCAAGGGATACAATGGTACAGAGGGATAAAAATAGTACCAACTAAACGACTACAGCTAGAATGATGAAATTCTAATTGCGTAGAAACGTCAAATAAAGAGATTTTAGAAAGTCGTACTCTTAAAGTGGTAAAAATGGTACCTATCAAATGGCCGCAGCTGGAATCATGGAATTCGGTGCATACATTCCTCTGACTTCGTACTTTTTCTTTTACGGCAAAAATTGGTTGAATGATGAAGTCGGGTTATTTTGCACCATGTACGTCTGATAATGGATTTTCAAAATTTGTACTTTTGGAATTAAAATAGATGGAACTATCTAAAAATATTTATGGTATTTAAGCTTTTTGAAAATATAAATATAAGAATATTTATTTATTGAATTGACTTGAAGTGACGTATTGGTAGCCTTGCCTTTAAGCGTGGTTTAAAATAATTAAAATATTTTATTTATTTATAAAATTATTTTGTCAATATTTGTATTTGTTTTGGTTTGGCTATACTAAAAAATTATATTTTCCTGTACTATTACTGCACTTCTACGAAAATCGACATCCTCTGTGGAATGCAATCCATGGTGGAGGGTATATAAAGTTCGGCCGGGCCGAACTTAACGCCGTTTTTACTTGTTTTTTATAACATACTAACAACAAATACGAAAAAGTTTTCAGTTGTCACTATGAAAAAACGTAACTATAAAGATCGACTAATTCGACCAATAAGTTAATTTGAGACAAGAACCAAAATTCATATTTAAAGTGCTATTAATTCAGAAAATAAAATTAAACAAAAATGTAACATAATAAAATTGCACGGAAAAACATGATTTTAGGGATGTTTTCAGGAGCGTTTAGCTCACAGACGGCTTGACCTAGGAACCAAATATTTTGCAAATCATCATTAAACAATTCAAATTTTATTTTCGTGGCCTGACTGGATATTGTTTGAACCATGACCTAGCTTAATGTACATATTAAAGGCAAAGGTACCGACAAATACCTTTGATATTAAATTCAAAAATGGACACATTTTAATACAAATAATCCCACTTTTCCATACAGCACCCAACAATTGCGAATTGTTTGATTGATTTATAGCTCTGAGCCAACTGATGTGATTACTATTCCCTTTTGGCAATTTAGAGCGCAAAGATGTAATTTCTGATAATCCCAAATCAATTAGCAAATGTTTAGGGGTTTTCCATGGCGTCTATGCATTTGTGTACGTCCTAATGTAGTTGTTGTTATCACAGCTCCAAAGATCACTTTCTCTCTTCGAAGCCGATGAAATACGAAGCTACGATAAGGTGATTTCTCAGTGTTTACATATAAAGTGAAGATTAAATTTCATTCTCCAACTTGGCTTAGCGCTCAATTTTTCAATTGATATCAATATATTTCAATAGACTACAGTGTAAGTACGTCTCAGTCATCAGTAGAACGCCAGCATTCCATGAATGCTATAACTTGAGTGTCGGTAGTATTTCGGGAATTCTTTTCTGTTTTGTTTTAAATGATGATGCAGTTGGCATTATATCTGGGCGTTATAATCAATGGTGTTATATTCGTGTTAAGTGAAAGGTAGAGCAGTGGCATTGGCAGATATTCTTCGAACACAGTGCACAGTGTTTCCAAACGCAAAATATTTTTCATTTCATTCATAATTAATCATTTTATTTTTCAATTGCGACAAACCAGATCACATCCATTGTGAAATGGCTTTTAGGCAGCCAAAGCAGTGAGTATTAGAATAGTTCAACATTTAATCACTTGGACTTTGACAAGAAAATGAAAATTAAATTTTTATAAATTACCCTCATCTTGATCAATAGGTTTCTACCAACATATTATTCACTTTAAATTGGGGCATCGTTTCGGCGTCCTCCTCGCACGCCCTGCACTCATCCATCTCCGATTGCCCCATGCGGCGTAACTGCGCTCTTAGGGGTAAGTGACATGTGAGAAAGCCCATCATACCGCTGAGTTCGATTTTACTCAACCTCAGCAGCGGTCTGATTTCACTCATTTCACCCATAAGACTTTGACCGTACAGCCTGCCGTTGAATAGTCCCCGGTTATTCTATGGGCTGAAGCGTCGCATGGCGCCTACCATCTTTTAATCAGCTCTCCCATTAGCTTAGGTCATGTGTCCTGATCTCTAGTTGTCCTTTGGTGGAAAGCATAATAGGAAGTCTATCAATTTTCCCCCTTAAGGAGTGGTTTTAGGGAAGGGCGGTTACTATGTTTAGGCAAAATGTGTCTTACATGTCTCCCCTGTAGGGCCTACTGCCTTGGGCATTTGTTTCATAAAAATAATAAAAAATAAAATATAAAATAAAAGAAATATAAATATAAAATAAAAGAAAATATTGGTGGTTGGTTATACATTTGACTCCTCTAGGTACCTACTTTGGGCGGTGGGTGCAAATTTTATAAAAAAATGTGGTTTTTGTGTGGAATCCCCCTTAAGAAGTGGAGAGACAGGTATATTTATGTAATGTATTGGGGTGAGAAAACTAATAGGGGTACCAGTAGAGCGTACCAGGTTACAAGTAAAAAAAAAAAAGTTCGCCGTACACCTTCGAATATGAAGTATTATTGAAAGGTAGTTTCAAAAAAATTTTTTTTATTTTTTTATGCCGAACGTAGGGGTCGCGCTTTTACATTTTTCTATATAACTTCTGCATTTATAAACGGATTTTAAAGTGTGATACATCGATGTTTTTGTCCGATTTTTTTGTCTTTGAAGTCATTGAGCTCAAACATGATTCATGATTTTATGCGAGCTTTAATTTTCGATTATTAGAGTGGTACATTAGGGTAGTAGCAACTGAGAAATGATGGGTAAGTACCAGAAGGGGGTGCTTGAGCTCAATGACTTCAAAGACAAAAAAATCGGCCTCGTCGAGACAAAAACATCGATGTATCACACTTTAAAATCCGTTTATAAATACAAGTTATATAGAAAAATGTAAAAGCGCGACCCCTACGTTCGGCATAAAAAAATAAAATTTTTTTTTTGAAACTACCTTTCAATAATACTTCATATTCGAAGGTGTACGGCGAACTTTTTTTTTTGAGGTACGCCCTAGTGACCAGTTATGGGCCTTTCATTCCTAAAAAATATAAAAAACAAGCAGTCAATAGATTAATTTAAGTAGGCACACAAATTGAAACAATTTTCTTACAAAAATATCAAATAATGTAACAAATTATTTGCCCGTTTCTTTCTGAGATAATTATACCCTCACTCTACGGAGTAGATATATGAGCATTACGGATAGAAAAATGTGTAACTCAGAGTGATTTAAGACCCTAAGTATGCCCTAAATCCCTATCTTTTCACTTTTGATCCACCTCCACCTATAAAGTTCACATTTGGATATGATTTCCACTTACAAGTAGAGATGGGCGCGTGAGTGACTTTTAAATCACGTTGACGCACGATCACGAAGAAAAAAATTGAATTACGCACGCTCACGTGAGTAAAAATAATTTTGCTCACGATCACGCGTCGAATCGAACCCGAGACCATCTTGGTGCAAAGCGGATACCTTACCTCTGTGTCCCCATACTAAAAATTCAATCCCATTCACTTGTGAAAATGCTATTCGTAAAATGTTACGAACATATTGTTAACATATTATCGACTTTTTTGGAAGTTCGTTTAAAAGAACTTCCTCAAAAGCGGGAAAATGCGCATTTAGATTTTGAGATTCGATTTTTTTGCTGGGTATATATATATTTAAAAAATATATAAATATTAAAGTTACAACCTATGTATACATCGTGAATCTAATTGAAAATATTCAACTAACAATGAAAATATATGAGGGTAAAAACGGACGAAATAAATAATAAAATGAGAGAAAAATAATAATAAATATGTGCGAATCACGTGACTCACGCACGAACATTTTTTCGTTCATGCACGCTCACGTGAGTAAAACAAATTTTGCTCATGATCACGCGTGAATCACGTGATTCACGCAATTCACGTGAGTAGCGCCCATCTCTACTTACAAGTATAACTTTTGAAAAATCTTTTAGAGGTCATTGGAATATACATACCGAATTTTGCAAAAGGGTAAAATTTTTATCCACTTTAATACCTTAAAAGTACAAATTTCGAAAAAAATTGTTACGCCGTAAGACGACGTCTTGGTTCCTTTTTTATCCCCCTTTTTCCCGTTTACCCTTTAAAAGTTTGAATTTCGAAAAAATTCCTTCATTTTGCGTTTGTAAGCATTTTGAGGTATATACCCGCTGAATTTAATGGATCCAGCTCAGTTTGATTGGTGCTATTTTTATCCCTTTTTTCTCGATTTTGCCCCCCAAAAAGTACTATTTTTATCCCTTTTTACTCGATTTTGCCCCCCAAAAAGTACGAATTTTGCAAAAATATTTTATTGGGCGTATTTGTGCTATAAGAGTAATATGAGTTCCAAACTTCAAACTAGTCGTTTCTTCAGGACGGTGGTACAATTTTAAACCCGTTAATAGTATAAATTTCGGAAAAATTCCTTCTTATCACTCATCCACACTGTAAGGGGAATATACACACCAAATTTCATTTCATTGGTACCTTTTTTATCCCCTTTTCCCGTTTGCCCTTTAAAAGTACGAATTTCGTTCATTTTGTGTTTCTAAGCACTTTGAGGGATGTACACACCGAATTTTATGACTCCCGCTTCATCCGTTTGATTGGCACCATTTTTATCCCCTTTTACCCGATTTCACCAACAAAAAGAAAACATATTTGAATCTATAAGAGGAAACCAAATTTCAAAATTCTAGGCCAAGCCGTTTGGTCTTTGTGGTGGTACTATTTTTATACCCTCCACCTTCAGGATGGGGGTATACTAACTTTGTCATTCCGTTTGTAACACCTTGAAATATCGACCTGAGACCCTATAAAGTATATATATTCTTGATCGTCACAAAATTCTAAGACGATCTAGCCATGTCCGTCCGTCCGTCTGTTGAAAGCACGCTAGCATCTAAACGGAGGGAGCTAGATCGTTCAAATTTTACATAAATGCGTCTTATAGTCGTAGATCGGTTGGGATTGAAATGGGGCGAAATCGGCCCAAAGGGAAAAATTTTTTCCTCACAAGGACTGAAAATACCCATAATAATCCCTAATATTTTAGCGTATTTAAGCATGTTTTTTGAATATGTCTGTTTCTATTTGCTTGATATTTGGTATGCGCATTCCCTTATAGCAAAAACGTGCACCATAAAGTGATTATTATTTGTAAGAGGTAAAATGGGGCTAAAAATGGATAAAAATGGTACATATTAAACGACAACAACTAGAAACACGTAATTCGGTGTGTACATTCCTCTAATTGAGTAGATACATAATATAAAAGTATTTTTTCCAAATTCGTACTTTTAAGGGGTAAAATAGGAAAAGAGGGATAAAAATGGTACCAACCAAACGGCTGTACCTAGAATAATGAAATTCGGTGTATACATTCCTCTGATTGCATAGACAAATAAAATACACGGATTTTGCAAAATTCGTACTTTTTGGGGTTAAAATGAAAAAGGGGATAAAAATAGTACCAATATAGAGTCATGAAATTCGGAGTATTAATTCCTCTGAGTGTGTAGACACGGAAAATAAACTGATTTTTCGAAATTCGTACTTTTTTGGGGTTAAAATGAAAAAAGGGGATACAAATTTTTTTCATGCATTAGTATTTGACAGATCACGTGGGATTTCAGACATGGTGTCAAAGAGAAAGATGCTCAGTATGCTTTGACATTTCATCATGAATCGTCTTACAAACGAACAACGCTTGCAAATTATTGAGTTTTATTATCAAAATGCGTGCTCTGTTAAGAAAGTTCATTGCGCGCTTCCATTTTATGGTCAGTTTAATCGACCCACTGAATGCGGCTATTCGGGCTATTGTGACTAAATTTCGCACCAAATTTACATTGTTGGACATTAAACCACCAACACGCTTACGTAGAGTGCGAACTGAAGAAAATATCGCAGCTGTATCGGCCAGTGTTAATGATGACCACCAATTTTCGATTCGTCGCCGTTCGCACCAATTGGGTCTCTGTTACTCAAAAACGTGGAAATGCCAAAATTGGACTAAGCGGATGGACCACCTAAGACGCAGCCGCGGTCAACATTTAAATGAAATTATCTTCAAAAAGTAAATGTCATGGACCAATCTAACGTTTCAAATAAAGAACCGATGAGATTTTGCAAATTTTATGCGTTTTTTTTTTAAAAAAGTTATCAAGCTCTTAAAAAATCACCCTTTAGTACCAATCAAATGACCGCAGCTGGAGTCATGAAATTCGGAGTATACATTCCTCTGACTGCGTAGACACGGAAACGAAATAAATACTTTCAAGGGATACAATAATACAGAGGGATAGAAATAGTACCAACTAAACGACCACAGCTAGAATGATAAAATTCTAATTGCGTAGAAACGTCAATGGGGTAAAAATGGTACCAACCAAATGGGCGCAGCTGGATTCGGTGTATACATTCCTCTGACTGCATAGACACGCAAAATAAAAAGTTTTTTTCAAAATTCGTACTTTTTCTATTACTGCAAAAATTGGTTGAATCATTAAGTTAGGTTATTTTGCACTATGTACGTCTGATAATGGATTTTCAAAATTCGTACTTTTTGAATTCAAATAGAATGGAAATACAACCAACTGTAGCACCCACTATCTACCAATATTTATAGCTTTGAAAATATAAATATAAGGATATTTATTTTTTGAATTGACCTTATAAGTGTGGTTTGAAATAATTAAAATATTATATTTATTTATAAAATTAACTTTTCAATACTTGTATTTGTTTTGGTTTGGCTATATTAAAAAAATTATATTTTCCTGTAATATTACTGCACTTCTACGAAAACCGACAACCTCTGTGGAATGCAATCCATGGTGGAGGGTATATAGTGTTCGGCCCGGCCGAACTTTTTACTTGTTATCCCTTTAAACCCCATTTTACCCTTTAAAAGAACAAATTACGTGCCTACTTGGGTCTGTTAGAGCGGTCGGAGCACATTTTATAAAAAAATTGATTTTTGTATGGGAGTGAAGTGGTTAGAGGCGACAACAGGGAAGTTTTGGGCCTTGCTGTCATAAAAAATGAACAAATCGTATGGGGACCACCTTAAGGGTTGAAGACACAAGGTAGGTATGTTCAGAGAAATTGTAGGTGCTGAAAAAATATTGGGGGGTGGACATACATTTGACTACTCCAGCGGCCTCCTTGCGCTATTAAGAGCGGTGGGAGCAAATTTTATAAAAAATATTTTTGTTTGGGTGCCGCCTTAAAGAGTGGGGTTAGAGGGTATGTGGGTTCGAAAAAAATGTTGGGAAGGGACATTTAATGGTGTTGAAAAAATATTGGGGGTGGACATACATTTGACTACTCTAGCGGTGGGAGCAAATTTTATAAAAAATATTTTTGTTTGGGTGGCCCCTTAAGGAGTGGGTTAGATGGGTATGTGGGTTCGAAAAAAATGTTGGAAAGGGACATTTAATGGGGGTCAGTCTTACATTTAACAATTCTAAAAATATAAAAAAATAAAAATGTATGGGGGCATCTTAAGCATTAAAGATAGAGGCTAGGTTTGTTCTGAGCAAATATTCGGGCTGAAGAAATATTTGGGGTTGGCCAATAAATTTGACTCATCTGGCGGCCTCCCTATGTCAATAAGAGCGGTGGGAGCAAATTTTTATAAAAATTTAATTTTTATTTTAATTTAATATTGAGTATTTAACCCCTCTGAGGGCGTCTCCGGGGCAGCTTTTTGGCTTTTTGTGTACTTTTAATCATTTCCCCAACTTTGACAACGTTGAGCGTAATCTTACACTCAGCACACCACCACCATTTGGTGTCTCATGCATTTTTTCGAAACTTCGCCAAATTAGGAGCTCTAGCATATCGAAATCGAAAAGTCCCTAACTAGGGAACCATTCATCCAAGAATCTCTGGACGAAATCTTTGTTTTAAAGTTCTGGGATTATGTCGGTTATGTATGTACTCCGATTCGGAGTGAAATCCGCTTTTCGGAGTGAAATCTATTAACCTACCGCCTGCAAGCGTTTGATCGAGGTCGCCGTCTCGTATGATTTTGGTTTACTTTCTTATATTAATTTTTAAATCATAATGAATCAGTGGATGTTAATATACATTTTGATTTGGCGTTCAAGTAAATAATCAAAACAAATAAATGTCTTGTTTCGATTGATTTGCTTTTGACATCATCATTTTGATTATTTGAATGTTTAATAATATACGATTTTTTGATTTGTTGTCTGACGCTTAAATAAACAATACTAATGGCTTTCCGACACAGACAACAAACATACAATTGACTGAGAAGCTTCGATTTTCAAGTTTAAATCCATAAACACTCACTTTTTTGTCACTGCGATTGATTCAAAGCCGATCGGTATACTTAATTCCCCCACTGTGCCATGTTGACTGCTTTATATTCTAGAAATCAAATATGAGTATTACTCCCGATAATATAACTGTACATGAACTAATGTTTTCTTCCGAACATGCATAATTATGCAAGAATGTTTCCTGTTTGGAGTCGCTGTGCATTATGCGATTTCGAAACTTATTTTAATTCTCCCCACCACCCCCCTTCACTCTAGCTATTATTCCATAGTTGCGCCGGGTGTCATCAAATCCAATCGTAAATATATGTTAACCGTAACCCTACATGAAGCTGTGGAACCGGCAACAATAAATCTACGCATTGAGGGGCCATTCTACCACATGTCCCATGATGTCTACCTACAGCCCCATGAGACAAGGGCCGTCATATTTGTGCCGCAAAAATTAACTCGAGGTGTTCACAAGCTGGTGGCCGAAGGCCTTAGTGGCATCAAGTTTCGAAATGAGTCTATACTCACTGCATACCCGGACGAAGGTCCCAAAATTTACATACAAACCGATAAGGCCGTCTTTAAGCCGGGCGATGAGGTGCAGTTCCGTGTGGTCATCTTGGATGAACATACGCGGCCATTGAAGATTGTCGAACCTGTGCGTGTTGAAATATTGGTAAGAAAAAAAGGATGGGAAAAGGGGCCTTAGAATTGGAAGGTATTACCATATATTTATTTATTATTACTTTAGTCTTAAAGAGCGTAAATAGCGTCTAAACCTATGTCTTACAGACAATGACCGAAATTCATTTGTAACCACATCTCGCTCTCTCATTATCCGCAGGACGGCCACAAGAATCGAGTCAAGCAATTCAAGGACATTGCACTCGTTAAAGGTATTTACAAAAATCGCTTTCAACTTTCCGAATATCCCGTCTTGGGCGACTGGACTATACGCGTCTCGATCAGTGGCAAATATGATTACAGCGAAGAGAAGGCAATCAAAATTCGAAAATACGTTTTGCCCAAATTTAGTGTCTACATTAAAGTTGAACGGCATAGCCTGCGCCATAGTGCTTTCATTAAGGCCCTAGTCTATGGCAAATATACATTCGATAAGTATGTCGAGGGGAATGTGACAGCAAAGCTCATGGGTGAGGGAGTAAACAACAGCACCATCATTCAACAAAAACGCCTCTATGTCAAAGATATGCTAGAGCTAGATTTTCACTTCGACAGTCCAGATGCTCTAAAGGGATTTTATGGCGTTTCGCTGGTAGTGGAACTAACCGAGAAGCATACAGGACTAACTCGAGAAGACTCGGCCTATATACAAATACACGACGAACCCTACCGAATTGTAGTCGACAGTGATCAAATAGAATTTCTCAACAGCAAACCTTATCGTCTGAAAGCTATGGTGCAACACTGGAATGGTTCGCCAGTCGTGGATCGTACTACGCCCGTTGTAATGCAACATGGAGCGAAGGAGTACATGGCGTACTTGGACGGCCAGGGTGTGGCGACCTTTGAATTTGATCATTCCAGAAATGCCAATCATATGTTTCGATATAAGAACACCACCACCTATACTCTGCCCAATATTTTTTCGGATGAGCTGATAACGAATAACAAAACGGAGTCATACTGCAAGCTACGCCTGAAGGGCGACAGGTGAGTAATCATGTGAGGGTAATACTGACTAATTCGCTGTTTTAGGTTTTACGATAAGGAAAATAGAACTGTATTTCCCAATTTAAAAACAAGTAAGGAAAGGCTAAAGTCGGGTGGGGCCGACTATATAATACCCTACACCACTCCCTGCGTATATACCTCGCTTTGATTACTAAACACCGGTATTTCATGGGAGCAATTTTATGTAGTTCGTATAAATTATACAGTTACAATAAATTCATCTTTAGTCAAATTTAATGAGTATGGTAAATAATAAAGTAAATTATCCAATTTTCCAGCAGATATTCCGAGTAAAGTAAATATAACATGATATGGAAAAATTGATCAAGATCCAATGATAAATACAGATTATACAACGGTAATAGGATGAATCGGACCGACATTTGAAGTGGGCTTATAACAACACTTGAGGCCTGTGCCAAAACATGCGCCTATATATTTCTCATTCACGGTAGGTATTCCTAGTTGAAACATACAATGATCTGCAAAATTTGATAAAGCTCCGATGTAAGATGTAGTTTCTAGAGCAGAATGGGCCCCATTTCGGTTATACCAAAGTATGGACATATGGGCATCTCCCAAACAAGTAAGGAAAGGCTAAAGACGGACGGACTATATGATACACCCCACTTTCTATCTCATTACAATTTAATTCGGTAAAAAAGTGAAATCGGGAAAGATTTTTGAGTCATGTAAATGTATGTGTTTGAAAAAAAATGGAAAGGACATTTGTATGTGACTAGGGTTTGGGGTCCGGGAATTCCCGAATCGTTTTTTCCCGGGAATTCCCGTCCAATTTTTTTCGGGAATACGGGAAATATTAAAAAATATTTTATTGGTTATTTTGAGCACTAATTCAGTTATACTATATAAAAAAATTGCGAATATCAGATAGGGGAATAAACACTTTTTGTGAAGATATTTGCAAGATTTTTATCGTGAAATAAAAACATCATACTATGGCTGAGATTAAATTTCTTGTTTTCTCAAAAAATCGATGAAATAAAAGGTGAAATTTCGGTATGTTCCTTGCAATGGCCATGCAGACGAGCTACAAATATGGATTTTTCGAAAAAGGAGGAAAGAGACAAAAAGGGATAAAATTAGTACCAATTTAAGTATTGCAGCTATATTCGTGAAAGTCGGTATCTACATTTCTCTGACCTTAGTCTTGTAATATAGATGGATTTTTCGAAATTTGTACTTATAAGGGGTTATCGGGACAAAAAGGGATACAAAATGGTGCCAACGTAAATTTGATATGTAAATTCCTCTGACCATGTAGAAGCGCAGTCAATTTGAATTTGTCGAATTTTGTACTTTTTAAGTGCGCTCGGGACAAAAAGGTATAACAATGGTGTACAACCCATTAATTACGTAAACGCGGCACATCAATGGATATTACAAAATTTGTACTTATAAGGAGGATGTGGGACGACAAGGGATAAACATGGTACCAAATAAAGTACATGCTTTTAGGGGAAGCGAAAACACCTTTAATGTTTTTTCAATGTATGTACTTTTTGGGAAAAAGGTGCAAAAAGTTATGAAGTGGCCGGCTGCATCTAGAAACATGAGATCGAGGTTATAAAAGGCTCTGCGGTTGTACTTTTTTGTTTTCTACCCAATTGAAACGACAAGTACATTCCTTTGACTCTGTATGAGAGCTATCTAATAAGAGGTTTCCAAATTACTATTATAGATTTATCTATATCCACAAAAGGAAATTAATTAATTACTATCCAGATGGATAAAACTAATAACAAATTACTGGCTTTTTCGCGTGCGAAGCAGCGGGTACTGCTAGTGTCCACTATTATGACTCCTCCAATCCTTTCTAAGTAAAATATTTTTAAAATGGAAAATAATTTCTTAAATATTTTAACAAAAAAGTTCGTTTTTAATTTGTAATATGTCAGCATTTTAACCCTAAATTTTAAACCCTAATGTTATTTTCATTTATTAATTTTCTTTTCAATTGTTTTCGTAATAACTACTACAATAAAAAATATTTATTTTTAGATTATTATTATTTTGTTCTGTTCTTCCCGATCCCTTGTGCCATATAGTTTTATTAAGAATTGCATTCATATTGAAAATGATCAAAAATGTACGAAAACCTTTAAACAGTGTACTCGGACGTGTACGGTGTACTTTAATGGGTTAAAAAGCACACCAATGTTGATATTTTAAACCATATTGGACGTATCTAAAATAAATTATGTTTTCCCGGGAAATGAAAAAAGTCCGGGAAACCCCAAACCCTATATGTGACCCACTTCCACCATGTATGTTTATTGGTGAAATATAATATGTAAAGTTTGGCCAAAATCGGTTAAACATTCGGGACCAACATTTGTATTGGGGCTTTATCTAAATCTGAACCGATCTTATCCACTTTCAGTAAAGGTGTTTCTAGATGGATTATAAGATGTTGTGCCAATTTTAAAGGAAATCGGGTACAATATGTGGATTCTAGAGTGGAAAAAGTCAAATCGGGAGCGACGTTTGTATGGGGGCTATATCTAAATCTGAACCCGCTTTCGTCACAGGTATTTCTACTTAGATTACAAGGTGTTATGCAAAATTTTAAGAAAATCGGGTACTTTATAGGGCAGAAAAGGTCAAATCGGGAGCGATATTTGTATGGGGGCTATATCTAAATCTGAAGCGATTTCCTCCAAATTCAATACCGATCTCCTTTGCCAAAAAAGTAACTTCTGCCAAATTTCATGACAATCTGACCACAATTGCGACCTGTCGAGTGCGAACTTAGATGGACAGCAGACGGACGGACAGACAGACATCGTTAAATCGATTCAGCTGGTGATTCTAAGCCGATCCATATACTTAAAGGTGGGTCTAGCTCAATTATTTCTTGGTGTTACAATCATTTGGCAGAAAACTAACTTATAATACCCTAGTCCACGAAGTGGCGTAAGGTATTACAAGTAAGGAAAGGCTAAAGTCGGGCGGGGCCGACTATATAATACCCTACACCACTCCCTGCGTATATACCTCGCTTTTATTACTAAACCCAGGTGTTTCATGGGAGCAATTTTATGTAGTTCATATAAATTATACAGTTACTATCAATTCATCTTTAATCATATTTAACGAATATGGTAAATAATATTATAATTGATCCAATTTTTCGCCGAAAATACAAATTATACAGTAGTAGTATGAATCGAATCGACATTTGAAAAGGGGCCTATAACAACACTTGGGCATGGTCCAAAACAAGGGCCTATATAATTCTCATTCACAGTAGGTATTGCTAGTTGAAATATATCAAGATCCGAGGTAAGACGTAGTTTCTAGAGTTGTAATAAAGTAGAATGGGCTCATTTGGGTTATTCCAAAGTATGGACTCATATATTTGACTTTCATAGTATGTATTCTTAATTGAAATATAATACGAAATGCAAAATTTGATAAACTTCCGATGTAAGTTCTGGGTCCTAGAGGTGATCATAAAAATGGTGCCATTTGTAAGGGCGCTACATTAAAAAAGATCACTTTCACAATAAGTATTCTTAGTTGCAATATGACATGATATGCAAAATTATATCGAGATCCAATGCACGATGAGGGTTCTAGAGATCTAATAGAGTAGAATGGGCGACCCAATTTGCATGGGGGTTATACCAGTATATGGACACATATATTTAACTTTTGTAGGATGTATTCTCAGTTGAAATATAATATAATCTGCAAAATTTGAAAAACTTCCGATGTAAAATGTGGGTCCTAGAGAGGTAATAATTGAAATGGGGGCCCATTTGTAAGGGCGCGACATTAAAAAGTGGGCCTTTATAGATCACTTTCAAAGTAGGTATTCTTTATTGAAATATAACATGATCTGCAAAATGTTATCAAGATCCAATGTAAGATATGGGTTCTAGAGCAATAATAGTATAAACTGGGGGCCCATTTGTATGGGGGCTATACCAAAACTTTGACCTATGTAGCTGGCTTTCAAAATACGTGTTTCTAGTATAAATATAACATTGTTTGGAAAATTTGATCAAGTTCCGACGTAAAATGTGCATTTTAGAGAAGTAATATTGTAAATCGGAGGTACATTTGTATGGGGGCTATATCAAAACATGGACCCATGTGGTCCACTTTTCCGTTAGCTATTTCTAGTTCAAATATAACACGATCCTGAAAATTTGGTCATGATCCCATGTAAAATGTGTATTATGTGTATGAAGGCTATATCTAAATCTGAACCGATTTTCTGCAAATTCAATACCAATCGTCGTTGGCCAAAAAAACTAACTTTTGCCAAACTTCATGATAATCGGACCACAATTGCGACCTCTAGAGTGCGAACAAGCTTAGATGGACAGCAGACGGGCATACAGACATCGTTAAATCGATTCAGCTGGTGATTCTAAGCCGATCCGTATACTTAAAGGTAGGTCTAGCTCGATTATTTCTTGGTGTTACAAACATTTGGCGCGAAACTAACTTATAATACCCTAGTCCACGAAGTGGTGTAGGGTATAAAAACTGCCGTGCCAACGGCAGAAGATTAACCCAGGCTAGATGAATACACCGGTTAAAATCAAAAATGTTTAAAAATTTATATTTCTATATCCTGCTAGAAAAAAGTTATGCATTTTTTAAAATTATCTTATGGCAAAATTCCTAATCTTCAATCCACCCTATTTGGCAGTCGTTTAAACGCGATTCTATCAAATTTATCATTTCTGAAGCAAAGCTTTTTCCTGGTATATTAACCATATATTTAAGTATTTTCTATTTTATACCATCCATAATAGGATGGATATATACTAAGTTTGTCATTCCGTTTGACAACACTTTGAAATATCGACCTGAGACCCTATAAAGTATGAACATGATCTCGGTCGTCATAAAATTATAAGACGATCTAGCCATGTCTGTCCGTCTGTTGCTAGCACCTAAACGCAAGAAGTCAGGACGACCGAATTTTCCAAGAAATCGGCAAAATCGGTCGAGAGGGAAAAAGGGTTTCCCTAAAAGGGACAGGAAATATTTCGATTACTTCTTTTTGATTTGATTAAATAATCTTTTGCTAGTAGAATTTGTATTTTGTTCAATTGCATTTATGTTTTGGTTCATAGATGAACCTAGCTTAGTCGTGTCAGCAGATGATGTCTTTTCATTTTGGCAGCAGCAAATAAATACGAAATGACAGCAGAAAATGAACCAACGCGTTATGAGGGGTCTAAATACTAAACCTATGCAAAATCTTTGAATTTTGAAATACTACTCCTCCTTATTGTTCGATAGACCACGCCTGGGTATACCTATGGATATTGAAGTATCGTCCATTGAAAATATACCCTATTTGATCTACACCATAGTGGGACATTCCAACATCATACATGCGGATCACATCACATTGGCCGCCGATCAAAAGACCTACACCATTCGGATAACACCGTCCATAGAAATGGTGCCATACGGCTTTGTTTATGTCCACTATGTTCAAAATGGAAACTTGCGTTATGGGGAAATAAAACTTGCATTTCCATTGGAATTTGAAAATAAGGTGAATACATCTAAACTCTTACCAACAATATCATTGTCTCAATGTCACTTTTCAGATATCGGTGATGGCTCCGAAACAAGTTAAGCCAGGCCAGGAAGTAACCATCGAACTGAAGGCCCAGCCGCAATCGTATGTGGGAGTTTTGGCCGTCGACTTGGGTGTGTACCTGTTGGATCCATCATATGATCTTCAGAAATGGGAAATACTGGGCTCTTTAAGTGACGATATTTCAACTACACCATTGCTGGCTTTGGTATATCCCGGCTTGCTATCGGGTCTTGTGACGCTGACGAATGCTCATTATGACTTCGTGCCTTTGAACGGTAAGTTCTGAAATAATCCAATAAAAAATTAAAGTACACTTGAATGATTCCACGCAAAGCTCAAGGCGCCGTAAGTCCAAAAGGTGGCAAGTCTTTGAATTTCCGCAAAAAGTTTCCCGAAACCTGGATATTCCAAAATTATGACATGTAAGTGAGGTCCATAAGAATTCTAATTAAAAATAAAAACCTTCATATTCTTCTATTCAGAACCAATGAAACTACTAGTTTGACATTGGACATACCCGAGACTATCACCACATGGCGCCTAACGGCATTTTCCGTAAACGAGGTCACCGGTTTTGGTATAGTCGATGGACCCACGGACATTATAACCATTTTGCCGTTTTTCATAAGACTTAATCTGCCGTATTCGGTGAAGCGGGGCGAAATTCTGGCCATTACCATTCTCATACACAACTACCACTCTGAAACTTTGGATAGCGAAGTTACCCTGTTCAACCAGGAGGGGAAATTCTATTTCATGGAAGCGACCATATTCGATGCGTCGCAGGGTTCGGAAGATCAGCAGCGCATTAAACGGGTTAAGGTGCCTGCGAATGGCGTTGCACGAGTTTCGTTTCTTATAAATCCCAGACAGGTGGGGGACGTGAGTCTACGCGTAACCGCCACAAATCCCATATCATCAGATGCCATCGATCAAAAGCTTAAAGTCGAGCCGGAGGGCATGGCCAAAAGACACAGCAAATCAATGTATATTAGCGTAGCACCGGGAGAAACAGTTCGGGCCTCGTTCCCTGTAAATATTCCCCAGGATATTGTACCCGATTCCGAATTTGTTACACTGTCGCTGGGTAGTGATAACATGGTGCCGACTCTGAAGAACCTAAATGACCTGGTGCTGCTGCCCACCGGCTGTGGTGAACAGAACATGGTGAATTTCGCCCCCAATATTTTGGTTTTGCAATACCTCAAGACGGCTGGCAAATATTTCAAGGAGCGGGGTTTGGTAAGAAAAGCCAAGAAGTTCATTGAAATTGGCTACCAGCAACAGTTGTCATATCGTCACAGCAATGGCGGCTACAGTGTATTTGGCGAGCGGAAGGATGCAGAGGCCAGCACCTGGCTCACTGCCTATGTCATACGCTTCTTCATCAAAGCCAAACAATATCTGGCCATAGAAGCGCATATCATCGATAGTGGTCTGGAGTATTTGTCCGGCAAACAAATGGAAGATGGTAGTTTTTCGTATACAGGTTATCTGTTCTATCCAGCCCATCAGAATCGAGTTGGTTTCACGGCATTTGTTTTGAGGACATTTCTGGAGGATCGGGTAAGGACACGACACTTATAAAATTATAGGTTCAAAGTGAGATATCGAAAAATTTCTAATGTATTCTGGGTGTCTGAATAGGAAGTTGAAATGATACTTATGATTTAAAACACCCTGACATATTCTTATTTTTATACCCTCCACTTAAGGATGGGGGTGGGTTAGTGAATATACTTTGTCATTCCGTTTGTAACACCTTGAAATATTCATTGTAGACCACATAAAGTATATATATTCTGGATCGTGGTAAAATTCTAAGACAATATGTCCGCCTGACTGTCCGTCTGTTTGTTGAAAACACGATAATTTTCTCTAAATGTGTCTTATGGTTGCAGATCGGTTGGGATTGAAAGTGGGGGAAATCGGCCCAGAGGGAAGGACTGAAAATACCCTCTAATATTTAGAATATTTAAGCATTTTTTCAATTTTGGCTTTATATACACTCGAAATTTGTTGCGTACCATACACACATCTTGTGGTCTAAAAGCATCAAAAAGATAATAAAAGTTTTAGCGGACGAAATGGGACAAGAAGGGATAAAAATGGTACTAATGATACGACAACAGATATAAACATTAAATTTGGAATGTACATCTCTCTAATTGCGTAGATAAGTAAAATAGAGGATTTTTTTTGAAATTCGTACTTTTGGGACGAAAAGGGATAAAAATGCTACCAATGATACGACAGCTAGAATCATGAAATTCGGTGTGTTGAACCCTCTAATTGCGTATATACGTAAAATAGAGGGGTTTTTTGTAATTAGTACTTTTGGGACGAAAAGGGATACAAATGGTACCAATGATGCGACAACAGCTAGAAACATAAAATTTGGAATGTACATCCCTCTAATTACGTAGATAAGTGAAATAGAGGAATTTTTTGAAATTCGGACTTTATAGGGATACAATTGGAAAAGAGGGATAAAAATAGTACCTACCAAATGACAGCAGCTAGAATCATGAAATTCGGAGTATACATTCCTCTGACTGCGTAGACACGAAAAATAAAACGTTTTTTCCAAATTCGTACTTTCAAGGGATACAATGGCTACAGGGGATAAAAATAGTACCAACTAAACGAATACAGCTATGATGAAAATGATGAAATTCAGTGTGTACATCCCTCTAATTGTGTAGATATGTAAAATAAAGAGGTTTTAGATAGTCGTACTCTTGAGGGGGCAAATTGGAAAAAGGGGATAAAAATGGTACCAACAAAATGACCGCTGATAGAATCATGGAATTCGGTGTGTACATTCCTCTGACTGCATAGCCACGTAAAATATTTTTTTACTGTAGCTGAAAATACACTCTCTATCCCCCAATATTTATGGTATTTATGATTGCTCCCTTATATTTACTTTGTGAATTGAAGTATTATATCCATTATATATAGTATACAAATATTGGTAGCTTATTAATTAAATTTCTTATTTTCATACAGTTAAAATTTGTTGCGGACATTCCTCTTGTAGCTTGCAAGCACCCCAAAGAAAATAAAAGTTTTAGCGGGCGAAATGGGACAAAGCGATATAAAATATGGTACCAATGATACGACAACAGCTAGAATCATGAAATTCGGTGTGTACATCCCTCTAATTGCATAGACACGTAAAATAGAGGGATTTTTCGAAATTTGTACTTTTAAGGGATATAATTAAAAAGAGGGATAAAAATGGGACCTACCAAACCGCTGAAGTTGAAATCATGAAATTCGGTGTATACATTCTGACTATAAATACTTGAAAAAGGGTCTTTCGAAATTTGCACATTTGGGCGGAGAATGGGGTGAATGGGGATATCTTTAAAATTTATACTTTTCTTATCACTTTGTCTGTATCTGAAAATGCTTCTTTCTAATGACGACTGACAATCGCCTAATATTTAGTCATGTTCACTTTCACAATTTCATCATTTTATTTATATATAGTAGTCGATTTTAAACAGTGCGCATAAGTATACATTATAGTTTGAAATACTAAACAAATATAGTAATGTGCATAAAAATATCACAATTTTCGTAATATGGTACTGTGCTTCTATGTAAAGTCGACATCCTTTAATCTGCTGGTAATACTGTGGAATGCACTCCGTGGTGGAGGGTATATAAGATTCGGCCCGGCCGAACTTAACGCCTTCTTACTTGTTTTTTCCTTATTTCGACAACTTTTTTATTATGAAACATGAAGTTAACTTGTTCTATTTTTATTAAAAGTTGAAGTGTTATAACGAAAATTACTAAAATTTTTTACTACGAGTGGAAATTTTTGTCCCGTCCGTATTTCTGCTGTACCTAATTAAACAAATTTAAAAGACAATTCTCAGATTTCATAAATCTACGAACAAACATGTATATAAGGAAAAACAAAGTTCTCAAAAAATCGCTGAACTTTGTATATTTCTACAAGACCTTCAAAAGTACTTCTTTTTGTCTCCTCCGTTTCGATGCAAATTTGTTTATAATTTTGTACTAATTTATATTAAATTCTGACGATATATTTTGAAAATGTAGTACTCTTTAAGCGCATTAGAACTCTAAAAAGGCTGATCGACTTTTTATACCCTCCACCACCAGGATGGGGTTATATTCACTTTGTCATTCCGTTTGTAACACCTTAAAATATTCATCGGAGACCCCCTAAAGTATATATATTCTGGGTCGTGAAAAAATTCTAATACGATATAGCCATGTCCGTCTGTCTGTCTGTTGAAAGCACGATAGCGGCCGAACGAAATGAGCTAGGAGGTTCAAATTTTTTCTAAATATGTCTTATGGTTGCAGATCGGTTGGGATTGAAAGTGGGCGAAATCGGCCCAGAGGGAAAATTTTTTCCCTCACAAGGACTGAAAATACCCATAATATTTATTTACTTGATATTTGCAATTCGCATTCCCTTTATAGCATAAAAGGGCACCATAGAGTGATTTTTATTTGTAGGGGGCGAAATGGGACGAAAAGGGATAAAAATAGTAGCAACGACAAAAATAGAAAACGACAACAGATAGAAACACGAAATTTGGCGTGTTCATAGCTCTAATAGAGTAGATACATAATATACAAGTATTTTTTTCTAAATTTGTACTTTAAGGGGTTAAATGGGGATAGAGGGATACAAATAGTACCAACCAAACGGCTGCACCTAGAATAATGAAATTCGGTGTATATATTCCTCTGATTGCGTACACACATAAAATAAAGGAAATTTTCGAAATTCGTACTTTTAGGGTGTAAAATGAAAAAAGGGGATAAAAAATGTACCAAACAAATGGATGCAGCTAGAACAATGAAATTCGCGGTATACATTCCACTGACTGAGTGATACGAAAAAAAAACGTTTTTCCAAATTCGTACTTCCAAGGGATTCAATGGGAGCAGAGGGATAAAAATGGTACCAACTAAAAGCCTACAGCTAGAATGATGAAATTTTCGAAAGTCGTACTTTTAAGGAGTAAAATGCGAAAAAGGGGATACAAATTGTACCAACAAAATGGCTGCAGATAGTATCATGGAATTGGGTATATCATTCCTCTGAGCGCATAGCCACGTGCAATATTTTTTTCCAAATTCGTACTTTATTTTGTTGCTTTTACGACAAAAAATGGTAGAAACATGAAGTTGTCTAATTCTGCGTACGTGAGAGATAAGGTATTATCAAAATTTATACTTTTGAATTTAAAATAGATGGAAATACAACCAACCAAAGGACTGCAGCTCTCTATCCCCCAATATTTAGGGTATTTATGATTGCTGCCTTATATTTATTTTATGAATTGAAGTATTATTTCCATTATATATTCAGGGTGGCTGATGAATGATCATACAGTAAGAAACTCAAATAACTTTTTGTTTAATTCATATAAATTATTTTTTCTTTGTTCATTTGACAATTGATACATATTTATTAAATCTTTTCAAGGGTTTTAAAAATAATAGCATTTAAATGACACCCATAGTCGGTGACACATGTGCAAAATTCATTATTCATTACTTCCTGTAGAGTTTCAGTAAGAATTGTCTCAATTGCTGTTCGAATGCATTGCTTTAAATCTCCAATTTTTTGGATTAATTTTATAAACTTCCTGTTGAAATAACCCCATAAGAAAAAAAGTAGGTGCAGTGAGTTCGGGAGATTTTGGGGGCCAACGAAATGTCGAGTTTCTAGAAATCAGCTTATTGGGGAACTTTCGCAGCAATTCTCTCATAGCAGTACCTGGCTATGTGACAAGACGCATCATCCCGTTGAAAACACATAGTTTTGAAAGGGATTCACTTTCGTTGCAGTTCTGCAAAGAAAAACTCATTTAACAGCAGTATTAAGTAGCATGGAAGCAGAATTCATCAGCCACCCTGTACATAGTATACAAATATTGGTAGCCTTGGCTTATTAATTCAATTTCTGATTTTCATACATTTGAAATTTGTTGCGGACATTCCTCTTGTAGCTTGGAAGCACCACAAAGAAAATAAATGTTTTAGCGGGCGAAATGGGACAAAAATGGATAAAATATGGTTCCAATGATACGGCAACAGCTAGAATCATAAAATTCGATGTGTACATCCCTCTAATTGCATAAACACGTAATATAGAGGGATTCTTCGAAATTCGTACTTTTAAGGGACATAATTGAAAAGAGGTATAAAAATGGGACCTTCCAAACCGCTGAAGTGGATATCATGAAATTCGGTGTATATATTCGGTGTTCTGACTATGAAGACTCGAAACAAAAAGTTTTTTTTTTCAAATTTGTTCATTTGGGCGGAGAATGGGGCGATCTTTAAAATTTGTACTTTTCTTATCAAAATAATGCAGTCACTTTGTCTGTATCTCAAAATGCTTCTCCCTAATGGCGACTGACAATCGCCTAATATTTTCGGCATGTTCACTTTCACATTTAATTAATTAATTTTAAACAGTGCGCATAAGTATACATTATAGTTTGAAATAGTAATCAAATATAGTAATGTGCATAAACATATCACAATTTTCGTAATATGGTACTGTACTTCTATGTCGACATCCTTTAATCTGCTGGTAATACTGTGGAATGCACTCCGTGGTGGAGGGTATATAAGATTCGGCCCGGCCGAACTTAACGCCTTCTTACTTGTTCAGTTTCTTTCTTGTTTTTGGCGTAGTTTAAGGCTTGTGAATGTCGCGTCCGGGCCACTGGGAAATGTCCATATTGGATCATCAATATTATTAGTTTTTCTATCTAACTGGTACGAACATTTGTACAGTAGCTGGAATCAAGAAATTAAAAAATGGACCCTGATGGAAATTGTTTCTACCTAATAACGACCGAAAGCACCTGATAATTAGGGCATACTTTTGAAGATTGCTGCCTCATGTTCACTTTTTGATTACTCTGGAAGTTTTGTATTTATATAGTAGAGGACTATTATAATAATTAACAAATATTGTGATGTGTATAAAAAATATCACAATTTGCCTAAAGTTGACAACCTCTAATCTGCCTGTAATACTGTGGAATGCACTCCGTGGTGGAGTGTATATAAGATTCGGCCCGGCCGAACTTAACGCCTCTTTACCTGTTTTCTTTCTTTGCATTTCTAGACATTGTCGCAGAAATATCATACAACCATAGAAAACGGATTGAAATTCCTAAACAGCAATTTGGATAAAGTCAACGATATCTATGCTCTCTCCATTCTGGCGGCAACATTGCAAATGTCCAAACATTCGAATGCACTGCAAGTTCTGGATAAATTAAACCTGCACAGAATGAACTCATCCGACCACGTGTGGTGGACTCAAAGTGATCGTAATAGTGAAAAGGATGTAGAAATCACTGCCTACGTATTAATGGCCAGGCTGGATGCCGCCGCCCAGGAAGCCCACGATGATCTGCGCATACTCAAATGGTTGATAGAGCAGCGTAATGAACGCGGTGGCTTCAAGTCCACCCATGACACGGTCGTAGGTCTAGAGGCTTTGGTGAAAAACTCCATGAAATACAAGACGGCGGATAATATGAATATGAAAGTTAAATACTCAGCGAAAAGTAAACAAAACAGAGCTTTGAAGACCGGCGAACTAACAGTGGATGCGAATAATTTGCTGATTTTACAAACAGAAGAGGTAAGTTGTTAAAATCTTAAATGATCTTCAGATTGTATGTGTCAATGGCGTAGAAAATTTGAACACTCCAACACTCTTACGGCTCCAACCAGATGGTAAACCAGTTCCAACGTAAATAACCCCCAATCCAAGGTGAAATTAAAATTCTTGAATTTTATATAAAATTCGATATGACAGCTCAGCGCCGCAAATGGCTAAAAGGGCTGTATTAAATGTGATTCCAACAATTAATGGGTGGGTCATATAACGTTTTAAATTAGAAATGGCTGTAAAAAGTACTGATTATTTTTTTCAAATTTCTGGTTTTATTAGAAAGGTTGAACTTTGTCATATAATAACGGAACACAATATCATTCATATGACTACCACGACTGACTGGACAATGCCTCATCTGATCAATTTATTTTTTCAGTACAGCTCAAAATCCACACCAAACAGTGACTCGTTGCATTCGCTTCTCAATAGTCACGTGTGGGTTCTCTCAATTCCATATGCGGCAATTTTGTTTATTGGCATAGCCACCGAGATGAAAATGAACTCCATGAAGGCCGATTTCTTCTCGAAAATTTTCCGAGTTTATTTCTTGCAGTTCGCGTTAAAGATTCACTTCTTTGGAAGTAAGTTTTTAATATTTTCCAATTTTGTTCGAGCGTATAGCGTCCCATTTTGCAAATGACAAACGTAAAGCTGAAAATGAGAATAAAAATTATTTTTTAAATTGTTCAATTTTAAATGACCCACCCTATATATCAATTTTGGCCTTGATGTTGAAACCACTCCTATTCATTCAATCAATTATAATCTAATGCTATTTTACTGACCTCCGACTTTAATAGTAATTAACCTTTTCCCATTTAACTTTTTAGTTCCCCAAATCAACTCGTTCCCTCGACATTGAAGCAACCGGCACGGGTAATTCGCTTCTGCAGCTTAGCTACCACTACCACGTAACCTCTGACGAGAATTTTAAAAATTTCCAAATAAAAACTAAACCGAAATAACAAATCCTGATGAAATGCTTTTAGAAGTTTGCTTTAGTTATCGACATGCGAGTGGACATGCGGCCACCAACATGATCATAATGGAGGCTAATCTTCCGTCGGGCTTCACATCCAGTGACGAGTACAGCAATGACCTGTTGGAGAATGAAATCATTCAACGGATTGAGTCGAAAAATTCCGAGACCACAATTGTTATTTACTTCGAGAAGTTATCGGCCAATGTCAAGAATTGTCTCACTATATTGGCCGATAAGATTCACGATGTTGTTGTGCGCAAACCGGCCTCTATAGCCGTTTACGATTATTACAATATAAGCCGATATGATACGGCATTCTATAGCATATAGTAGTAATAAGGGCATTGTTAATTAGAAAAGCCTATAATAAAGAATATATTACCAGATCAGGTTACATTATAAGTTTTTTTATATGTTGTCATTAAAAACTCAAGTGTAAACATGTCGTTCGTTAATGATCATAGTCATGACATAAAAATAGTTGTACATTGGTTATTGTCCGTAGTTATGCGAATAAAAATAATATTAACATACTCCATAAAATAATAAAAATAATATTAAACAAGTAGGGAAGGTTAAAGTCGGGCGTGACCGACTATATTATACCATACACCTAGTCATTATACCCTGTGGTGTAGGGTATAAAATCGTGTTACATTTGAACCGGGTGATATACGATACAGCTATAAGAGAAGAATGTACTACAAATTCTATACTTCTATCTGCATTTGTAAGAACACTTGAACGCAAACTTTGAATGGGAGCTATATATAAATCTGAACCGATCTGACTCATTTTTAGCATAGGTTTTTTCTAGTTGATACACAAGACGCTTTCCCAAATTTGATGGAAATCTGTTAAATATTTGCTCTCTAGAGCGGAAAGAATTAAATCGGGGGAGTCGTTTATATGGGAGCTATATATAAATCTGAACCGATGTGACTCACTTTCGCCATGGATGTTTCAATTTCAAAAATTAGCCGATGTGCCGACTTAGAAGAAAAGCTTTTAAAATATGTTATTTCTAGAGAGGAAATAATTTGCGAAATTTGTTTTGAAGCTATATATATATCTGTACCAATCTGGAACATTTTTACCAGAGCTGTTTCTACACCTTTTTCAATTGTAATTCAAAAGACATCACATGCAATTCAAAGACACCAGTTGAAATTCAAAAATTCCATTTGCAATTCAAAAATATCACTTGAAACTCAAAAATTCCATTTGAAATTCAAAAAATGTCAATTGAAATTCAAAACTCGTCATTTGTAATTCAAAATACATCATTTGAAATTCAAAAGACATCATTTGAAATTCAAAACTCATCATTTGTAATTCAAAACTCGTCATTTGCAATTCAAAAGACATCATTTGAAATTCAAAAGACATCATTTGAAATTCAAAACTTTTCATTTGTAATTCAAAACTCGTCATTTGCAATTCAAAACTCGTCATAAGTAATTCAAAAGACACCATTTGAAATTCAAAAGTTTTCATTTGAAATTCAAAAATTATTCCATTTGTAATTCAAAAATCATTCCATTTGCAATTGGTAAAAGGGTAAACAAAATTATTTAAGCAAAATATACATTAGGTTGGGTAGCATTTATTTATTTCTGTAAAGTTTAATAATCTGCTATTAAGAAAACAGATTTACGTATCTCTCACGCAATTCACTCTAACCTATTTAAATTTAAAATTCATAACTTCTATAAAGTTATAACTTCTATCCGGACGATCGGAATACTCTGAAAGTTGGTCATTGGTAATGTTTTCATAGACGTTATATACACCTGCAATATCAGCGACATTGCAAGACCTCTCACACAAAATGGAATTTTTGCATTTCAGTTTATATTTTTTGAATTTCAAATGGAATTTTTGAATTTCAAATGGTGTCTTCTGAATTACACTTGGAAATGGTGTAGTTGAAATATAAGTTGTTTTGACAAATTTGAAGAAAATCTGATAAAATATGTGGTTTCTAGAGCGGAAAGAGTAAAATCGGAGGAGACATTTGTATGGGAGCTATATATAAATCTGAACCGATGTGGCCCGTTTTCGCCATATATGTTTTTAGTTGAATCATGAGCTGGTTTGCAAATTTTGAAGAAAATCTGTTCAAATATACTATTTCTAGAGCGGAAATAATCAATTCATTGACAAAATTTGTATTAGAGCTATATATATATATATATCTTTACCGATCTGGCCCATTTTTACCAGAGCTGTTTCTAGTTGAAATATAAGTTGTTATAAGTTGTAATATGTGCGTTCTAGAGCGGAAAGAGTCAAATCGGAAGAGATATTTTTATGGAAGCTATATATAAATCTGAACTGATCTGGGCTATTTTTACGAGAGCTGTTTCTAATTAATATATATGACGTTTTGCCAAATTGGAAGAAAATCTGTTAAAATATGTGCGTTCTAGAGCGGAAATAGTAAAATCGGGAATAAAATTTGTATGGGAGCTATATCTAAATCTGAACCGATATGCTTCAAATTTAATAGCGATCGTCTTTATCCCATAAAACTTCGTTGTGCAAAGTTTCATTTAGTTCTAACAACAATTGCGACCTGTACTTTGATTACAAGAATAGATGGACAGACGGACGGACATTGCTAAATCGACTCAAAGAGTGATTCTAAGTCGATCGGTATACTTAACAATGGGTCTATCTCGTTTCCTTTCGGGTGTTACACACAAATGCACAAAGTCATTATACCCTGTGGTGTAGGGTATAAAAAATTGGCATTTGCCTGTAATGTTACTGTACTTCTACGAAAATCGATAGCCTCTGTGGAATGCAATCCATGATGGAGGGTAAATAAAGTAAAGACCTTGACGCTGTTTTAATTAAAAATGCCCTGTTTTTCAATAGAAAAATACATTAGAATATCGCACATGCATGAACTAACTCAGTAGTTTATGTTTATCATCAGCTGTCGTTTTGCAATTATTAAGTGACTTCCCTGCATTTTTTTCTAAGACCAAATATCACTTTTTACTAAAAGTAGTTGTGGATATTTCGTTGTAAAACACTTTTCTCCTAGAACACATCATTAGATTTTTGAAAACTAATTGTCGAAAATTGTATTTTTTGTCAGCAAAATACCACTGTGCGACGCAGTAGACATAAGTCACTCCTTAATCTCCATATTTATTAGCGTTAGTAGAGGGTGTACAAAATGTTTTCTTGTTCAGATCGTCTATTTATTGAACTGCACTCGTATTTAAGCCCAAATTGGTTGCTTAGTTGATAGTTAGGAGTAAGTAAGTTGGAAGACTAAGTGCCATGACATGCGAAATAAAATAAACTGAAGAGTCAATCCATAAGCTAATTGTGGACGGTTCGTCAGCCTCATGGAGAAAGAAACACTGATTGCATTGACAAACCCAAGTGCAATTATACTGCTGTTCATGAATTTTGTAATTCCAGTTTGGAAAATTACATCATACAAGAGAGAAAACCCCCATTCTATGAAGTACACAGTAGTGTTATGTTAATATTGATGTTATCCAATACAGTGTAGACATAAATATATGATTTCTTTGAATTATAAAGTGCATTTGAAGTAATGTTTGTGTTTTTGTATTTTTATTGCTTCCTCATCACACTAACAAGTTGAAAAAGTTTAGTCGGTAGTATTAGTTGTGTGAGATGGTATTTATTACACTAGTTTACAGCCATTGACTCGAAAGACTGCGTATAACATTGATATATGTCACAAACGAAACCGGTTAACCGGAGTTAGCTATAGCCACCGTCCACCGGTTTTATACCCTACACCATTTCGTGGAATAGGGTATTATAAGTTAGCTTCACGCCAAGCAATAATCGAGCTAGTCCCAACTTTAAGTATGCCGATCGAGTTAGTATCATCGTCTAAATCGATTTAACAATGTCTGTGTGTCCGTCCATCCATCTAAATCTTGGCCGCACATTTCAGGTAGCTATTATTGTCCGATTAATATTATTCATCAAAAAAAAAACAAGTAAGGAAAGGATAAAGTCGGACGAGGCGTACTAAATAATACCCTCCACTTTCTTCCCCATTACAATGGAATTCGGAGAAAAAAGTGATATCTGGAACGATTTTTGTAAGATCAAATCCAGAGCGAATAAATCTGAACCGATCTTGCTCACTTTCAACATAGATGTTTTTAGTTCAAATAGCATGTGCTGGAGAAATTTGATGAAAATCGATTAAATTATCTGGTTTCTATAGCGGAAAAAGTCGAAATTTATATTGGAGCTATATATAAATCTGAACCGATCTGATTAGCTTCCAACATATATGTTTCTAGTTTAATTATAAGGTACTGTGCCAAATTTGAAGTAAATCGGTTTCTAGAGCGAAAAAGTCAAGAGTCGAGAGCGAAATTTGTATGAGAGTTGTATCTAAATCTGAACCGATCTGAATCACTTTCCCCATACATGTTTCTAGTTAAAATATAAGATGTTGCGCCAAATTTTAAGCGGATGATTAAAATATGTGGTCGCTACTGAAAAAAGTCAAGAGTCGAGAGCGAAATTTACATCAAAGCTATATATAAATCTGAATCGATATGACTCAGTTTCACCACAGATTCTAGATTCGGTTAAAATACGTGGTCTCAAGAGTGACAAAAGTCAAATCGGGAGCGAAATTTAATGTAATATGTTGCACCAAAAGTTAAATCAAGATGAGCGACAAAAGTCAAATCGATAGCAAAATTTAATGTAAGATGTTGCGCCAAATTTTAAGCATATCGGTTAAAATAGCGAAATTTGTATGGGAGCTTTATCCAAATCTGAACCGATCTAAATTTTCACAACAGATGTTTCTGGTTTAATTATAAGGTACAGTACCGAATTTAAAGCTAATCGAGTGAAATGTGTTTTTATAGAACGGAAAAAGTCAAATCGAGAGCGAAATTTGTATGGGCATCGACGGATATTCTTGATCGTCATAACATTCTAAGACGATCTAGCCATGTCCGCCCGTCCGACTGTTGAAAGCACGCTAGCATCTAAACGACAGGAGCTAGGAGGCCCAAATCCATAAATATGTCTTATAGCCGTAGGTCGGTTGGGATTGCAACTGTGCGAAATTGACCCAAAAGGACACATTTGTCCCTCACAAAGACTGAAAATAGCCGTCTAATGTTTAGAGTATTTAAGCATGTTTTTCAATATGTCTGTTTAAATCTACTTCCTCATTTTAGGAAAAACGTACACCATAAAGTAGTTCTTATAAATAGGGGGTGAAATGAGACAAAAAGGGATAAAAATGATACCGATCAAACGACAACAACTAGAAACACGAAATTCGGTGTGGATACATAATATGAAAGTGTGTTTACCATTATTCTTACTTTTAAGGCATAAAATGGGAACAGAGGGATAAAAGTAGTACCAACCAAACTGCTGAACCTAGAATAATGAATTCGGTGTATACATTCCTCTGATTGCGTAGACATGTCAAATGAAGGGATTTTTCGAAATTCGTATTTTTTGGGGTTAAAATGGAAAAAGGGGATAAAAATAGTACCAACCAAATGACCGCAGCTAGAGTCATGAAATTCGGGGTATACATTCCTATGACTGCGTAGACACGAAAATTTAAAGTTTTTTCCAAATTTGTACTTTCAAGGGATACAGTGGTTACATACGGATAAAAATAATACCAACTAAACGAGTACAACTAGAATGGTGAACTTCGGTGTGTACATCCATCTAATTGCGTAGACACGTAAAATAAAGAGATTTTAGACAGTCGTACTCTTAAAGGGGTAAACTAGGCAAAAGGGGATACAAATGGTACCAACCAATTGGCCGCAACTAGAATCATGGAATTCAATGTATACATTCCTCTGATTTGTACTTTTACGCCTTTAGCTTTTTTAAGATTGCTGCCTTATATTTACTTTTTGTATTGACTTGATGTATTATTTCGATACATAAGCGTAGATTAAATGTTTGATAGTATAACATTTCGAATATTCAAATATTTGGTACGGATTAATCGAATTATTAGTTATTCGAAAATCGGTCATTTCTGATTATTCGATCGAACCGAATGATTTAACATCTTGCGACTTCTTCCTTTGGGGCCACGTGAAAGATAAGGTCTGCGCCAACAGCCCAGCGTCGATTCAAGACCTCAAAGATAGAATTCGTGAGGCTATCGAGGACATAGGGCAGCCACTTTGCGATTTGGTTATGAAATGGATATGGTCCTGTAAGCGTGGCCATGTTCATATACCCTCCACCTCCAGGATGGTATACCCCCTAACTTTGTCATTCCGTTTGTAACACCTTGAAATATCGACCTGAGACCCGATAAAGTATATATAATCTTGATCGTCATAAAATTCTAAGACGATCTAGGCATGTCCGTCCGTCTGTTGAAAGCACGCTAGCATCTAAACGAAAGGAGCTAGAACGTTCAAATTTTCCATAAATGTGTCTTATAGTCGTAGATCGGGTGGGATTGAAACGGGGCGAAATCGGTCCAAAGGGAAAAATTTTTCCCTTACAAGGACTAAAAATACCCATAATAATCCCTAATATTTTAGCGTATTTAAGCATGTTTTTTGAATATGTCTGTTTATATTTGCTTGATATTTGGTATGTACAATCCCCTTACTGCAAAAACGTGCTCCATATAAAAATGGTACATATTAAACGACAACAGCTAGAAACACGAAATTCGGTGTGTACATTCCTCTAATTGAGTAGATACGTAATATAAAAGTATTTTTTGCAAATTCGTACTTTTAAGGGGTAAAATGGCTAGAAACACAAAATTCGGTGTGTACATTCCTGTAATTGAGTAGATACATAATATAAAAGTATGTTTTCCAAATTCGTACTTTTAAAGGGTAAAATGGGAATAGAGGGATAAAAATGGTACCAACCAAACGGTTGTAGAATAATGAAATTCGGTGTATACATTCCTCTGATTGCATAGACAAGTAAAATACATGGATTTTTCAAAATTCGTACTTTTTGGGGTTAAAATGAAAAAAGGGGATAAAAATAGTACCAATCAAATGACCGCAGCTAGAGTCATGAAATTCGGAGTATACATTCCTCTGACTGTGTAGACACGGAAAATAAACTAATTTCTCGAAATTCGTACTTTTTGGGGTCAAAATAGAAAAAGGGGATAGAAATAGTACCAATCAAATGACCGCAGCTAGAGTCATGAAATTCGGAGTATACATTCCTTTGACTACGTAGACATGAAAAATAAAAGTTTTTTTCCACATTCGTACTTTCGAAACCAAAACCAAAAAAAGAACTTTTATCCACTGTAAAAAGAAACTCAGACCAGCTGGACCATTGGCGTAGGTGGTATATTCTTCTGGGGTGGCTATAGCCCACCCCCTACTATTTTTTCTTAAAAAGTCAAAAACTATTTATAGCCGCAAGGATAATAAGGCTGTTTTTCTTTAAGACTGGATACTTAGCCTGCGATAACAAAAATGTAAACAAAATTTCACTCAAAATAAAGAAAATAATATCTTTATGTTAAAAATTTCGGACTTAGCCTTAGTCAACACAAAATTTTTTTTTGAAAATTTTGATACAAATATTTATATTGTAGATGGCGACAAGGTAAAAAATGTTTTTTTGAGCAAAAAATTAAATTTTTATTAACGTTTTTGATATCCGAAGAAAAACAGCCATAATATAACACTGTACCCCTGTTCTGCTCAGTACACTGAACACGGTTTTACGTTGTTGAATTTGAAAATTTTGTGACGCACATAAATAGTACAAATTGTATTATTCTAAATTAAAATTCTGTGTGGGCTTAGCCCCCACCAGGAGCACCCGTCCTACGCCAATGAGCTGGACTATAAGTTTATTCTGCAAAAATTGTCTACCAAACATGTCCATTCAGAATTATCGCTATTCTGTTCCAATAAAAAAGTCTTAATTTGTTGGAGAGTGTAATTAATGAGCCAGTTTAATTGTTTGTGTTTAATTCAATTAAAATCACAATTTAATGCTAATTCGATTTTCCTTTTTTCTTGTGTCCGCAACGAATTTTTCGAAATTCGAAAATTTTCGCTGTTTTTCTTACTGACAAAATTCTAGGTCGCACCGAAATAGTACTTTTTGGCTTCTCTTCAAATTGGTTTTCAGGTTGAAATAAAACTATCGACAGCGGGTGGAAGACCGTAAACCAGTCACTTTATCTCCCGCCTTCGCTTTCCGCAGTTGGTGAGAATTAAATAAAAAGTGCCACCTAGTGCATTGAGTCATCTGGCATATTTTAATATCTTTGTAATTATAATCGCTCGCTCATTTGTTTTTACTTAGATTTCACTTCACTTAGATCGACAACAGATCGAATATCACAGTAGTACATCAACATTCCACGACCACGATAGCGATCGCGCGATTGTCGGTATTCAATTCCTCAAAATGACACAGTTGGCAATTTATCTGGGCTTTATACTCAATTGTGTTATTTTTGTGTCCAGCGAAAGGTAGCAGTGTCGCACAGTGTTTTCAAACGCGAAAAAGTGTTAATAGTTATGTATTTCATAATCAATCTATTGGATGTTGTTTTGCGATGAGTGCAATCAAATTTCGAAAAGTCCATTCGATGTGTTCGACTTAATCGACTTGAGCAAAATTCATAGATTTCTTGAGAGATTTAGATTTCTACAGTGAGAACAGAAGGCATATTTTCGAAATTCGTGCTTTTAAGGGTTAAAAGGGATAAAAAATGGTACCACATCCTTGCCCAAACAGCTGGGCCTAACATCTTGAAATTTGGAATCATGGACGCAACAGAAAGAAGAACATTTTAAGGGTAAATGGAGAAAAGGGATGAAAATGGTACCAACAACACGCATCAGCAGTCATTCGGTGTGTACATTCCTCTTGCTGAGTAGAGGTGACGTGAGAAAGAATCGATTTTTCCAAATTCGTATAAAATGTGATTGAAAGCGAGAAAAATGTTACCACCTCCCTGGACAAACAGCCTCTTGCAGCACGCACGCGTCCAAAAAAAAAAAAAAATACTGAAAAAATACTTTTATAAGTAAATATAAAATGTTTATTATTGCAAACCACGCTTATATCGAAATAATACTTCAAGTTGATTAAAAAAATAAACATAAGGTAACAATCTTTAAAACATAAATATTTGTAGATAGTGGGTGCTGCAGTTGGTACTATGTCCATTCCATTTTAATTCTAAAAGACAAATTTTGAAAATGGATTATCTCTCACAGTGCAAGATAGCTTCACTCTATTATTCAACCAATTTTTGCCGTAAAATTAAAAAAGTACTAATTTGGAAAAACTTTTTATTTTTTGTATCTATGCAGTCGGAGGAATGTATACACCGAATTCCATGATTCTAGCTGCGGCCATTTAGTTTGTACTATTTTTATCCCTTTTTTCATTCTACCCACTTAAAAGTACCTCTTTCTAAAAATCTCTTTATTTAACGTGTCTTCACTCCCTTTTCCTTTTTGACCCTAGTCGGACTAGTGCTAATGCAGAATATCATAATGCTAGCTTTAGACTCTTGATTGGTGGCAATTTTAATCCCATTTAGATCCCGAAGGTACGAATACAGAAAGATTTCTTTGTTTTTCATTAATATAGATACAGCCGTTTGCTTGGTCTATTTTTATCCCCAATTGCCCTATTTTCCGCCTAAAAGTACAAATTTCGAAAAAACACACACATCTTCACAGTCAGATGAATGAATTCATGGACTTCATGATTTCAAATTCAGCTGTTTGGTTGGTACCATTTTTATCCCTCTTTTTCAATTGTTTCCCTTAAAAGTACGAATTTTGAAAAATTCCTTTATTTTACGTGTCTGCGCAATTAGACGGATGTACATTCCAAATTTCATTTTTCTAACTGTTGTCGTATCATTAGTACAATTTTTGTCTCTTTTATGTCCCAAAAGTACGAATTTTGAAAAATCCCTCTATTTTAAGTATCTACGCAATTAGAGGGGTACATACCAAATTGTATGTTTATAGCAGCTCATTTCGTTCGGCGGCTTGCGGGTTTTCAACAGACGGACATGATTAAATCGTCTTAGTATTTTACCACGACCCAGAATATATATACTTTATAGAGTCTCCGATTAATATTCCAAGGTGTTACAACGGAATGACAAAGTGAATAAAAATTGAAAAAAAAAATAAATTTTTCCAGAACCTATTTTTTCTTGGATTTTTCATTGTTTTTATACCTTGTGCTTATGAACTAACGAAAAAATATAATTTTTATAATTTTTCACTGTAATTGTGATTGATTTTGTAAAAAAATCGAAGAAAAAATCGTAAAAAATAGAAGCCATCATTTCACCATTTCAAACTCACACAGTCACTTGAAAATATAATAGTGAATGTAGTCATTTCGAAAATCGTAATAAAAAAATTAAAATTGCAAAAACTTTAAAAAATCCAACCCTGCTATTACACCACTTCGTGGTCTAGGGTATTATAAGTTAGTTTCGCGCCAAATGTTTGTAACACCAAGAAATAATCGAGCTAGACCCACCTTTAAGTATACCGATCGGCTTAGAATCACCAGCTGAGTCGATTTAGCGATGTCTGTCTGTCCGTCCGTCTGCTGTCCATCTAAGCTTGTTCGCACTCTACAGGTCGCAATTGTTGTCCGATTATCATGAAACTTGGCAGAAGTTATTTTTTCTGGCCAAGGACCATCGGTATTGAATTTGGAAATCGGTTCAGATTTATATATAGCTCCCATACAAATGTCGCTCCCGATTTGACATTTTCCACTTTAGAAACCACATATTGTACCCGATTTTCTTTACATTTGGTACAACATCTTATAATCTAACTAGAAACACCTATGCTGAAATTGGGTAAGATCGGTTCAGATTTAGATATAGGCCCCATACAAATGTCGCTCCCGATTTGACATTTTCCGCTCTAGAAACGACATATTGTACCCGATTTTCTTTAAATTTTGCAGAACATCTTATAATCGAACTAGAAACATGTATGCACAAATTGGGTAAGATCGGTTCAGATTTAGATATAGCCCCCATACAAATGTCGCTCCCGATTTGACATTTTCCGCTCTAGAAACGACATATTGTACCCGATTTTCTTTAAATTTTGCAGAACATCTTATAATCGAACTAGAAACACGTATGCAAAAATTGGGTAAGATCGGTTCAGATTTAGATATAGCCCCCATACAAATGTCACTCCCTCCGCTCTAGAAACCACATCTTGCACCCGATTTTCTTTAAATTTGGCACAACATCTTATAATCTAACTAGAAACACCTATGCTGAATGTGGGTATGATCGGTACAGATTTAGATATAGCCCAAATGTCGCTCCCGATTTAATTTATTCCGCTCTAAAATCCACATATTGTACCCGTTTTTCTTTAAAATTGGCACAACATCTTATAATCCAACCTATGGTGAAAGTGGGTAAGATTGGTTCAGATTTAGATATCGACCTCATATAAATGTTGCTCCCGAATGTTTAACCGATTTTGGCCAAACTTTATAATATGTATGTACCAATAAACATACATGGTGAAAGCGGGTCACATCGTTCCAGGTTTAAATATACCCCCATACAAATGTCCTTTCCGATTTAACATTTTTTGTCAAACACATACATTTACAGGATGCAAAATTCCTTCCCGATTTCACTTTTTTACCGAACTGAATTGTAATGAGATAGAAAGCCCGTCCGTCTTTAGCCTTTCCTTACTTGTGTGGGAGATGTCCATATGTCCATACTTTGGTATAAGCCAAATGGGGCCCCATTCTGATCTATTACAGCTCTAGAAACTACATCTTACATCGGATCTTCATAAAATTTTGCAGATCATGGTATTTTTCAACCAGGAATACCTACCGTGAATGAGAAATATATAGGCCCATGTTTTGGACCAGGCCCAAAATGTAGTTATAGGCCCCATTTTGAAATGTCGGTCCGATTCATCCTATTACTACTGTATAATTTGTATTTGTCTGTCGGATAATTGGATCAATTACTATGTTATTAACCATATTCGTTAAATATGACTAAAGATGAATTTTTAGTAACTGTATAATTTATATGAACTACATAAAATTGCTCCCATGAAATAAATGGGTTTAGTAATCAAAGCGATGTCCATACGCAGGGAGTGGTGTAGGGCATTATATTGTCGGCCCCGCCCGACTTTAGCCCTTCCTTACTTGTTTTTTCACTGTTAAATTGGTTATAACTCGTGAAATTTTTTTTTTAATTTTTTTCCAAAAATACGTATACAATATTGTTACGAGAAGAACACATAACCAAAGTTTCAAAAAAATCGCAGTTATCGAGGTCAAAAACCGAAAACTCTTGAAGATATACTGGCTTCCAGAGCTTCTTCCGAAAGGCAGCCAATAGGCAAGCCTCCGACTTTATAATACTATTTACGTGGACTAAGAGCTTATGTACAGTGGGAGACATAGTATACCAAAGATAATGTTTTCTTAGTATCGTGAAAGTCTCATTGAAATATTCCGCAAAAAGAGTTCAATCAATTTCTAGACAGTATGATATAGGTAGCAAACTATAGACAATTTCAGTTACTTGGTGTTTTTAGTTTTTCATTTTCTCCTCCTATTACCCATTCACAGGACTACAAAGTTCAAAAGGATATCATTTTTAAATAATTATTTCAAATTAAAGAGGAGAATATCTGTTAAAAATACTAATATCATCCTTCTATCGGTATTGGTTCAACATTAACAGCCATTTCAAGTTTCCCCCTAGTTTATTTAGTTTATTCATATTTTACTTTTCAGAGGGAAACAAGAAATGGTTGTTAATGCTAAACTAATAAATATAGAAGCTTACAATTTGAAGTAATTTTAGCACATGTTTTCTTCTTTAATTTGAATAAATTTTGAAAAATTGTATCCAAAGGATGAGGAAATGATGTCCATGAATGTCCTAGTGTAATATGGACTGTCGGACAGTGTAATATTTACTTCTATTTCCAAAATTCCAAAAGTCAATCAAGTGTATTCGAAAATATGTTTTAGCGTCCAAAGTGCAAGGAAGGTGCAGATGAAATTTTCACTGGTGTTACACCTTAAATTAATTTTATAGTAACAACTGCCGACTACCAACAGAAACGTAAATTTGATTTGAACTGGGATATTGTCCTGGCTCAAGACCATTTTGCTTCTATATTTAATAGAATGCAAATTTTTTTACAAATGGCATGGTGACATTTATTACATGGCTGCAGACTACCACGATCATGATTTCGACCATGTCAAAAGTCTTTTCAAGTGGCTTCGCAGCGACTTTTCAACATCAAACCCGGCCTCTATAAGGAGATGATTCTCACAAACGAAAGAGAAGCACAACTCACTTGCCGAATTTGTGTTTAAAAAATCGCACCAAGTAATAAAGCACACATGCCATCTTACAAGCATCTCATTGAGTTGCAAATGTAAGTATGTGTATATGCAGGTATAGTTATACCCAGCAATACTTCTGCCGTGCCAACGCTCATTTGTTTTAGTTTTTCATTTGCATTTTTTTGGTCTGTAATCAATACTTGATTTGAATTGGGATATTGTCCTGGCTCAAGACCATTTTGCTTCTATATTTAATAGAATGCAAATTTTTTTACAAATGGCATGGTGACATTTATTACATGGCTGCGGACTACCACGATCATGATTTCGACCATGTCAAAAGTCTTTTCAAACATCAAATCAAATATCAAATCAAATATTGATTACAGACCAAAAAAATGCAAACGAAAAAAAAAAACAGAAACGTAATTTATAATCATTATTTCAATATTACATGTGCCATAAAATTTGACTTTTAGCCGTTTTCTTTTAATTTCCGTCCATAGTGAGCCGGTCGGTTGATACCACTTTTTGCCATATATTTCTATTTAACCCCTTAAAAGTAGGAATTTAGAAAAAAAGGTATAAAAACAATGAAAAATCCATTGCATGTGTTTATTAACTTACGAATGATGATGATTTTTCACTGTAATAAAATAGAAGCCATCATTTCACCACTTTCAAACTCACACACAGTCGCTTAAATATAGACCTAAGCACACTACTGCAACAAAATGGATTAGTGTAATCATTTCGAAAATCAAAATAAAAGAATTAAAATTGCAAAAACTTAAAAAAATCCAACCGTGCTAATAAACACTACATCAATATTTTAAAAGTAGTTGACATTAGCTTCAAAACAAGGTATAACACATTAAAATCGGTAAAGTATTTCAGGAGTTAAAGGCGATTGATTGAACACACCTTTTTTGAAAAAGTGTTATTTTTATACACTCCACGAGAGTATTATGTCTTTGTGCATTTTTTTCTTCAAAATTCGCAAAACACCTTACATTTCAACTGGAAACACTTATGGTAAAAATATCGGTTCTGATTTATATATAGCTCCCATACAAATTTCGTTCCCAATTTGAATTTTCCCGCTCCAGAATCCACATATTTTAACAGATTTTTTTCAAAATTGACAAAACATCTTATATTTAAACTAGGAACACCTATGGTGAAAATGGGTCACATCGGTTCAGATTTACATATAGCTCTCATACAAATTTCGTTCCCCCAGAAACCGCGTATTTTCAGAGAATTTCTTAAAATTGAGCATAACACGTTATACTTCAACTGGAAGAACTTATTGTGAAAGTTAGTTACTTCATTCCATGTTTGGATATAGCCCCGATACAAATATTATTCACGATTTGACAAGTTGGACCAGGTCACATTAGCCTGTGATTAGGAAACGTACAAAAATTTTTCCCGTTTTCACTTTTTTGCTGAATTGAATTGTATTCCGATAGAAAGCGGCCCCGTCCGACTTTAGTCTTTCCTTACTTGCTTTCACTGTTAAATTGGTCATAACTTGTGAAAAAAAATTTCAATTTTTCCACAAATACGTATATAATATTTTTATAAGAAGAATATATACACTAACTTTGAAAAAATCGCAGCTATCGAGGTCAAACATTGTACAGCTTGACATGGAATGAATCATATTCTCAGGTCGATATTTCAAGGTGTTACAAACGGAATGACAAAGTTAGTGTACCCTCCAGGAGGTGGAGAATATAAAAATGGTACCAAACAAACATATGAATCATGAAATTCATTGTGTGCATCACTCAAAATGCTTAGAAACGCAAAATGAAGGGATTTTTCGAAAGCCGTACTTTTAAAGGGTAAATGGGGATAAAAAGGAATTAAAGAACAAACATGCATCTGTAATCGTAAAATATAAAAAATGGATTTTGTCGAAATTTGTTGTTTTAACAGGGAACAGGGCAAAAAGGGAATAAAAATGGTACCAAATGGTGAAATGCATAACATTGACGCGCAAAATTTCGAATTTAATTATTGTAATCCAAGTGATTTCAAACTACTGCAGATGCATGAATTAACAACATTTCTCCTTTGGTGGCACAAGACTGTCTAGTTTTTTTTCAATTAACACTTATTTACTTTGATTTTCCTTTTCCTCCCTTCACCCTAGCTATTATACCATAGTTGCGCCGGGTGTCATCAAATCCAATCGTCATTATTCGGTATCCGTCTCACTTCACGATGCTGAGGAACCCGCAACAATAAATCTTCGCATTGTGGGGCCATTCTTCCACATGTCGCGCGATGTCTTCCTGCAACCCTTTCAATCAATTGTTGTCGTATTTGTACCGCAAAAATTGTTTCCCGGCGAGCACAAACTGGTGGCCGAAGGCATTAGTGGCATCAAATTCCGAAATGAGTCTAAACTGTTCGCATACGTCAATGAAGGTCCCAAAATATACATACAAACAGATAAGGCCGTCTACAGGCCAGGCGATGAAGTGCAGTTCCGTGTGGTCTTATTGGATGAACATACGCGACCACTAAAGATTGTCGAGCCCGTGCGTGTTGAAATATTGGTAAGAGAAGATGGCTGGGAAAAGTGAAAGGTATCAGCAATTTCGTTATCTTTATTTTTATAGGCTTAAAGAGCGTCAATAGCTTCTGAAAACGACAGACAATGAACTAAATTAACCACGTCTCTCTCTCTCGTTCTCACTATCTGCAGGACGGCCACAAGAATCGAGTCAAGCAATTCAAGGACATTGCACTCGTTAAAGGTATTTACAAAAATCGCTTTCAACTTTCCGAATATCCCGTCTTGGGCGACTGGACTATACGCGTCTCGATCAGTGGCAAATATGATTACAGCGAAGAGAAGGCAATCAAAATTCAAAAATACGTTTTGCCCAAATTTAGTGTCTACATTAAAGTTGAAGGGCATATCCTGCGCAATAGTGCTTTCATTAAGGCCCTAGTCTATGGCAAATATACATTCGATAAGTATGTCGAGGGGAATGTGACAGCAAAGCTCATGGGTGAGGTAGTAAAAAACCGCACCATCATCCAACAAAAACGCCTCTATGTCAAAGATATGCTAGAGCTAGATTTTCACTTCGAAAGTCCCGATGCTCTAAAGGGATTTTATGGCGTTTCATTGGTAGTGGAACTAACCGAGAAGCATACAGGACTAACTCGAGAAGACTCGGTCTATATACAAATACACGACGAACCCTACCGAATTGTAGTCGACAGTGATCAAATAGAATTTCTCGACAGCAAACCTTATCGTCTGAAAGCTATGGTGCAGCACTGGAACGGTTCGCCAGTCGTGGATCGTACTACGCCCGTTGTAATGCAACATGGAGCGAAGGAGTACATGGCGTACTTGGACGGCCAGGGTGTGGCGACCTTTGAATTTGATCATTCCAGAAATGCCAATCATATGTTTCGATATAAGAACACCACCACCTATACTCTGCCCAATATTTTTTCGGATGAGCTGATAACGAATAACAAAACGGAGTCATACTGCAAGCTACGCCTGAAGGGCGACAGGTGAGTGACCATGTCATCCCCAAGGACAATTTCATATCTAGATTGGTACGATTAGAATTACATAATATTTAGTATTTGTATAGAATTAACAAGAAAGGAACTTATTTAACTAGTATGGCGTTGCCAGATTTTTGTTCCTGTAAAAAAAAATAACAATGACCACTGCCATCGAGCGTCTTCTAAGCTATCGTCAAGAGTAACTACATGCTACCTTAGGGTAATTATCTACAGGGCTATATTTAGGGTGAGTCTATTTATAAAGAATTGTCAAAACAAAATAATGCCAAAACAGCTGAGAACTGTAAACTTTGGCCTTACATCGCAATTTTTCGTATCGGGTTGTCTAAAAATGAGATGTCCTATCTTCTTGTCTCAATCTGATCTGAGGAAGATGTTTACAAAGGAACATAATTGCCCCTCTTAGGGTCATATTACCCCCCCCATATTTATACACTCCACGAGAGTATTATGTCTTTGTGGATTTGTTTGTAACACCAAAAAGGAAGCGAGATAGTTCCATCGTTTATTATACAGATCGACTTAGAATCACTTTCTGAGTCGATTTAGCAATGTCCGTCTGTCCATCTATTGTTGTAATCAAATTAGTCCGATCCTTACAAAAATTGGCACAAGTAAGTTTTGTTGACCAAGGACGAACGCTAATTAATTTGAATCAAATCGGTTCAGATTTAGATATAGCCCCCATACAAATGTCGCTCCTGATTTGACTTTTTCCGCTCTAGAAACCACATATTTCACTCGATTTGCTTCAAATTTGGTACAGCATCCTATAATTGAACTGGAAACAGCTATGGTGAAAATCGGTCAGATCGGTTCAGATTTGGATATAGCCCCCACTCAAATGTTGCTCCCGAATTGACTTTTTCCGATCTAAAAACCTCATATTGTACCCGATTTTCTTTAAAATTGGCACATCTTATAATCCAACTAAAAACAGCTATGGTGAAAGTGGGTATGATCGGTTCTGATTTAGATTATATATATATATATTATATACACTAGCAAATACCCGCTACTTCGAAAAATGGTATGATATTGTAGTAGTCCCTATCCAAGTGAAAATTAAAACCATAACTTCTATACAGGTGTGTGACTTGAAATCTGAAATTATAAATGGAACGAACATTTTGTATTTATCTTTTATTTTGCCTGGGATAATAACTATAATGTTGTGTGTAATAATGTTTCTGTGCCGCTTGTGCCCTTAAACATACAAATTTCGAAAAATTAATTTATGTACTCGGAGAAATGTACACACCGAATTTCTTTTCATATTCTAACTGAAAACTTTGGTTGGTACCATTTGCACCACTTTTGATCCGCTTCCCCCTTCAAAGTACACATTTGTTACAATCCAATTGTATTGCAGTATCCATTTTATTCGATTTTTTCCAACTTCAACTTAAAAGTATAAATATTGAAAATCAGTTAATGTTTCGCGTCTACACTGACAGAGGAATATACACATCGAATTTCACGATTCTAGTTTCAGCCGTTTTGTTGATACCATAGGGGTATAAAAAGGTGCGAATTTCGAAAAATATATTTATTTTGTGTTTCTATGCATGTACAAACCGAATTTCATGATTGGTACCGCTGTTATCCGTTTTTACCCAAATTCACACCTAAAAGTTTAAATTTATGAAGAATATTTTCGTGGTCGTATTCGCGTTATAAGAGTAATACGCGTTCCAAATTTCAAGATTCTAGGCCCAGTCTTTTGGTACAATTTTAGTGGTAAAATTTGTAACCCATTTAATCTCTTAAAAATACAAATATCGGAAAATACCTTTTTGTTGCTCATATTTATCATTATTATTGTAGCGTCATCCATGTTGTTGGTACCATTTTGTATCCCTTTCTACCGAATTTCACTCACAAAAAGTAAGAATTTGGAAAAATATTTTCTTAGTCGCATTCGTGCTGTAAAAGTAATGACCGTTCCGAATTTCATGATTCTAGGCCCAGTTGTTTGGTCTGGGCTGTGGTACAATTTTTATCCCATTTAATCCCTTAAAATTACAAATTTCGAAATATGTCTTATCAGTGATTTGCGATGTAAAACGAATATACATATCGAATTTCATTATTGTAGCGTCATCCATGTTGTTGGTACTATTTTTATGCCTTTTTTACCCGATATCACCCACAAAAAGTACGAATTTTGAGAAATATTTTCTTTGTCGCATTCGTGCTATAAAAGTAATGCCCGTTCCAAATTTCAAGATTCTAGACCCTGCCGTTTGGTCATGGCGGTGGTACAATTTTTATCCCATTTAATACCTTAAAAGTACAAATTTCGAAAAATGCTTTCTTATTAGTGATCTGCGCTGTAAAGCGAATATACACACCGAATTTCATTATTGTAGCGTCATCCGTGTTGTTGGTACTTTTTTTATCCCCTTTTCCCTTTAAAAGTACAAATTTCGAAAAATTCCTTAATTTTGCGATTCTAAACATTTTGAGGGATGTACACACCGAATTTTATGGTTTCAGCTCCATCCATTTTATTAGTACTATTTTCATCTCTTTTTACCCGATTTCACCTCCAAAAAGTACGAATTTTAAAACATATTTTCTTGGGCGTGTTGAAGCTATAAGAGGAATTTTTTACCAAATTTAAAAATTCTAGTCCCGGCCGTTTGGTCATTGCGGTGGTACAATTTGTATCCCTTTTTAACTCATTTTACCCCTTAAAAGTACGAATTACGAAAAGCTCACTTCAAATTTGATCTCTTCGCTGTAAGATAAATGTACATACCAAATTTCATGGTTGTAGCTTCAGCCATGTTTTTGGTACAATTTTTGTCCCTTTTTGTCCCATTTAACCCCCCAAAAGTACGATTTTTTAAAATGTCAATTTTTGGGATGTCTTCATGCCGCTAGAGGAATGTACACTAGGGCGTACCTCAAAAAAAAGTTCGCCGTACACCTTCAAATATGAAGTATTATTGAAAGGTAGTTTCAAAAAAATTTTTTTTATTTTTTTATGCCGAACGTAGGGGTCGCGCTTTTACATTTTTCTATATAACTTCTGCATTTATAAACAGATTTTAAAGTGTGATACATCGATGTTTTTGTCTCGACGAGGCCGATTTTTTTGTCTTTGAAGTCATTGAGCTCAAGCACCCCCTTCTGGTACTTGCCCATCATATCTCAGTTGCTACTACCCTAATGTACCACTCTAATATCAGAAAATTAAAGCTCACATAAAATCATGAAACTCTTCCTAAGGAAGTATGTCGATTTTCGCAGCAGAAAAAGTGTTAAACTAGTTTTTTTCTTATTTTACCGAGAGCATTGCATGTATTTATAAGTTGTTCTTTGTATCTTCGATGTTTACAGTCGGTTGTCAAAGTGTAATACATATATTGGTGTTTTTTTATTGTAACAATAAAAATTAGTTCAGTAATAAGGCGTTGGTGGCTCAACAAAGCATTATTAAATATTTCAATTTCCATTATACAACGGTAAAAAAACTAAAAAAATGTCTTTTACGATCAGTGCATTAAACAACACTATGTTACCGACTAAGTACGATGTTATTAATTATTTCTTGTATCTGCGGCATAACACTAATCCCAATAGAAAATTGAGTGCTTTTAAACAAGAAGCTTTCAGAAGCATTACCCTTTTATGGGAGCGGGCAGGCATTCCAATTATATCGGTATCAGGTGTTCGTAAACGGTTGGATAAACTTCTAGACGATTACTATAAATTGGTTAAAAGTCCATTGAAATGCAATGTAAATGAGTGGAATAAATTGTTCTCAATTTCGCGTTGTAAGTGTGGCATAGAAAGAAATGTTCCATGCAGTTGCACCGCCTCTGATAAAATCCCAGACGATGCGAAAGACTTTTTCATCGATCAATGGGGTCCACGGCTGATGACTTTGGATAATGTTGCTAGAATTTGAAGAAAATGTTGGCGATTCCTCAGAGAAGATTAAAACAACATTTACGGTGGCGGACATTTCTTTGCGTAATTTTAGTTCGGCTTTGGATCGCAGCGATACTTCAGTTCGCTACGGTGCCTTGCTTGCGACCATGTTAATAAAAGATTTAAAATTGTCTATTGCCGCAAAAGCCAAAGAAGAGTTATCTGCAGAAACAGCCGAAAATATATGTCAGTTCTTTGAAGGGCTTATCATCAATAAAAATAAAATATTTCGAGAACGTGTGAAGTTCCGTAAGGAAGCAAAAGCGGCGGCCAAATGCCATCAATTATTAAAGTGTATCTCTTTCGATGGCAAGAAAGAGCCAACTTTGAAAAAAGTAACCGAGGCAAATGTGACGCGAAATATTGTTTTAAATGAAGAACACATCACCATTGTAAAAGAGCCTGACTCCAAATTCATTGGTTATGCTACGCCCACTGATAGCTCTGCTTTGGGGATCCAGAGGAGCATCGTGGATTACTTGAGTCGTGAAAACTTCAATTTGGATGACTTAGTTGCCATAAGTTGCGATGGAACTGCTACCAACACTGGGTACAAAAGTGGAGTCATTGTGAGAATGGAACGCCATTTACAGAGACCGCTGCAGTGGTTCGTGTGCCTTTTCCACTTCAACGAGTTACCATTTAATGCGCTGTTAAGATCATTGCTTGGAAAACAGAAAGGACCTGGAATCTGGCCCGGAAGTATCGGAGAAGGCATTCAAAATTGCATACACTACCCTGTAAGTTTAATATATTAATAGTGTTTCGTGTCCGTGTGTTCCGTATACTTTACTTGTGAGCATTTTATTAATTAATAATTCGCATATTTTGTTGCTTATTCCGTTTGGTCAGGTCAAACAAAATTTCGAACGCATTACAATGGGAGAAATGCCAGCGAACATAGATGGGTGGAATATTCGAGGCGACCAGCTTTACTTGTATCGTATGGTTCGAGCCGTTCATATCGGAGAATGCGATGAAAAATTAGCCAGCGAGAAGCCCGGCGCTATTTGCAAAGCGCGCTGGCTAACAACAGCCTCTCGAATTCTGCGCTTTTATATGACGTGTACGCAACCCTCGATGGTATTGAGAAAACTGGCTCAGTTCGTTGTGAAAGTGTATGCACCATTCTGGTTTCTTGTAAAAAGCCAACCACTGGCAATTCACGGAAGTCGGAATGTTTTCCTTTATATATGTTGGATTCGTCAGTTGCCAAAAGATATTCAAGAGGTCATCCGTCCGTTCATTGAAAATAACGGATATTATTTTCATCCCGAAAATATTTTGTTATCGATGATAACAGACCCAGATCAACTAGTGCGTTCAGATGCCTATGATAAGAGTTTATCAGCCCGCAATGAAGCCACGGGAAGCATTCGACAAATGTTCGGTCCACCAGTTCATAATTTTATCAATTTTGATAGTGACTCATATTTCAATATGATCGATTGGAAACAATTTGAATTGACTGAGCCGCCATGCTTGCAGTTTTTTTCGCAAGAACAGTTAGAAGCATTCCAATTTTCAGAAGAAATTATCGATTTACCAGGTTAGCACAAGAAAAACTTAATTTGATTGCTTTCTTTGCTGAACTCATTTATTTTCACAGATTATCCATGCCATTCTCAAAACACCGAGCGTTTTGTTCATGTTGTGCATGAATCAGCTATGGCGGTCACCGATGAGCAACGCATTTGCCACATCTTTTCTAAACTTGAGAGCCGCCAAAAATACACCCAACTTGAATCGCGTCGAAATATGGTTGATTAAAATTTTAATTGTACCTTAATTTTTATATTTATTGTTCTAAGAATTGAAATATGATGCATAAATAGTAGAAGAGGGTTGTTGAGGTCAACGACTTTAAAAACTGAAAATCTGGTATGTGCGGGACAAAAACACCAATATATGTATTACACTTTGACAACCGACTGTAAACATCGAAGATACAAAGAACAACTTATAAATACATGCAATGCTCTCGGTAAAATAAGAAAAAAACTAGTTTAACACTTTTTCTGCTGGGAAAATCGACATACTTCGTTACGAAGAGTTTCATGGTTTTATGCGAGCTTTAATTTTCTGATATTAGAGTGGTACATTAGGGTAGTAGCAACTGAGATATGATGGGTAAGTACCAGAACGGGGTGCTTGAGCTCAATGACTTCAAAGACAAAAAAATCGGCCTCGTCGAGACAAAAACATCGATGTATCACACTTTAAAATCCGTTTATAAATGCAGAAGTTATATAGAAAAATGTAAAAGCGTGACCCCTACGTTCGGCATAAATAAATAAAAAAAATTTTTTTGAAACTACCTTTCAATAATACTTCATATTCGAAGGTGTACGGCGAACTTTTTTTTTTTTACTTGTAACCTGGTACGCTCTAATGTACACACCAAATTTCATGATTCTAGCTCTAGCCGTTTGGTCTGGGGTGTGATCAGTCAGTAACTCAGTAACTCAATCACACAACTCTTTTATATATATACATATAAAGGGTCCGCCATCTAACTTTTTTTTTCAACTAGTGCTTATTTCGTGAATGGTAACACTTAGCTCATGTCTGATTTGACAGATAATTAGTTTTATCCTTCCGCTGAACGAATATGGTTGTGTATACGCTTGAACAACGCTGGGAAATATTGCGACATTACATTGAAAATCATGGTAATGTTGCAGAATGTGTGCGAAAATTGCGTACGGATTTGGGAAGAAGAGAAGCACCGTCAGCTCCGTAGTTCGTTATCTTGTGAAAAAAGTGAAAGAAACTGGCATCCTCATCGATAAACCAAAGCGTGAAAAGCCAAACACAGTGCGTACACCCGTGAATATTGCTGCTGTGGCAGAAAGTGGGCGTGAAGCGTCATCAACATCAATTCACCGTCGTTCTCAACAATTGAACATTTCGGAGACATCATTGAGACGAATTATGCATAAAGACCTTGGTATGACGCCATACAAGGTCCAATTGGTTCAGGAGTTGAAGCCAACTGACCATCCAATGCGTTTTCGCTTCGCTAAGTGGGCCTGCGATCGACTTACAGAAGATGCCGATTTTGCCCAAAAAAATCATCTTTTCAGATGAAGCCCATTTTGATCTTGGCGGGTATGTAAACAAGCAAAATTGTCGCATTTGGGGCACAGAAAACCCGCACGCATACATTGAAAAGCCGATACACCCAAAACGTGTCACTGTTTGGTGCGGAATTTGGTCCAGAGGCATAATTGAGCCATTTTTCTTCGAAAATGAGCAAGGAGTGGCCGTTACAGTCAATGGCGATCGTTATCGGGACATGTTGAACGAATTTTTGTTCACAAAAATTGAAGAGGAGGATATTGACAACATTTGGTTTCAACAGGACGGCGCTACGTGCCACACAGCCGAAGCTACACTCGATGTTTTGCGCCCTGTTTTTGAAGATCGCATTATCAGCCGCAGAGCTGATAATTGGCCACCTCGGAGCTGTGATTTGACACCGTTCGACTATTATTTGTGCCGTGCCCTCAAAGATAAGTGTTAGCCGACAAGCCAGAGACAATTTACGCTTTATAGGACAATATTCGTGAAACCATTGGTGAAATACAGCTGCACACAATCGATAATGTGCTTAAAAATTGGACCGATCGTGTAGGCTACTGCATGGCCAGCCGATTTTTGAATGGAATTATTTTCCATTATTAACCGGAAGGATTGTACTTTCAAATAAAAAAAGAAATTTGAGAAAATATGCAGTAGCTTTTTTATAGCATTTTCAAAAAAAAGTTATTTGCACCCTTTATATATATATATATATTTTACGCACTGTTTTTGAAAATTGAATAGTTAGCCAAAATTTTGATGACAATTGGTTGCCTCAGAGTTGTGATTTGAGCCCTTTGGATTTTTTTATGTGGGGAGCAATTAAGAATACATGTTACGCAAACCATCCAGAGACAATTGAAGCGTTGAAACATGAAATCGAAGTTGCCATTGAAGAGGTTCGATTCGGAACAATCGAAAATGTATAGAAAAATTGGGTTGACTGGATGGGGTATTGCCGAGCCAGTCGTGGTAGTCATATGCATGATATTGTGTTCCATTATTAATTGATAAAGTTTAACCTTTAAAATAAAATCAGAAATTTGAAAAAATAATCAGTAATTTTTTATAGACTAATTTTAAATTTTAATCAATCAACGCCCAGAAAAAAATTGTTGTTCATATATATATATATATATATATATATATATATATATATATATATATATATATATATATATATACATATATATATATTTATTTATATAATATATAAAATGTTTAACCGATTTGGCCAAACTTTACATATTATATTTCGCCTATAAACATACATGGTGAATGCGGGTCACACCGTTCCATGTTTCAATATACCCCTATACAGATGTCCTTTCCGATTTAATTTTTTTTTTGTCAAACACATACATTTACAGGTTACAAAAATCCTTCCCAATTTCACTTTTTTACAGAACTGAATTGTAATTGGATAGAAAGTGGAGTGTATCATATAGTCGGTCTGTCTGTCCATCTATTCTTGTAATCAAAGTACAGGTCGCAATTGTTGCCAGTTGTACAACGAAGTTTTTCGGTCTAAGGACGAACGCTATTTAATTTGAAGAAAAACGGTACAGATTTAGATATAGCCTCCATACTCACTCTATATACCACATCTTTTCACAGATTTTCTTCAAAATTGGTAAAACATCCTATATTTTAACTAGAAGCACCTGCGGTGAAAATGTGTTAGATCGGTTCAGATTTATATATAGCTCCCATACAAATTTCGCTGGCTTGACTTTTTGCTCCCCAGAAACCACATATTTTGAGAGAATTTCTTCAATTTTTTTCACTGAACCAACACTCAGGGGATGACCCCTATAAAAGAAGTATAAGATCACGAATCTCCGAAGAACAAACACCATGAAAGTATTGATGGAACAATGACACCCAACCAACATTTCGACGGTGTTCAAGGGAGACAATAGAATTGGATATTCTACCGTCGCCTATCAACACCATCGCCCTCCTCTGGACACGGTCATGTAGCTCCAGTGATGAAGCTGGAGCACTCGACCATATATGGGAGTTGTATTCCATCTTTGGTCTGATGTAGGTAGTGTAGATATTGATATTATTGTATTGATTGATCCGAGGGTGTGAAATATTTCTTACATCTTTTTAAAAAGCCTAAACATTTGAAGGCATCTTTCGACACATCAAATACTTGTTTTGTCCAACGAACATATTTTCATGCCGAAAACATCGAGAGCATCTGATTGCTCAATATCTACACCGTTCATTAAAATCGACGACACCGTTGGATCAGTAAATCACTTGTGAGACAACAAGGAGCACTGGGTCTTACGTGCATTAAAATCTACTCTATTCACTCGACCCCATTCAGAAATGGCCAACAAATCCTGGCTAAGTGACTCATCCATCAATCGCCTTTTATCCTCAATTTCTTGACGACTTGGTCTATGATCGAGGTCGTCGATGAAAATAAGAAAAGGGGAGGGGGGAAAGGACAGAGCCCTGTGGTACTCCTGCGGTTAACCTATGCTCGTCGGATGAGAACTCATCTACAGCAATACGTATAGTGCGATCTCTGAGGAAGCTCGATATAAGCGACAAGCTTTGATATGAGTGCGCCGTGCCAAACTTTATCAAAGGCCTTGGAGATATCTAGAGCAACGATCTTACTCTCACCAAGCTGGTGATTAGATCGATTCCACTTTTCGGATAGCAGTGTCATCAGGTCTCCAGTAGATCGAATATTACGGAAGCCATACTGTCGATCATTAAGTAAGTCATTAGTTTCTAAATACCTCACAAGATGGTGGTTAACCATACTCTCCATAACCTTCTAGAGCGCTTCGAATTGAGCATAACACGTTATTCTTGAACTGGAAGGATATACCCCCGATACAAATAAAGGGTGGTTAAATTACAAGGCCCGATGTTGAATGTGAACCACACCTAAACGTCAAGTTTTTTTCTGCATTTCATTTGACATTTCTCAATTTCAGACTAAGTCAATTTGAACCGTAGAAAGATACACAATCGAGCAACGCGTTAAAGTTATTTAGGCTTATTATTAAAATGGGCGTTCAAATAAAAATGACGGATGATCAATTTTCGAAGAAAATTATCTTCAGTGATGAGGCACATTTTCACCTCAGTGGATTCGTCAATAAGCAGAATTGCCGCATTTGGGCGAATGATAATCCAAGAGTGATTGTCGAAAAACCAATGCACCCACAAAGAGTGACTGTTTGGTGCGGTTTGTGGGCTGGCGGCATCATCGGGCCGTACTTTTTTCCAAAATGAGGCCGGTCAGGCAGTTACTGTGAACGGTCTTCGCTATCGTGAGATGATAACGAACTTTTTATGAACCGAATTGGAAGATGTGGATGATATGTGGTTTCAACAGGACGGTGCCACTTGCCACACAGCTAACGAAACAATGGCTCTTTTGCGCGACAAATTCAAAGACCGTGTTATCTCACGTGTTGGCGATGTCAATTGGCCGCCAAGATCATGTGATTTGACACCGTTGGACTTCTTTCTTTGGGGTTATTTGAAAGAAAGGTGTACGTCGATAAGTCAGCAACTATTCAAGAGCTAACGGATGAGATAATTCGGCACATTAACGGCATAGGACCTCAATTATGTCTCAGCGTTATTGAAAATTTGGACCATCGGATGGATGTGCGCCGCCGAGGTCGCGGCAGCCTTTTGGCCGATATTTTGTTCCATACATAACTGAACCATACCAATATCATCATAATAAAAAGAAATGACAGTAATTTCCTAAATAATTTGTGTTTTATTCAAAATCAACATCGGCCCTTAAAATTTAACCATTTTGGGTTAACCAAATTGGGTTAGGTCATATTAGCCGATGATTAGCAAGCATACAAAAATCCTTCCCGTTTTCCAGTTTTACCGAATTGAATTGTATTCGGATAGAAAGTGGGGTGTATCATATAGTCGGCCCCGCCCGACTTTAGCCTTTCCTTACTTGTTTTCTATTGTCTCATTATTGATCTAACTTACCTCATTCCTTATTCTTCGATAGACCACGCCTGGGTACACCTGTAGAAATTGAAGTATCCTCCATCGCCAATATATCCTACTTGATCTACACCATAGTGGGACACTCCAACATCCTGCATGTGTATCACATCAAATTGTCCGCCGATCAAAAGACCTACACCATTCGGATAACACCGTCCATAGAAATGGTGCCCTACGCCTTTGTTTATGTCCACTATGTTCAAAATGGAAACTTGCGTTATGGGGAAATAAAACTTACATTTCCAATGGAATTTGAAAATAAGGTGAGTACATCTAAACTCTTACCAACAATATCATTGTCTCAATGTCACTTTTCAGATATCGGTGATGGCTCCGAAACAAGTTAAGCCAGGCCAGGAAGTAACCATCGAACTGAAGGCCCAGCCGCAATCGTATGTGGGAGTTTTGGCCGTCGACTTGGGTGTCTACCTGTTGGATCCATCATATGATCTTCAGAAATGGCAAATACTGGGCTCTTTGAGAGACGATACTTCAACTACACCAGTGCTGGCTTTAGTTTATCCCGGCTTATTGTCAGGCCTGGTGACATTCACGAATGCTCATTATGTGTTTGTGCCTCTGAATCGTAAGTTTTCGTTGAATATTAAAATGAATGTTGCATCCAATAACAAAGTTAAATCGTATTTAATTTTTTATGTCACTGAAAGAAAATCGTGTTATCCTTCCGACTATTCACAAGGAGTTGAAATTCCGCAAAAAGTTTCCGGAAACTTGGATTTTTCAAAATTATGAAATGTAAGTCACAAGCTTAAAACTAAAAGCCATAAATGATTTCCACTTCCATCTCAGAACCAATGAAACTACTAGTTTGACATTGGACATACCCGAGACTATCACCACATGGCGCCTAACGGCATTTTCCGTAAACGAGGTCACCGGTTTTGGTATAGTCGATGGACCCACGGACATTATAACCATTTTGCCGTTTTTCATAAGCCTTAATCTGCCGTATTCGGTGAAGCGTGGCGAAATTCTGGCCATTACCATTCTCATACACAACTACCACTCGGAAACTTTAGACAGCGAAATTACCCTGTTCAACCAGGAGGGGAAATTCTATTTCATGGAAGCGGCCACATGCGATGCGTCGCAGGGTTCGGAAGATCAGCAGCGCATTAAACGGGTTAAGGTGCCTGCGAATGGCGTTGCACGAGTTTCGTTTCTTATAAATCCCAGACAGGTGGGGGATGTGAGTCTACGCGTAACCGCCACAAATCCCATATCATCAGATGCCATCGATCAAAAGCTTAAAGTTGAGCCGGAAGGTGTGGCCAAAAGACACAGCAAATCATTGCATATTAGCGTAGCACCGGGAGAAACAGTTCGGGCCTCCTTCCTGGTAAATATTCCCCAGGATATTGTACCCGATTCCGAATTTGTTACACTGTCGCTGGGTGGCGATAACATGGTGCCGACTCTGAAGAATCTAAATGACCTGGTGCTGCTGCCCACCGGCTGTGGTGAACAGAACATGGTGAATTTCGCCCCCAATATTTTGGTTTTGCAATACCTGAAGACGGCGGGCAAATATTTCAAAGAGCGGGGTGTGGTAAGCAAAGCCAAGAAGTTCATCGAAATTGGCTACCAGCAACAGTTGTCATATCGTCACAGCAATGGCGGCTACAGTGTATTTGGCGGGCGGAATGACGCAGAGGCCAGCACATGGCTCACTGCCTATGTCATACGCTTCTTCATCAAAGCCAAACAATATCTGGCCATAGAAGCGCATATCATCGATAGTGGTCTGGAGTATTTGTCCGGCAATCAAATGAAAGATGGTAGTTTTCCCTTTACCGGTTATCTGTTCTATCCGGCCCAACAGAATCGATTTGGTTTCACGGCATTTGTGTTGAGAGCATTTCTGGAGGATCGGGTAAGGACACAAAATCGATATTTAAAATAGAGAATGAAAACAAGTAAAAAAGAGTTAAGTTCGGCCGGGCCGAATCTTATATACCCTCCAACACGGAATGTATTCCACGGTACCGTCGGTAGATTAGAGGCTGTCGACATTACATGGAAGTGCTGATTCTTCATAATTATAATATTAATAGACCTCTACTATATATAAATATTAATATAATTAAATCTTCAAAAATGAGCCCTAAATATTATTAGGTAGAAATAATTTCCATCAAGCCAGATTTTTTTCAGTTGCAATTTCTTGATTCTATCTACAGCCTAAATGTTTTGATTGGAAAAGTTGTAATATTGAAGATTCAATATGTTTCAGAGTGGAATGTACACACCTAATTTCATGATTTTAGCTACAGCCGTTTTATTGATACCAGTTTCACGCCGTTTTCCATTTTGACCCTACGCGTCTACGTAGACACGAGTGCAAATACTGAATATCATGATTCCAGCTACAGCCGTTTGATTGCAGCCAAATTTAATACCATTTAGATCCCGTAGGTACGAATATCGAAAGATATATTTATTGTTCGCGTCACAGCAGTCAGAGAAGTGTACACACCGAATTTCATTATTTTAGCTGCAGCCATGTGGTTGGTACCATTTTTATCTTCATTCGGCTGATTTTCCGCCTAAAAGTACAAACTTCGACAAAATCCTTTTTTATTTCGCATCTTCACAGTCAGATGAATGTACACACCGAATTTCATGATTTCAACTTCAGCGGTTTGCTAGGTACCATTTTTAACCCTCTTTTCCAATTATATCCCTTAAAAGAACGAATTTTGAAAAAATCCCTCCATTTAACGTAACTACGCAATTAGAGGGATGGACAATGTCCATTGGACATTTCATATTTCATGTCTCTAGGTACTGTCTTATCATTAGTATCATTGTTATCCCACTTCGCCCTCCAAAACGTGTAATTACTTTTTGGTGTCCGTCTGTCTATTGAAAACACGATAGCGGACGAACGAAATGTGCTAGGAGGGATTGGGATTGAAAGTGGGCGAAATCGGCCCAGAGGGAAAAAATGTTCCCTAACAAGGACTGAAAGTACTCCCTAATATTTATAATATTTAAGCAATTTTTTTATACCCTCCAGAGTATAAAAAGATATAGCCCCAGGTTGGGGGTATATTCACTTTGTCATTCCGTTTGTAACACCTTGAAATATTCATCGGAGACCCCACAAAGTATATATATTCTGTATCCTGGTAAAAATCTAAGAAGATTTAGTCATGTCCGTCTGTCTGTTGAAAGCACGCTAGCTTGCGAACGAAATGAGCTAGGAGGTTGACATTTTCCGTAAATGTGTCTTATGGTTGCAGATCGGTTGGGATTGAAAGTCGGCGAAATCTGCCCAGAGGGAAAAAAATTCCCTAACAAGGACTCCAATATTTAGATTATTTAACCATTTTTATACTCTCCACCTCCAGGATGGGGGTATACTAACTTTGTCATTCCGTTTGTAACACCTTGAAATATTGACCTGAGACCCTATAAAGTATATATATTCTTGATCGTCATACAATTCTAAGACGATCTAGCCATGTCCGTCCGTCCGTCCGTCCGTCCGTCTGTTGAAAGCACGCTAGCATCTAAATGAAAGGAGCTAGGACGTCCAAATTTTCCATAAATGCGTCTTATAGTCGTAGATCGGTTGGGATTGAAATGGTGCGAAATCGGCCCAAAGGGAAAAAATTTCCCTCACAAGGACTAAAAATACCCATAATAATCCCTACTATTTTAGCGTATTTCAGCATGTTTTTTGAATATGTGTGTTTATATTTGCTTGATATTTGGTATGCGTATTACCCTTATAGCAAAAAACTTCACCATAAATTGATTCTTATTTGTAGGGGGTGAAATGGGGCAAAAAAGGGATAAAAATGGTACACATTAAACGACAACAGCTAGAAACACGAAATTCGGTGTGTACATTCCTCTAATTGAGTAGCTACATGATATAAAAGAATTTTTTCAAATTCGTACTTTTAAGGGATAAAATGGGAAAAGAGGGATAAAAATGGTACCAACCTAACGGCTGTACCTAGAATAGTGACATTCGGTGTATACATTCCTCTGATTGCATAGACAAATAAATACATGGATTTTTCAAAATTCGTACTTTTTGGGGTTAATATGAAAAAAGGGGATAAAAATAGTACCAATAAAATTACCGTAGCTAGAGTCATGAAATTCGGAGTATACATTCCTCTGACTGTGTACACACGGAAAATAAACTGATTTTTCGAAATTCGTACTTTTTGGGGACAAAATAGAAAAAGGGGATAAAAATAGTACCAACCAAATGACCGCAGCTAGAGTCATGAAATTCGAAGTATACATTCCTTCGACTACGTAGACAGGACTGTGTATACACGGAAAATAAACTGATTTTTCGAAATTCGTACTTTTTGGGACAAAATAGAAAAAGTGGATAAAAATAGTACCAACCAAATGACCGCAGCTAGAGTCATGACATTCGAAGTATACATTCCTTTGACTACGTAGACATGAAAAATAAAAGGTTTTTTCCAAATTCGTACTTTCAAGGGATACAATGGGTACGGAGGGATAAAAATGGTACCAACCAAACGGCTACACCTGGAATAATGAAATTCGGTGTATGCATTCCTCTGATTGCGTAGACACTTAAAATAAACAGGTTTTTCGAAATTCGTACTTTTTGGGGTTAAAATGAAAAAGGGGATAAAAATAGTACCAATTAAATGACCGCAGCTAGAGTCAAGAAATTCTGAGTATACATTCCTCTGATTGCGTAGGAATCGGAAAATAAACGAATTTGGCGAAATTCGTACATTTTGGGGTTAAAATTGAAAAATTTTTAACCTTTTCTATTATGGCAAAAATTGGTTGAAAAATGAAGTTAGGTTATTTTGCACTATGTACGTCTGATAATGTTTTTTTTTTGTACTTTTGGAATTAAAATAGAATGAAAATACATCCAACTGTAGCTCCCACTATCTACCAATATTTATGGTATTTAAGCTTTTTGTAAATATAAATATAAGAATATTTATTTTTTGATTTGAAATAAATAATGGTTTGAAATAATTAAAATATTATATTTATTTATAAAATTATTTTTTCAATATTTGTATTTGTTTTGGTTTGCCTATATTAAAAAAATTATATTTTCCTGTAATATTACTGCACTTCTAGGAAAACCGACAACCTCTGTGGAATGCAATCTATGGTGGAGGGTATACAAAGTTCGGCCCGGCCGAACTTAACGCCGTTTTTACTTGTTTTTTTTTTAATTTCTCGCAAATCTCGACGTAAATAAATCTCCAGGCCCGGATGGCATTTCAGCACTTGTCCTATGTAAGTGCTCTTCGACGCTTGCCCGTCCCCTTCGTAATCTTTTCAATATTGCAAACGAACATCCAGCCCATCCCTAAAAAAGGTGAGGCTAATAACCCTGCTAACTATCGACCGATCGCGATGAGTATGGTTAACCACCATCTTGTGAGGTATTTAGAAACTAATGACTTACTTAATGATCGACAGTATGGCTTCCGTAGGAATCGATCTACGGGAGACCTGATGACACTGCTATCCGAAAAGTGGAATCGATCTATTCACCAGCTTGGTGAGAGTAAGGTCGTTGCTCTAGATATCTCCAAGCCCTTTGATAGAGTTTGACACGGCGCACTCATATCAAAGCTTATTGCATTTGGTGTTGGTGTTGGTAGTGACTTCTCTCGATTTATATCGAGCTTCCTCAGAGATCGCACTACACGTGGTGTTGTAGATGGGTTATCATCCGATGAGCATAGGTTAACCGCAGGAGTACCACAGGGCTCTGTCCTTTCCCCCTCCCTTTTTCTTATTTTCATCGACGACCTCTTGGATCGGACTTTGAATCCAATATATTCATTCGCGGATGACAGCAACCTCTGTCATTCATACTCATTCGATCATAGACCAAGTCGTCAACAAATTGAGGATAAAAGGCGATTGATGGATGAGTCACTTAGCCAGGATTTGCTGGCCATTTCTGAATGGGGTCGAGAGAATAGAGTAGAGTAGATTTTAATGCACGTAAGACCCACTGCTCCTTGTTGTCTCACAAGCGATTCACTGATCCAAAGGTGTCGTCGATTTTAATGAACGGTGTAGATATTGAGCAATCAGATGCTCTCGTTGTTCTTGGCATGAAAATACAACGTTTTGTTTCTACCTCATAATAGTTAGGGCACATTTTTCAAGATTGCTTCCTATTGTTCTCTTTTTGATCCCACTTGAAGTTTTATATTTATAGAATAGAGGACTATTAATATTATGATAATGAAGCATCACAATTTTCTTAATATGGTACCGCAGTTCTGTACCGCAGCCTCTTATCTGTCGATAATACTGTGGAATGGACTCCATGGTGGAGGGTATATAAGATTCGGCCCGGCCGAACTTAACGTCTTTTTACTTGTGTAAATTTCCTTCGGAAAAATAAAAATACTTCACCCTGTGACTTAGAATTTTTTTTGTTTCTATTTCCAGAAACTCGCCCAAAAATATCGAACAACCATAGAAAGCGGTTTGAAATTCCTTAACAGCAATTTGGATAAAGTCAACGACATTTATGCTCTCTCCATTATGGCGGCAACATTGCAAATGGCCAAACATGCGAATGCTTCTCGAATACTGGATAGATTAAATCTGCACAAAATGAACTCATCCGATCACGTGTGGTGGACTCAAAGTGATCGTAATAGTGAAAAGGATGTAGAAATCACTGCCTATGTATTAATGGCCAGGCTGGATGCCGCCGCCCAGGAAGCCCACGATGATCTGCGCATACTCAAATGGTTGATAGCACAGCGTAATGAGCGCGGTGGCTTTAAGTCCACCCATGACACGGTCGTAGGTCTAGAGGCTTTGGTGAAATACTCCATGAAATACAAGTCAGTGGATAATATGAATATAAAAGTTGGATATTCGGCGAAAAGCAATGAAGGCAGCATTCTGAAGACCGGCGAACTAACAGTGGATGGCAATAATGCGCTGATTTTACAAACAGAAGAGGTAAGTAGATAGAAGCTTAAATGATCTCCAGATTGTATGTGTCAATGGCGTGGAAAATTTGAAAATTTGAAAACTCCAACACTCTTACGGCGCTAGTCAGGTTGTAAAGCAGTTCCAACATAAATAACCCCCTATCCTGAATTTTAAACACATTTTTAATAATAATTCAAACTCAAGGTCTGATGTTTTTCCTTTGAATTTTGTTTTATTTATTCAATATTTCGACCCTCGTTGAGATACATCTTCAGGAATTGAAAATTTTTTTACAAACACAAAACAATTAAACAAAACATAAAAATCGTCTGTTTACGTCAACGTCATCTATTCAACTCATCAGAGAGAAAACATCAGACCTTGAGCGTGAATTATTATTAAAAATTTGTTTCAAATGATACTTAACTAAAGGTCGTATACTCATAACAATTAATACAAACTTTAAATTAGAATCGGTTTTATTAGAAAGGTTGAACTTTGTCATTTAATAATGGAACACAATATCATTCATATGACTACCATGACTGGCTCGGCAATACCTCATCTGATCAACCTATTTTTTCAGTCTAGCTCAAAAATAGTCACGTGTGGGTTCTATCAATTCTATATGCGGCAATTTTGCTTATTGACATAGCCACCGAGATGAAAATGAACTCCATGAAGGCCAATTTGTTCTCGAAAGTTTTCCGCGTTTATTTCTTGAAGATAGCGTTAAAGACTCGATAATTTGGAAGTAAGTTTTAAATATTTCCCAATCTTGTTCGAAAGTATAGCGTCTCATTTTGAAAATGTCAAACATAATCCGGAAAATGAGAATAAAAATTAATGTTATTCCACCTTTCGAAGTCGAAGTAATCGGTAGTTCAAATTTACAATTTTAAATGGCCCAGCTATATATCAATTTTGGCCTTGATGTTGAAGCTACTTCTTATTCATTAAATTAATTAAAATCTAATGATATTTTAATACTCACCGCCTTTAATATTAATTACAATGTTCTTTTAACTTTTTAGTTCCCCAAATCAACTCGTACCATCGACATTGCAGCCAACGGCACGGGTAATTCGCTTCTGCAGCTCAGCTACCACTACCACATAGCCGCTGAGGAGAACTTTAAACATTTCGAAATAAAAACTGAATCGCAAATGTCAAATCCTGATGAGATGCTTTTAGAAGTTTGCTTTAGTTATCGACATGCGAGTGGACATGCGGCCACCAACATGATCATAATGGAGGCTAATCTTCCGTCGGGCTTCACATCCGGTGAGGAGCACTGCAATGACCTGTTGGAGAATGAAGTCATCGACAGGATCGAATTGAAAAATTCCGAGACCACCGTTGTCATTTACTTCGAGAAGATATCGGCCGATGTCAAAAATTGCCTCACCATAATGGCCGATAAGATACATGATGTTGTTGTGCGCAAACCGGCCTCGATAGCCGTTTATGATTATTACAATATAAGCCGATATGATACGGCATTCTATAGTATATAGTAATAAGGATATTCTAAACTAAAATTGCCTATAAGAAAAATATATATACTGGGAGATTCCATGAGAATTCGACCCTTTATCAGTTATGATCCTCTTTGATGAATTCGAGAAATGCAATAATGATGTGCTTCGTTAAAAGTAGCACAAATTGGACCGGTATAGAACCAGTTATGTGATAGGTCCCTCATGGATAGGGACCGGCCCCAGTACAGGTGCTTTTATATGAAAATAAAAGAAGAAGAACCGGTAACTTAAACGTGGCTTTGTAATTGGCGGTGGTAAATTGACACTGGTAAATTGACACTAAGATACACTGTGTCTAATACGTATACGTAATACCTGTAGCTATAGTTCAAGCCACCTACAACCCGTCACAAATATATTTCTACTGAACCAGTCACAGAATAAATACCAATTGAATTAATCGCACAATATGACATATATATCCATTTATTCGTTCGATCGCGAGAAATTCACAAAGCAAACATGTCAATTATAACAAGTAAGGAAAAGTTAAAGTCGGACGGGGCCGACTATATGAGACCCTCCACTTTCTACCCCACTACAAATGATTGTCGGAAAAAGGGATATTGTGGTTGGTTTGGTCTCTAGAGCGGTAAAACTCAAATCGAGAACTAAATTTGTATGGGAAGAATATATAAATCTGAATCGGTGGGACTCACATTCACTGAAGGTGATTCTAGTTGAAATATAAGGTGTTGCGCCAAATTTCAAGATACTCGGGATAAATTTGTGGTTTCTAGAGCGGAAAAAGTCAAATCAGGAGTGACATTTGTATGGGTGTTATATCTTAATCTGAACCGATCTTGCTCGCTTTTACTATAGGTGTTTTAGTTGAATTATAAGATGTGTGCCAATTTTAAGGAAAATCGGGTACAATATGTGGTTTCTATAGCGTAAAAACTCAAATCGGGAGCGAAATTTGTATGGGGGCTATATGTAAATCTGAATTTGCTTGAAATTAAATAGCGCTCGTCCTTGATCCTCAAAACTTACTTGTGTAAATTTTTGTTAAGATCGGACAATAATTGCGACCTGTACTTTGATTACAACAATAGACGGGCAGACAGACGGACATTGATAAGTCGAGCCAGAATGTGATTCTAAGCCGATCTGTATATTAAACGATGGGTCTAATTCTTTTCCTTTTGGAAGCTACAAACAAATGCACAATACCCTAGTGGAGGGTACACAAATCATTTTAGTCTTATCTCCCTCTCAAATGAAAATGTTGCAAAAATGTCCAATTTTTATTATACTCTCCACCTAAGGATGGGTGTATATTCACTTTGTCATTCCGTTTGTAACACTTTAAATATACATTGGAGATTTCCTAAAGTATATATATATTCTGTAACCTCGTAAAATTCTAAGACGACTTTGCCATGTCCGTCTGTCTGTCTGTTGAAAGCACGTTAGCTTCCGAACGAAATGAGGATGTTGAAAATTTCCGTAAATGTGTCTTAGGGTTGCAGATCGGTTGGCATTGAAAGTGGTCGAAATCGGCCCAGAGGGAATAAAATTTCTCCCTAACAAGGACTGACTATTTATGATTTTTTTTGAAAATTTCCGATTTGTATACACTTGAAATTTGTTTCCTACCTTCCTCTAGTAACGTGTAATCACCGAAAAGTACAAAAAATATTGTGCGGGTGAAATGGGACGAAAGGGATAAAAATGGTACCAATGATACGACAACAGCTAGACACATGAAATTCGGTGTATACGTCCCTATAATTACGTAGACACGTAAACTAGAGAGATTTTTCGAACCTTTAAGGCCTTTAAGGCATACAATTGGAAAAGAGGGATAGAAATAGTACCAACAAAATCGCTGACTGTGTAGACTAGCAACATAATTTTGTTTTTTATGAAATTTGTACTTTTAGGCGGAAAATGGGGCGAAACGGATAAAAATGGTACCAATCAAACGGTTGCAGTTAGAATAGTGAAATTCGGTGTGTACATTGCTATGACTGCGTAGACACGAAAAATAAAGATATCTTTCGATAATCGCACCTTTAGGACCAAAAATTGGTACCACGCAAACGGCTGTAGCTAGAATCATGAAATTCAGTGGTTACACTCGTCTGTTTTATTAATTTTATTGCATCTATCATTACAACACTGAAAATTATTTGACAAATTTTGTTTTTTTTTTTAACAGATTTTGAGTTATAACTTAAAATATTGCAGCAAATAATGGTATTATTTTATTGTAAATAACAATCTTTTTTTCTTCCAGATAAAGACGATTCAAGGAAAAATGATAGGAGAAAAACCTTTAAGATACGTTATAAGAAAGAAACAATGTTTAATTACTCATGTAGATTTCTTAATAATCTGTGGGTTGATGATCTATTGCGGAATTCAAAACTTTGCGTTATTTTGTAAGTACTTATCATATGCTGTTTGAATCACTGCCAATGAAGAGTAGAGTATCGCATATTTAGGCCAAATATGTTCTTAAAGTTCTTGTTCTGGATTACTTTTTCCACATATAGTTGACCATACTTGACAACCGTATGTCATTATTGGACGAATGCCCATTTTGTTAAATCAGGAGCTTGTTTTTCATATTTAATTCAGATTTACGATTTATTAGCGGATACAATGCTCGCCCACATTTGATGACTTTGGTGGATGCCTGAAGAACGTGTTCCGTAAAAGATAAATACTTATCTAATAATATTCCAAGATATTTTTGGATTTTTGGAGAGGAATATCAGCACCAGAGATGTTCTCATTTGTCGTATGTGACCGCTGGTACTAATGTGAACCCTGATTTAAGTCAAAGACATACATTCGTTGCGAAAGTTCTGACGAGATGGGGTAGCGCCCATCGAAACTGCGCAGTTAACTTTTAGCTGCAACAATAAAGGTCTCACTTTGCCTTTTTGCTAATTTTGGGTTCTGCTGAAGACTTCAGCACAACCTTTGGTCTTAAACCAAAATAAATGACAACACATACAACATAACAGACCAACAATACATACAAACAACAATTTCTTGGAAACATTTTATAAAAGGTGCTATAAAAATAAATAGAAAGACGAAAAATGACTTCACTGAATCCATTTTTGTGAAATAATTTATTACAGAGATGGTTTCTCAGAGCCAACACTTTCAAAATCTTTTTATAAAAATGATCGCTTTGGTGTCAATTTCCTTCCGATGTTCATCATTTAGGCATCATTCGAAAGGTGTTGACTCCAGCTATACATTTTTCATAAAAGACTAACACCTTATACGACAAAGTTTTCAGTTGTCACTATGAAAAAACACAAAAAAATACACGTCGAATAATTCGACCAATAAGTTACTCTAAGACAAAAATCATAATTTATATTTAAAGTGCTTTCAAGGGTCTATTACTTCTGACAAAAAGTTTGGATACAAATTCAACACAAAAAAATACACGATTTAATCATCATGATTTTTGGGGTGTTTTCAGCAGCGTTTAGCTCACAGGCGGGTTGAGCTAGAAACGAAATAATTTGCAAATCTTCATTAAATAATCCAAACTTTATTTTTCTGAAGTTACGGGAAATGGTTTTTCCATTCGTAAGGACCGCCACCTAACCTAATGTATATATGTTTCAAACAGAATTAGTTTGTGAAAATATGTTATTGCCCTTTCAGACTGCATGCGAAATCAATCGATTTCAGATTGAACTGTTATAAGAGCGATTTCAGTTCGAGTTAGCATGTATTCTGAAAGGGCCCTTTGAGAAGCTTCTTTTCAGCGTGTACCCTTACATGATTATGAGCAAGCAGATGGACAGTCAGAAATAGATTCAAGTTGTGATTTTAATGCGATTGATTTACTAAATGTTGGGTCTACGAGTTGCAACAGCTATGCCAAGATATAATACCCTGTACCACTAGGTGCTAAGCTATGTACAGTGTGTGGGTAGGTTAACTTGTTGTTGTCAGTCTCGCGTAATCTCATGCATACATTATTATTTATTTATTATTTTCAATATCAATTGATCAACAGATAACTGGTTTGGAAAAACCTAAACATGCGAAAGAGAGAGAGAGAGAGAAAAACAACCCCCAAAGAAACGCAAGTTCTAAGCAATTTTTATAAAAAAAACTATGTAAGACAAACAGCGTGTAGTTTTTCTCAATTGTTCTCAATTGAATTAATTTCTTATTTCATTCTCATTACATTGCGTTTTAAACTTAAAAATCTAGGTTTCCACTCCCAGCTCATTCAGTCGCAATCAACAAGTGCATAGGCATGCATCACCACTGGCCTAGTTGTCTACTGACACTACTGCAGTTTTTAGTGCCAATCTCATGTCAGGGGTAATTAATACTTGTGTTTTAAATACAATCGCAATATATATGCATATACTCGATTGTTTGTTTTACAGCCACTATTCCATAGTTGCCCCCGGCACAATACGTTCCAATCGCAATTATTCGGTTTGCGTGTCTCTGCATGATGCTCCAACCGAGGCCATCATACGTCTGAGCGTACTTTCACCCACCAGTTCACTGCATTTAAGCGAAGACGTGACACTGCAGCCGTACGAAACTAAACTGGTCGAATTTGTGACACCCCGACTATACGATAAATTTCAATATAAATTCGAAGCTGTCGGTATCAAGGGCCCTATGTTCAATGAGAATAGACAATTGAATGTCATTGTGCAGGGTGGACCCAGGATATACGTCGAAAGTGATAAGGGCCTTTATAAACCCGAGGATGTGGTACAATTTCGTGTCGTTATTCTGAATGAACACGTGCAAGTGACGAAGATCGTAGAACCGATTCGGATACAGATATTGGTAAGTTAATATTTTTATAATGATAGGAAAAAATTAGTTTGTTATATCCTCATGCTCTATGTGATATACCCTCATTTGTAATGTGATCATCTCCATTTGGGTAAAAAGCGGGATATATATGAATTCAAAAAGCGGCATTTTGTAGTAGATAAACGTGAACGTTTAACCAAAAACGTAAAAATAATAAGACTCTGGTATTTTTATGTACTATTAATTAAAATATTTCTCTTTATACCCTACTCCACTTCGTGGTCTAGGGTATTATAAGTTAGTTTCGCGCCAAATGTTTGTAACACCAAGAAATAATCGAGCTACACCCACCTTTAAGTATACGGATCGGCTTAGCATCACCAGCTGAATCGATTTAACGATGTCTGTCTGTCCGTCCGTCTGTCCGTCTGTCCGTCTGCTGTCCACCTAAGCTTGTTCGCACTCTACAGGTCGCAATTCTTGTCCGATTGTCATGAAACTTGGCAGAAGTTATTTTTTTTGGCCAAGAACCATCGGTATTGAATTTGGAGGAAATCGGTTCAGATTTAGATATAGCCCCCATACAAATGTCGCTCCCGATTTGACATTTTCCGCTCTAGAAACCACATATTGTACCCGATATTCTTCAAATTTTGCTCAACACCTTATAATCCAACTAGAAACACATATGCAGAAATTGGGTAAGATCGGTTCAGTTTTAGATATAGCCCCCATACAAATGTCGCTGCCCATTTGACATTTTCCGCTCTAGAAACCAAATATTGTACCCGATTTTTTTTAAATTTGGTACAACATCTTATAATCCTACTAGAAACACCTATGCAGAAATTGGGCAAGATCGGTTCAGATTTAGATATAGGCCCCATACAACTGTTGCTCCCGATTTTACATTTTCCGCTCTAGAAACCAAATATTGTACCCGATTTTCTTTAAATTTGGTGCAACATCTTACAATCCAACTAGAAACACCTATGCGGAAATTTGGTAAGATCGGTTCAGATTTAGATATAGGCCCCATACAAATGTTGCTCCCGATTTGACATTTTCCGCTCTAGAAACCAAATATTGTACCCGATTTTCTTTAAATTTGGTACAACATCTTATAATCCTACTAGAAACACCTATGCAGAAATTGGGCAAGATCGGTTCAGATTTAGATATAGGCCCCATACAAATGTTGCTCCCGATTTGACATTTTCCGCTCTAGAGACCACATATTGTACCCGATTTTCCTTAAATTTGGTACAACATCTTATAATCCAACTAGAAACACCTATGCTGAAAGTGGGTATGATCGGTTCAGATTTAGATATAGCCCCCATACAAATGTCACTTCCGATTTGACATTTTCCGCTCTAGAAACCACATCTTGTACCCGATTTTCTTTAAATTTGGCACAACATGTTATAATCCAACTAGAAACACCTATGCTGAAAGTGGGTAAGATCGGTTCTATTACTACTATTACCATATTCGTTAAATATGACTAAAGATGAATTTATAGTAGCTGTATAATTTATATGAACTAAATAAAATTGCTCCCATGAAATACCTGGGCTTAGTAATCAAAGCGAGGTACATACGCAGTGAGTGGTGTAGGGTATTATATAGTCGGCCCCGCCCGACTTTAGCCTTTCCTTACTTGTTTTGTTTTTCCGTTGTTTGTTTGTCGTTCCGTATGTAACACATTGAAATATCGATCTGAGACGCTATAAAGAATATATATTCTTGATCGTCACAACCATATTTTTATTTTGCGTGTCTATGCAGTAAGAGGAAGAGGAACCGAATTCTATTATTCTAGCTGCCGCCATTTGGTTTTATCTCCTTTTTCCTTAAGAGTATGACTCTCTTTATTTCAGGTGTCTACGCAATTAGAGGGATATACAGAACGAATTTCATTATTCTAGCTGTTGTCGTTTAGTTGTTACTATTTTTATCCCTCTATACCCATTGTATCCCTTGAAAGTACGAATTTGGAAAAACCATTTGATTTTTCGTGTCTACACAATCAGAATTTGGCACCATTTTTATACCCTCCACCTAAGGATGGGGGTATATCCACTTTGTCATTCCGTTTGTAACACCTTAAAATATTCATCGAAGACGCCATAAAGTATATATATTCTGGGTCGTGGTAAAATTCTAAGACGTCTGTCTATTGAAAGCACGGTAGATAGGAGGTTAAAAATTTTCTTAAAATTTTTCTTATGATTGCAGATCAGTTGGGATTGAAAGTGGGCGAAATCGGCCAAGAGGGAAACAAATTTCCATCGCAATACCCCTAACATTTAGAGTATTTCAGCATGTTTTTGGGACATATTAGCTTGTATTTACTTGATATTTGCATAGCACATTCCCTTTATAACATAGAAGGGTACCATAGAGTGATTTTTATTTGTAGGGGGTGAAATGGGACAAAAAGGCATACAAATGGTACCTATAAACGACAACAGATATAAACACGAAATTTGGCGTGTAGATTAACCTAATAGTGTAGATACATAATATAATTTTTGTTTTCTAAATTCTTACTTTTAAAGGGTTAAATGGGGATAGAGGATAAAAAAAGTACCAACCAAACGGCTGCATCTAGAATAATGAAATTTGGTGTATATATTTCTTTGATTACTTAGACACAAAATAATGGAATTTTTCGAAATTCGTACTTTTTTTGATTCCAGCCACTTAATTGGTGCCAAATTTAATCCAACTTAGATCATAAAGGCTCGAATATCGGAAGATCTCTTTATCTTTCACGTCATTGCAGTCGAATAAATGTGCACACCAAATTTCATTATTATAGCTGCAGCCGTTTGGTTGGTACCATTTTTATCCCCATTCGCCCCATTTTCCTCATAAAAGAACAAATTCCGAAAAAACCCCTTTTTGTTTCTGATCTTCACAGTCATATGATGGTATATACCGAAATTCATGATTTCAACTTAAGCGATTTAGTTGGTACCATTTTTATCCCTCTTTTTCAATTGTATCCCTTAATAATACCTCTGTTTTACGCAATCTACGCAATTAGAGGGATGTACAGTCCAAATTTCATGTTTATAGCTATTGTCGTATCATTGGTACCATTTTTATACACTCCACGAGAGTATTATGGCTTTGTGCATTTGTTTGTAACACCCAAAAGGAAGCGAGATAGACCCATTGTTAAGTATACCGATCGACTTAGAATCACTTTCTGAGTCGATTTAGCAATGTCCGTCTGTCCGTCTGTCTGTCTGTCTGTCCGTCTGTCTGTCCATCTATTGTTGTAATCAAATTACAGGTCGCAATTATAGTCCGATCTTAACAAAAATTGGCACAAGTAAGTTTTGTGGATCAAGGACGAACGCTATTTAATTTGAGGCAAATCGGTTCAGATTTAGATATAGCCCCCATACAAATGTCGCTCCCGATTTGACATTTTCCGCTCTAGAAACCACATATTGTACCCGATTTTCTTTAAATTTGACACAACATCTTACAATCCAACTAGAAACACCTATGCAGAAATTCAGTAAGATCGGTTCAGATTTAGATATAGCCCCCATACAAATGTCGCTCCCGATTTGACATTTTACGCTCTAGAAACCCCATATTGTACCCGATTTTCTTTAAAATTGGCACAACATCTTATAATCCAACTAGAAACACCTATGCAGAAAGTGGGTAAGATCGGTTCAGATTTAGATATAGCCCCCATACGAATTTCACTCCCGATTTGACTCTTTTCACTCTAGATACCACATATTTCAAAATATCTTCTTCAAAATTGGCAAAACATCTTGTGGTAAAAATGTGTTAGATCGGTTCAGATTTATATATAGCTCCCACACAAATTCCGTTCCCAATTTGAATTTTTCCGCTCTAGAATCCACATATTTTCTTCAGAATTGGCAAAACACCTTATATTTCAACTGGAAACACTTGTGGTAAAAATGTGTTAGATAGGTTCAGATTTATATATAGCTCCCATACAAATTTCGCTCCCAATTTGAATTTTTCCGCTCTAGAATCCACATATTTTAACATATTTTCTTCAAAATTGGCAAAACATCTTATATTTAAAATATGAACACCTATGGTGAAAATGAGTCAGATCGGTTCAGATTTATATATAGCTCCCATACAAATTCCGTTCCCAATTTGAATTTTCCGCTCTAGAATCCAAATATTTCAACGGATTGTCTTCAAATTTGGCAAACACCTTATATTTCAAATGGAAACACTTGTGGTAAAAATGTGTTAGATCGGTTCAGATTTATATATAGCTCCCATACAAATTTCGCTCGCAATTTGGATTTTTCCGCTCTAGAATCCACATATTTTAACATTTTTCCTTCAAATTGGCAAAACATTTTATATTTAAACTGAGAACACCTATGGTGAAAATAAGTCAGATCGGTTTAGATTTATATATATAGCTCACATTAAAATTTCGCTCCCGATTTGACTTTTTCTGCTCTAGAAACCACATATTTTAACAATGGGTCGAATCGGTTCAGATTAAAAGGGTCAGCCAAATAACTTTTTTTTGAAAATGCTATAAAAAACTACTGAATATTTTCTCAAATTTCTTTTTTTATTTGAAAGTACAATCCTTCCGTTTAATAATGGAAAATAATTTCATTCAAATGGCTGCTGAGGGCAAACCACAAATAATAATCCAACGGCTGAATAGTTGGAAAAAAAAAACGTTAGATGGCGGACCCTTTACATATAGCTCTCATATTGATTTCGTTCCCCCAGAAGCCGCGTATTTTCAAAGAATTTCTTAAAATTGAGCATTACACGTTATACTTCAACTGGAAGAACTTATTGCGAAAGTTAGTCACTTCATTCCATGTTTGGATATAGCCCCGAAACAAATATTATTCTCGATTTGACAAATTAGACCAGTTCATATTAACCTGTTATTAGGAAACATAAAAAAATTTTCCCGCTTTCACTTTTTTACTGAATTGAATTGTATTGCGATAGAAAGTGGAGTGTATCATATAGTCGGCCCCGCCCGACTTTAGCCTTTCCTTACTTGTTTTTTTTTTGCTTTTGGTACATTCAAACTACTAAAAGTGCATATAAATCAGAAATTTTCAAAAAATTTGCTTAAATAATCTTAATAATAATATGCCGATTAATAATGGGCCGATTTCGCTCACATCCAATCCCAACGGATCTGTATGCTTTTCAAATCTATCTTATGAACTATCACCATAACCTATAGCGCTTAGCGTAATCTCTGTACTCTCTCTGTTCTGCTTTCTAGGATCCTCAGCAAAATCGCATCAAACAATTTAAAGACATAAAACTGGAGCGTGGCGTTTTTGCGGGCAAATTTCAGCTATCCCAACAACCCATTTTGGGTCAGTGGACCATTTCGATACACATCAGTGGCAAGTACAACATGGACACGCAGTACTACTTCCAAGTGGAACGATATGTTCTACCCAAATTCAGTGTCCACATTGAAACCGATCGAAATGTAGTGCTTGCGGATGGCATTGTGAGAGCTACCATATACGGCAAATACACCTACGGCAAGTATGTCCAAGGCACCGTTGACATAATGCTTATGAACTTTGAGCATTCGGAAAAACACGCCTTCAACCACACGGCCATCATTGATAACGGTGATGTCAAAGTTAATGTTGCCATGTATATGGGTGATATGGGATATTCGCCGTATTTATTTTTCAATGCAACTCTGAAGGAAAAGTTCACGAATGTAACTGCCTCCGCTGAAAGTAAGATAATAGCGCAGCGCAGCAGGTATAAGATGACTGTACCGGAATCGGGAATTGAATTGCGTAATAAGAAACCATATCGTATGCAGCTCCATGTCCAGCACTGGAATGGCAAGCCAGTAACAGATCGTACAGAGCCCGTGACAATGAGGCTGAAAGAGAAAGAATATAAGGCATATTTGGATGCCAGTGGTATAGCTCAGTTTGAGTTTGACTATGATCCCACGTCGACATTTGAGTTTTCATACGAAGATTCGAGGCAACAAATCGATAATATATTTGTGGAACAGTCCAGCTATGACGTTGACCGTAACAACTGCCAGCTGAAGATGAGACCACGGGGGTAAGTTAGCCATACGTGTTAGATATGAAATATGTATATAAGAAAGAAAATGAACATTGGTATGTTAACTGACTAATCCTAAAATAATTCGTTATCCCAAATCTAGGAGCAAAAAGTTGCATACGTATAGAAGTATCTAATAGCTTTAGATATATTTTTTTAGTTTTCGTGGCTCCACACAAAAAACGGTCTAATGTAGATATATACCCTGTATTACCTTCATTTTAATCAATAGTTTATAATCAACTAGCAGTACCCGCTGCTTCGCATGCGAAAACGCCTGTTATTTGTTTTTAGCCTCTGTTTTTGGATAGTATTTATTTGATTTTCTTTTGGTTTATAAAGATAAATCTAAAATCTTATCGATGTCCACTATTTTAGCTGAACTCCCTTCTTATGTATAATTTTATCATTTTCTACCCACTAAAAATTACAATCACAGAGCCTTTTATATCTTCGACCTCATGTTTCTAGATGCAGCCGACAACTTTACAAAACATACACATTTTGCAAAATCACTATGGCTTTATTATTGGTATCATTTTTATCCCTTTTTGTCCCGCGAACCCTTTAAAAGTACAAATTTCGACAAATCCAATTTGACTGCACTTCTACATGGTCAGAGAAATTTACATATCAAATTTCACGCTTCTTGTTGGAATACTTTAGTTGTATTCCTTTTTGTACCGTTGAGCCCTTAAAAGCATAAAATATATGGTGAGAGGAATTTACATAACAAATTTCACAATTCTAGCTTCAATATTTTAGTTGGTACCATTTTTATCAATTTTATAAGAACAAATTTCGAAAAAATCCATTTTGAAGGCGCTTCTACGTGGTCAGAGGAATTTATATACTATATTTCACGATTCTAGCTGTAATACTGAAGTTTATAGCATTTGTACCCTGTTTTGTCCCGCTCGCCTCCCCATAAAAGTACATATTTCGAAAAATCCATTTAAGTTGCAAGTCTACGTTGTCAGAGGAATTTACACAGCAAATTTCACGACTATTGCCGCAATATTTTAGTTGGTACTATTTTTACCCCTTTATAAGTACAAATTTCGAAAAATCAATTAAAATTTGCGCTTTTACGTTGCGTAGCCGCAATACTTTAGTTGGTGCCATTTCTAATCCTTTTGGTCCCGCTCACCCCTTATAAGTACAAATTTCGAAACAAAAATCCATTTAGATTGCGTAGGAATTTACACACCAAATTTTGCGACTATAGCTGCAATACTTAAATTAGTACCATTTTTATCCCATTTTCTCCTTCGCAACCATTAAAAGTACCAAATTTGAAAAATCCAATTTTAATGCGCTTATGGTCAGAGGAATTTACATAACAAATTTCACGATTCTAGCTGTAATATTATAGTTGGTACCATTTTTATCCCTTTTTGTCTCATTCCTCCGTTAAAAGTACAAATTTCGAAAAATCCCTATTTATAGCTTGTCTGCTTGGTCATTGCAACGAACACACCGAATTTTATGTTTCTACCTACTGTCGTTTAGTCAGGACTAAGGTTCGATATTTATCCCTTTTTGTCCCATTTTACACAAAAGAATGAATTTTCTTAGTCGACGTATACGTCATATTTGGGAACTATACTGAAAATTTCATGACCCTGGCTTCAGCCGTTTGGTCTGGGGCCTGGTCAATGATAAGTCAGTCAGTAACGCAACTCTTTTATATATAGATAGAGTAGCTGAACCCCGCCCGCTTCGCCAGACAAAAAAACAAATAGCAAAATTAAAATCAGGTTTCATACTGATAAGATATCATATTGATATTATCATGGTCAGTAATATATACGTTCTAATTTTCAGCCTTCTAGCTAAAAAACACTTTTCGGTATCAAATTGGTCTTACACGTGGTCAGTAATATATACGTTTCAATTTTCAGCCTTCTAGCTTCGTGGACTAGGGTATTATAAGTTAGACCCACCTTTAAGTATAAGGATCGGCTTAGAATCGCCAGCTGAATCGATTCGTTTATAGGTCAATGTTTTGGTATATCCCCCATATAAATGGGCCCCCAGTTAATTCTATTATCGTTCTAAATAGAACCGACACTTTACATATGATCTTGATAAAATTTTGCATATCATGTTATATTTCAATAAAGAATACCTACTTTGAAAATGATCTATAAGGGCCCACTGTTTTAATGTGGCGCCCTCACAAATTGATCTCTTTTTTAATAATAAGATCCAGCATTTTACATCGGGAGCTTATCAAATTTTGCAGTTTATATTATATTTCAACTAAGAATGTATACTATGATAGGCATATATATGGTTCCATATTTTGGTATAACCCCTATACAAATTGGATCCCAATTTCTTTAAAACACTTACATTGGTTTTACATACAATTTTGCAGATCATGTTATATTTCAACTAAGAATGCCTACTTTGAAAGTTATCAAAAAGGGCCCATCTAGGAATGGGCCCCTACCTACATGTTACATCGAAAGTTTTTCAAATTTAGCAGATTAATTATATTTCAATTAAGAATACATACTATGACACTCAAATATATGTGTCCATACTTTGGTATAACCCAAATGAGAACCTACATCTTATATCGGATCTTGATTTTGATCATGATATATTTCCACCTACGGTGAATGAGAACTATTTGTTGTTATAGGCCCTCTCCAAATGACCGTCCGATTCATCCTACTACCGCCGTTTTTTTTCAGATCATTTTAAATTTGACTAAAGATAAGTTTATATTATACTATATAAATTATATGAACTGCATAAAATTGCTCCCATGAAACACCTGGGTTTAATAATGAAATCGAGGTATATACGAAGGGTGTATAGTTATATAGTTGGCTCCGCCCGAATTTAGCTTTTCCTTACTTGTTTTATTTTTCGTTATGTTTTTATATTCTTATGACTTTGAAAAAAATTGTTAGTAATTTAAATTTCCTGGAATTCTTTACAAATTTTATAATGCAGGTCTAAAGTGTTAGATATTTTCAATGCGTAAGCAATTTCTCTGGGCTTATTTTGGGATAACGAATTCAATATTTAGTAAAACACCATATTTAGAGGTAGATTAAAAACGGTTTAGTTCGCCGGAAATGTCACAAATGTCGTCGAACAAATCTAATAGGCTGTAGTGTGTGTAGGTAGCGTATACGTGTTGTTGATTAAGGATAATATCACTCATACGCACTGTAGTCGGACTGACCATTAACAGAAAGAGTCATGCCAGATATATTTTTCCTACCTAAACGGTGTTAAGAATCATTCCTAGGAATTTCAAATATTCCAGAAAGTTGTTTATTGTGATCTTAGGTACATTTTTGTAGTTGATTGTTTCCTTGAATTTTGAACGGTTTGCTACTTATGGACCGGAACAGGAGGAAAAGGTTAAAAAATCGAATTTTTTAAAGTTATTTTTGCTATTTTGGCCTTGAAGATGAAGTTTTTGATTTTATATGTTCCTCATGACAAGAGCTAAAACTTTGCCTCAGAAAGTAGATCAAATCACCGAGGCCCTAAATGTTTAGGGGGCCCATAAAAAAGTGCATGACTTTGGGAAAAACTGGGAGACACGGGTCTTTTTTCCATGCTTTATATAAGGTTACTTCCTATATATGTTTGTGTGCCACAAAATTTGAAATCAATTTTTGAAAGCTTTTTTATCAACCAATTTTGCTCAAATTTTGCACACTTAATCATTTTCGATGACAATACAAGGAAATGGAAAAATTTGAACAATTGGACAAAGGGGCGTGGCACCTCCCATACAAAGTTAAAACCTATTATTGAATATTGTCAGTTCTATGACACCTAGAGTGCTGAAATTTTGTGTAAGTGCATCTAGCATCAATGTGCATAGCTGTGCCAAAAATGGGCGGTATTGGAAAAGTGGGCGTGGAACCTCCCATACGAAGTTAAAACCTATTATTGAATATTGTCAGTTCTATGACACCTAGAATGCTGAAACTTTGTGTAAGTGCATCTAGCATCAATTTGCATAGTTGTGCCAAAAATGGGCGGTATTGGAAAAGTGGGCGTGGCATCTCCCATACGAAGTTAAAACCTATTATTGAATATTGTCAGTTCTATGACACCTAGAGTGCTGAAATTTTGTGTAAGTGCATATACCATCAATGTGCATAGTTGTGCCAAAAAGGGGCGGAATTGGAAAAGTGGGCGTGGCACCTCCCATACGAAGTTAAAACCTATTATCGAATATTGTCAGTTCTATGACACCTAGAGTGCTGTAATTTTGTGTAAGTGCATCTAGCATCAATGTGCATAGCTGTGCCAAAAATGGGCGGTATTGGAATAGTGGGCGTGGCACCTCCCATACGAAGTTAATACCTATTATTGAATATTGTCAGTTCTATGACACCTAGAGTGCTGAAATTTTGTGTAAGTGCATCTAGCATCAATTCGCATAGTTGTGCCAAAAATGGGCGGTATTGGAAAAGTGGGCGTGGCATCTCCCATACGAAGTTAAAACCTATTATTGAATATTGTCAGTTCTATGACACCTAGAGTGCTGAAATTTTGTGTAAGTGCATCTAGCATCAATTCGCATAGTTGTGCCAAAAATGGGCGGTATTGGAAAAGTGGGCGTGGCACCTCCCATACGAAGCTAAAACCTATTATTGAATATAGTCAGTTCTATGACACCTAGAGTGCTGTAATTTTGTGTAAGTGCATCTACCATCAATGTGCGTAGTTCTGCCAAAAATGGGCGGTATTGGAATAGTGGGCGTGGCACCTCCCATACGAAGTTAAAACCTATTATTGAATATTGTCAGTTCTATGACAACTAGAGTGCTGAAATTTTGTGTAAGTGCATCTACCATCAATGTGCGTAGTTCTGCCAAAAATGGGCGGTATTGGAATAGTGGGCGTACCACCTCCCATACGAAGTTAAAACATATTATCGAATAGTGTCAGTTCTATGACACGTATAGTGCTCAAATTTTGTGTAAGTGCATCTAGCATCAATGTGCGTAGTTGCGCCTAAAATGGGCGGTAATGCAAAAGTGGGTGTGGCACCTCCCATATGAAGTTAAAACCAAAATTACACCTACTGTAATTTTGTGTAAGTGCATCTAGCATTAATGTGCGTAGTTGTGACAAAAATGGGCGGTAATGGAAATGTGGGCGTGGTACCTCCCATGCAAACCACAAATTAAAAATCTATTATTTCTGCTCCTGTTAACGCAGTAATTTTTCCTTCTACAAAAGATAACTAAAAAAGAATTTCTAGGCCCAATAGAATTCTGCTTGCATAAAGCATGACAAACCAACCCTGGTAATAGGTTCCATGTACCTACCCTATGAAGTGGACAACCCCCCGTCAAACAAGGTCCAGGCCCTGGTAGATTGGTGCAGAAGAAAGGGGCACGATCTGGTACTCGGTGGCGATGCGAACGCGCTTCACACCCTTTGGGGTAGCACTGACATCAACAAAAGAGGTGAGTCACTTTTTGATTATATTATTTCCACTGATCTAATTATATGTAACAAGGGCAACAGGCCGACGTTCTATAATAGAACTAGGGAACAGGTTATAGATATAACTTTAGTATCAAATAGTGAAACGATTAGAGTCTCAAATTGGATGGTATCTACAGAATGTTCCTTCTCCGACCATTTTAGAATACTTTTCAATATAGAGCACGATATAATTAGGGGGAAACCCTACAGAAATCCCAAAAAGACCAACTGGAACCTCTTCAGTAATCTTATGCAGTCACTGCCTCCTCCGGACAGAGAGATTAGTGACGTGCATGAACTGGAGTGTGCAGTTAATCAGCTGACATCTTCCATTTCAGAATCCTTCAAAAAATCCTGCCAGGAACGACGCCCCCCTCGGAAAATCAACCAAACCTGGTGGACACCAGAGATCAGGGCACTCAGGAAGGAAAGTAGGAGGCTCTTTAACAGAGCAAAAAGGGAGAAAACTCCAGAAGGCTGGAACGACTAAAAAGAGTTCTTCAATGACTTCAAAAAACAGATCAAAAAAGCAAAATGGAAATCCTGGACAAATTTCTGCGAGGAATTGGAAAGCACTAGTGAGGTC